>WOVY01000159.1:390000-497505 GCA_013436015.1 Rhipicephalus annulatus
CAAATGCATTCTGAGAGACGTGTGCTGGTATGTCACGTACGCTGACACATATGCTGGTATGTGTCACAGGTGAATGACGGTCTATATCTACCCAGGCACGGTGATTACGGACATGGTTAATTTTAACGCGTGAGCGTTAAGAAGCTGACAACGGCAGCATTGAACTGACGAATGCAAAGAAAATGTCAGGGTCTCAGAATGAACCAAACCCCGGAATTCTGGGTGGCCATCAAGCATTTTAATGGACAAATTTCTTGAAACGCATATGACAAATATCCTATATTCTCGTATAATCATACGAGAACACATGTTTTATATGCGTTCATAGGAGATCATTGGATATGGGGCACACGGCCCATATAAAAATTTTGTGTATTGTGCATGTACATGTAAGAATATGCAGATGACAGGTTTCGGCAAGCGTGGTTAGGTTGCTTGTTTTTGCTTCCTATTCAGCAAAAAATATCGGACCTACAATATGCACACCGCTACATTACTTCTGAAAATGCGGGGTACAGTCGTTTGTTAAGGGCTGAAGTTGTTCGTATTGAGTTCAAGTGCCTCAATTGTGGCACAACACTCGTAAAAGAAACCGAGACGGGCAGACACTGTCACAAGACGATATACAGCACAATCATTGGCGTTTAATTATGCCGTATGCTCAGCTGACTCGTATTTACGATGGCTCCCTGCCAACTACGTTCAACACTTTGCAGCCAAGAAGGGGGGGGGGGGGGGGGAGTTGCGGGGGTTTTGATTTCCTTCCTGTAAATTTCAATTTCGCCTTGTATAAGTGTACGCGCAGTTGAACGCCCGCACTAAGTATATAAAATATGGCTGACCCCCTGTTCCTTCCGGCCCCTCCCCCAAATTTACACAATATCCATGGAGTGAATGATGATGAGTAGGGCGAGGCGTCCGTCTATCCGTCCGTCCGTCCGTCCGTCCGTCCGTCCGTCTGTCTGTCTGTCTGTCTGTCTGTCTGTCTGTCTGTCTGTCTGTCTGTCTGTCTGTCTGTCTGTCTCCACTTCTATCACACTAGAGCACACATCGGACGGACGGACGCTTCGCCCCACTCACAATCATTCACTCCGTGAATGTGCCACGAATTGCTTATTACACGAAAGCCATTAACATCACCTAGTGGTATTATTTTCAAGTACATGCACACACAACGCCATCTAGTGACTAACCAGAAGTGTGCAGTGACACGTATCCCGAAGTACGGCCACTAGCGTGGGTCCGGTCTTGCCGCAGGGCACGCGTTAACCGTCGCCATGGCGAGAACACAGTACTGCTCAAGGTCGCAACACTTTATTGCCTGTGGCAACACCAAAACGCAGTACAGAGCCCGTTGCAAAGGCGTGGCGGGAAAGCAAATGGGCTTATCTACGCCACGAGCGAGATGTACAACACAGGGTGCGGCGAGCACGTATCCGTAGTAAAAGTGATTCACGGAGACACCGGGACCAAGGCCTGGTTGCTCGAGCGAGGGAGAAGGCGCTCGCGTTGGCTTCGGAGAGATTCGAGCATCTCATTTTTTAAGTCATGAGTAATGTTTGTGATCTGTTTGCATTTTCTTGTTCAGAAGTGTAGATTTATATATCCGCGCTACTCAAAACCAGCCGAAATGTAGCTAAAGTGTTTGTTTTGTGCTTCGTAAGATCATTAGGCCTATCCGACTCATTTTTTTCTCAGCAGAAAAAAGAAGTTTAGTGCAACATTATAAGAACGGCATTTGCACTAACTCGCTATTGGTTTGTCATTTCTGTGTGCGAAACATCGCACTTCTGAAGTGTACATTAAAAAAATGGGTTTGTTCAACCCTTTCGACATATTGTCGGTAATTCTTATGCACGTTCTTGTTCACTTTCTACGACTAAAGCCACAGTACTTCACTGTAGCCGTACCGTACGTTAGGCAAAACGTTAGGTCTACGTCATCATCGCCCGCGTGCGAAGTTCGTAGCGAAAAACATCATTATTAATATAAGTAGAATATCAGAGCCGTTTGCACTGAGTCTCGATCGTGGACGATTGAATAAGATAGTATTCATTTATTTCACTACACATATCCGAAGCTGAGAACGCGGATATTAAAAGTTCCAGGTGTGTTCCAGTACGCTGAAATTCACTATAGTGAGCGCTGGGAACACTTTTTGTTAGTCGTCTCTAACGTCTCAAAAAACAAATGCAGTACGTTTCACTTCAATAAGTGTGGTTATTAAGTAGTACAATTCACTGGCGATGTGCTGACGCGTCTAAATGTGAGCAGCAGTATAATCTCGTTTTACTCTCTCATGCCCGAAGAATATGTGGGCATTCCACTCTCTCAGAGGGAGGTAGAGTATAGCAAGCAGTTTCACTCTGTCATTTCATACAGAGTGAAATGAATTTAACTCTATCTGATGCTTTGCGACAGTAGAAGCCAAGTCTTTAGAATTACTTGGCCTTTTTACTTCTGCGATATCCTCCGCAGTTTTTAGAGTGCAGACATTCGGGCCAGCAATCGAGTATCGTAATCAAATAAAGAAAAAAAATCGTCAGGAAGTTTGGGATGGCAGCTTGCGATGATGGCAAAATAGAAATTACAGCATATCTACGGAGTGAATCATGATGAGTGTGACGACTGAAAATAGCGCTAAGAAACGGGGACACAAAAAGAGGACACATGGCACAGGCGCTAACTTCCAACATAATGTTTATTACCACCGCACGCTCGCCTATATCACCAAAAAATAACATCACATGACATGAATGATGCACACAAGAAATTAATTTCTTAGAAAATACAATTCTTTATCACCGAGCGTAAGAGAGGGAGTGCTGACGCACTTAGACCCCAGTGAAGCGATAGCCTCAGTCTCAATAATCTCTCTAGTAAGCTTGTCAAACATTCTCTTGATAACAGTGCATGCATTGAATATCGGTGCGCAGCCGCAGGATTTACAATGTATGGCCAACCAACTCCCCTGGCCGTTTTTCACATTATTAGAATGTTCTCTTAATCGATCATTAAGGCAACGTCCCGTCTGTCCAATATACTCTTTACCACAAGAAAGCGGGATACGATAAACAACGCATATTATGCAGGGAACATAAACAGTTCGATGCTTCTTACTACAACCTTTGGGCTTGAACCGGCTTGACATTGATGATCCTTTCATAGTAAAAAGTTCTGATCAAGTCATAGATTATGTGAAAACTTGTGCCGATGGGCATGTTTATGGTTTTTCAGTCGACGTGACTGATTTGTATTATTCTATTCCCCATGATCAGTTGCTTCCTGCGGTTGAAGAGTGCATAGATTTGTTTGGCTCTGTTAGATTTCAAACCGAGTGTGGTGTTCCTGTCAGTTGGTTTTTAGAACTTTTATCATTTTACCTCAAGACGACCTACTTTTCATGGGATGACAAGCCTTTTATTCAATAGGACGGAATTTGTATCGGGTCTTGCGTTGCGCCCATTTTAAGCGACATATTTTTAAGTAGAATTGACAGATCGATTTACCTACATCTTGATAATTTGAAGATAAAAAAAGTGTTCCGGTATGTCAATGACTATCTTGTTTTATTAACTAACGACACGGTAGCGGACGAGGCAGGTTTGGCAAAAATAATTTCACAAATTTCTGAGTGTTTTAAACCCTTGACTCTCACACACGAACTGCCTGAGAGCAAAGCCATAAAATTCCTCGATGTCCTCTTCACCTTTCATCCTAACCGCATATGTTGGGCATACCAACCACGTATGAACAAACCGGTCCTTCCTTACCAATCAGCTCACTCCAAACTAGTGAAAAGAGGCATAATCAGTCATTGTTTTCGTCATGCTTTAAGCAAATCTTGTGAGCACGAAATCGCCAATAGTTTTCATAATCAGTCAGACCGTTAGTTGAAAGCAGGTTATCCTATGCACGTCCAAACTTCAGTTGCAGAAGGCTTGCTTCGTACGCTTCGCAACCCAGGATGTACAGTGAGTCGTGATGCCGAGAAACCGAAGCACCTAGTCGTCATACCATACTATCACAAGATATCGCACAACCTAAAGAAATTAGCTAAGCGATCTGAAGTTAGGGTTGCCTTAGACGGGACGTTGCCTTAATGATCGATTAAGAGAACATTGTAATAATGTGAAAAACGGCCAGGGGAGTTGGTTGGCCATACATTGTAAATCCTGCGGCTGCGCACCGATATTCAATGCATGCACTGTTGTCAAGAGAATGTTTGACAAGTTTACTAGAGAGATTATTGAGGCTGAGGCTATCGCTTCACTGGGGTCTAAGTGCGTCAGCACTCCCTCTCTTACGCTCAGTGATAAAGAATTGTATTTTCTAAGAAATTAATTTTTTGTGCGCATCATTCATGTCATGCGATGTTATTTTTTGGTGATATAGGCGAGCGTGCGGTGGTAATAAACATTATGTTGGAAGTTAGCGCCTGTGCCATGTGTCCTCTTTTTGTGTCCCCGTTTCTTAGTGCTATTTTCAGTCGTCACAATGCACCAACAAGCCCAAATTTCGACAGCATGATGAGTGTGTCGAAGCGTCCGTCCGTTCGTGCATCCATCCATCCATGCTTCCGTCCATCCGTGCATCCGGCCTTAATTGTGGGAGATGATTTAGGCTCCAACCAAAAAGTTTTGAAGAAACCCGACGTTTCGAAACCAACTTGGTTCCTTCCTCAGGAGTGACTGCGGGGCTACGTAGCAGCGGCGTCTTCAAAGCACTCGCGGGGTGCATAATGACTTCTCTCTCTCATTTTGCCGTGGAGCGCAGTTCATGTGTATACACTGAGGGAAGGGTGCCGAGAGAGCGGTTGATGTCATGTGACACGACTCGAGTAATAACCTTATACTCCAGTTCGGCTGGCTTTCAAGGATGGCCGTCGCTTCGAAATTTATCCGGTGATCCAACGTGGCAGCATGTTCGGCGACTGCGCTGCGCTCTTTGTAGAGCTTCCGCATATCGTTGGCGTGTTGCTTCACTCGTTCCAGTAGGTTTTTCGTCTCGCCGATATGCGAAGAGAGGTACTCGGCGAACGGAATTTACTAAACGACACCGAGTGTCCTGTTCATTGTTGGCCGGTTTTTCGGGCGGTGGAGGAGGCGGCCCAGCGTACACGAAGGCACGCGCGCGATGCGAACACTGCGCCGTGCTCCCGACCGGGTTGCAGAAATTAGGTGCCTTTTCTCATTTTCTAACCACTACCACTACCACCTTCTTGAAGATCCGCGCCAACATCTCGCTGGGTCCCTGACCGTATGGGACCGGTACGCGTTTTGGGGGGCTGCCAATTAAGGTTGATTGGGGTTTGCGTATCCTATGTTGCTCTGTGCGGCAGGTGGCGGATCGAATGAAGTTTTTTGGGTATTCGTTTTTTTCTGAGGTCCGCAATGGCGCGGGCCTCTTCTTTTGGTTGGAGTCTAAATCATCTCTCAGTTTCATACCGAACCAGACAGACTTCTGTCGAATGTTTACATTCAGGCCTTAATGGTGTTCGTCCGTCCATGCTTCTGTCTGTGCGTTCGTGCATCCGTCTGTCTATCCGTGCGTTCTATTGCACACACTTCTATTGTACCAACGCCTTCTAGGAAGTGCGACGAGAAATCGTGCTGAGACTGCGCCATTTTTTATACTGTTCGAAAGATACTGCCAGTTACGCCTGACGCAGGACAAGGCTAGACTAAGAGGAGCTTCGCCCGTAAAAAAAGACATTAACACTGGTTGTGTGCTCGAGACGACGTTTCGACAAGTCTTCTTCAAGACTGCAAGTTCTAGCCGACGTTTTGACAGGTTTCAACAGGTCCTCTTCAAGGCCTTGAAGAAGCGCCCAGGGACCTGTCGAAATTTCGGCTCACAAGCCCTATTTACTGTTTTTTTCTTCTTTTTCATGGACCAACGGTGGCGGGTCTGCTTGCGCAGGTGGTGAACCCGACGGACGAGAGTGTGCTCTGTCGCGTCGAGAGCGCTTCTGCCGAGGACGTCGATCGGGCGGTGTCGGCGGCTAAGGCAGCCTTCGAGCAGGGCGAGTGGGGCCGCATGAGCGCCCGCGACCGAGGTCGCCTCCTTCTGCGGCTCGCCGACCTGATGGAGCAGCATCGCGAGGACCTGGCCACCATCGAGTCGCTCGACTCAGGCGCGGTCTACACGCTCGCCCTGAAGACGCACGTGGGCATGTCCATCGACGTGTTTCGCTACTTTGCCGGCTGGTGCGACAAGGTGCAAGGGAGCACGGTGCCCGTGAGCCACGCCAGGCCGCGCAAAAACCTCACCTTCACCCGCTGGGAGTCCCATAGGGTGAGATCATATACTGTCACGTGGGTTGTGACGTTAGCGAAGATGAAACTGTTTATTAGGCCGCACTTGTGGCTGGTAAACGAAAAGTCTGATTACAGAACACAGCGTCGGCCATCGATCCAACTCACAAGCGGTGATGTGCGTTGGAATTTACACATGTGCCGTCGAATTTTCCACCGTTATCGCCAGCAGCCACGTATGTTAGTGATAGCACGTATAATCGCATCGGAAGGTTCTAAGATTATCTCGGTGCTTCTCAGTTCATCGGTGTGGTTTGCGCAGGGCAGTATTCACACGTGTAATGAAGGAATAACAAAACTTGACAAAACAGCCTTGAATTATGCATATCGAACCAGAGATAAGAATCCTGAATACAGCATTTATAGGGAGGACAGGCTCAAGTTTGCGCAGCACCATTCACCGCCCTAGCGGAAAGAGGGCAAAGCTCCGGTTGCTCGAACGGGCCGCGCTTGCTGGGTTTTTCCATTGCGTGCACGGAAAACGTGTTCCATGAAGCGCTTATCTCGCATTTTGCACGCTATGGGCAGCGCTTCTTCGTCATTCTGGAAAGCAATACGCTCTACTGCTGCATTGTGAGCTGCTCCGAAAGTTTAAACGTGACGGAGACCTGAAAACTGCCCGTCGAGTTTTACCGTTTCCAATGCAAGCAGTGCGAGAAGCAAAGGCGTCAAGAGTGGATTGTGGCAGTTCGCCGATACTTCGCGGTCTCGTTACTTTGAAAAATTTTTGTGGTGTACAGTACTACAAACTAATAATTAACTGAAAGAAACGCGTTGACCGGACTCATAATTAAAGAAAGCATGTTTGTAAAAAAACAGCAAATAGACAGCCACTGAATACATTTCGTGATTGGGCTCTTGCTTTCCGAGACAACCATAGGTGGCGTGAAATCGGTGAAGCTTGCTAGCTTAATACACTTAAAGTACCGTACTGTGAGCCCTGCAAGTGTTATATTCAGCTGATATGGCTGCAGACTTTTCATCGCCGCTCAGTGTAAACAGATTTGTGCTGCGGGTTCGCGCTGTGCGGTCATACGTACATGTCTTGCAAGCAACACTCACCGATAGGTTAGCATGATAACGTGTCGCAGTGCTAAGATCGAAGTCATGAGTTCGATTACCGCATACGACAGCTCCATTTCTACGACAGCTCCATCCTCCAAGCCAATTTATTTGGTATATAAGTTAACTTGAACGTGGGAGTAATAGTCAGCGCCATCTGTAGCCATGGCAGCGAGTGTGCACGTGGCACACTGTTTATGAGCCTGTGTGACGTCACGTAGCACGTGAACTTATTACGAGCTGGTAGCTGACCAATAGTCCCTCGTATACAACCTAAAGTACCAAGTCGCAAGTCTGCCAGTACGAGACCCTCGTTAATGAATAAGGGAAAGAAGCGTATACCTGAGGGCTCGTTACTCCGTGTTTTGACACAATATTAATGAGATCTAACCGAGAATAATGCCAAAGAACGTATAGGGGAAGTTATTAGACCGAATTGTAATGTAAAAACGCTCTTCGACGACGGCTCAGCGCTACTTAAGGTTGTGCTTTTTCTGTCGTGATTTTTTGCGCCGTTTCTTCTATACGATATTAACAACCAACTAGCCGACAAGTTCACCCTTAAACTTACCGGGCAAACGGCGAGGGTATGAACATGCCGTGACGATGCCGAGAAGTGTCGTAGTGGTTAATTTTGAAGTTTTGGTCGTGATTAATTCTTTTGCTGCTTGTGCACGACTTGTTGGAGTAACTTCACAAAGCGACTCAAGTTCTTCTATTTAAGACAGTGCTCGGGAGCCACGACTACACCGACGTGCACATGCAGTGTTAATCTTCCATGCGCAGTGTGTGCGGCATCATCACGCCCTGGAACTACCCGCTCATGATGGTGGCGTGGAAGAGCGCCGCCTGCCTCGCCGCGGGCAACACCCTGGTGCTGAAGCCCGCCCAGGTGTGTCCACTCACGGCACTCAAGCTCGCCGAGCTCACGCTGCACGCCGGCATCCCGCCGGGCGTCTTCAACGTTCTCACAGGATCCGGCACCATCGTCGGACAAGCCATGTGCGGTCACCCTTTGCTCAGAAAGGTACACCCATATTCCTATTACACGAGCGGCTTGGTGAAACTTGGGGTAGTTGGTTTATACCACACGAAAATTTTTCGACGAAAATCGACGAAAAAAACATTACATCGACACGCTCGGCCACTCTCCATGCAAGTGCAAGATCACGAGCGGCACTTTCTGAAAAATTGAAACTCAGCTGATCGCAGCACAACCGACGTATCACTAATGCAGGTATCCTTTTTGTTTCTTATGGTGTAGTACGCATCTAGCATCTCTCACTCCTTGATCTTCCGAAAATGGTCATATTGACAAATCTTGCCACACAATCATAGGCGTTGCACTGCATAGGCAAACGTGCAGAAAGATTCTTCTTGATCGATGCTCTCTCCTCGCTCGATCGTTTGGCATTTGGCAGTCTGCCGTATCCCTTCCACAGGAGAGCTGAATGTCGTAAAGAACTCTTTCGCACAGGTGACGTAAGGCCTCGCATGTCTCTTACTCATGGTGGGATTCTTGCAACGTGCTCTTTTTACACGTGGAAGTTCATTCTGGGACGATATATAAGCAGGCAGAGAATGTCAGGTACTGATCGTCCTTTTAGCGTGGTTTCTTTTAAAACCATTCATTGTTCTCTTTCAGGTGGCGTTCACTGGATCCACAGAGGTCGGCCGCGCCATCATGTCGAGCTGCGCCGCACCGTACCTCAAACGCGTCTCACTCGAACTCGGAGGCAAGTCACCGCTCATCATATTCGCCGACTGCGACTTGGACCTCGCCGTGCGCCAGGGCCTGAACAGCGTCTTCTTCAACAAGGGCGAGAACTGCATCGCCGCCGGCCGCCTGTTCGTCGAGGACTCCCTGCACGACCGCTTCGTGGAGCGCGTCGTGGCCGAGGCCCGCAAGATTGTCACTGGCGACCCACTGGAGCGCAGCACCTGGCACGGTCCACAGAACCACAAGCAGCACCTGGAGAAGCTCATCGACTACGTGCACAGGGCCGTGGCCGAGGGCGCCCGCCTGGTCCACGGGGGTCGGAGGCTGCCTCGGCCCGGTCTCTTCCTCGAGCCGACCATCATCGTGGACGTGGAGGACCACATGGCGGCCGCCAAGGAGGAGTCGTTCGGCCCCATCATGCTCGTCTCTCGCTTCCGCGACGGCGATGTCGAGGGCGTGCTGCGGCGTGCCAATGCCACCGAGTACGGACTTGCGTCGGGTGTCTTCACGCGCGACCTGAGCAAGGCGTTGCGCGTGGCGGACGCCCTGCAGGCCGGCACGTGCTTCATCAACTGCTACAACAAAACTGACGTGGCGGCGCCTTTCGGCGGCTTCAAGCAGTCTGGCTATGGCAAGGACTTGGGTCACGAGGCGCTCAAGGACTACCTGCAACTCAAGTGTGTCACCGTCGAGTACTAGCAGCGCACCGCCGGGTGGCCCAGCGCTAATTTGACATTTTAATGCGAAACGATTACTTACGTTTTGAATCAAAGAAATATGCCCTTCATATATAGTGACTGCCTTTTATATTAGGTCCTGCTCTAAAAGACCGAGTGTATTCGCTTAGACACGAAAGCCCGGGATCCGTGTTTGCCACGAGAAAAATGCGACGCATGTGTTCCAGGGGCCACTTTTCGACTGTCCCTCGTGATCCGACCTTTCCTACCATTGGTAAATTGAGCGCGTGCATTTCGTGGCAATAAATTGATATTTGCTACATTTACACTCCATGTTTGCTTCAGCACTACGCAACGTAAGAAGAACAATCATTCGGCGGTAGAACTGAAGGTGGGCGAGTCGTTCATTGTTGTGTTGCGCACAAATTGAAAACACAAATAGAAGGGAACAAGACAAGTGCTGGTCTAACTGAAAATTTACTTGAAAGGATGCGTATACGAACAAATCATGCACCTCGCAAAATTACATGCACATGATCGATGAAATAGATTTCTTGTTCTGATAGTGTAACAAATGGCTGGTTAACGCCATTGCCAACACACTCCGTCTTGTGGTGTGCCTCAGCTATCTCACGTATGCGTTGATTATGATGGCGATCGATGATCGTGGTCTGAGCTAAGGAAGGCGTGCAACTGCAACCACGGCAATGGCTGGTGAAGTAAGATGCAACCCGTTTCAAGAAAAGAATTGTGATGCTCTCGCAGCCTGATATTGACACATCTGGAAGTCTTTCCGATGTGTACGCTGCAGCACGTGCATGGTATTTTATATACTACCCCAATATTTGTCCTGCTCGTTCCCCCCCCTTTTTCTTTAATTTATGCGCTACCAAACGATGGGTATGCCACATTCCCACACTATGTGGCGGTAAAGGGGCCGAAGTAAACAGGAAATGAGTGGAAGACACTCACTAGCTACAGAAACAAGAGCTGAAGGGTTCATTTAACGTTTCGAGACCGAAGTCCGCGGCCTTCGTCTGGATGATTGCAAAAGGCGTGGGGAGAGAGAGCAAACGGAATAAATGAATGTAGAAGATTCGGTTGGAAACCAGGTTTAAAACGGATATCTCAGAGGCCACTTCGAAAGAAACAACTGGTTGAGATCTGCCCCGGTAGGCGCTGCCTACCACAGGCTGCTCACAAGAAAAGTCTTCCTTTTATTGGACTCATTTGATTAATTTTCAGTAACTATACTTGCTGGTCATTCGTCATCGTATGCACCGATATCATACGAAAGCAATAGGACTCTTTATTTGTACCACGACAATCTGTTTCACCATGTATCTGGCGTTGCCGCTGGGGCATTTCATTTCCTTCAAACAGAATAAACTGTCTTCCGCGTTCTCCTAATTATCTATGATTATTAGTGAGCACGTCCCGCCAATTGTCAATGCAAGCACTATCAAGAACGCTGCTTCATAAAATGACTCTGCAACTCCGTCCAAATGAGCAGCAGCAGTCGGAGTCAACAAGTTGACCTTCGACGACAAAATTGCACTGCTGCCGTGTCACCCATTGGTCGTATAATGCATGTGAAGAGATGATGTGCTTCTCGCGCACTTCTATTCTCGGGCCTCGTAAAGATGTGGGTGTCACGAATGCGCTACATTATTTCGCTTCATTTATTTGGAAATTTCGCAAAATGCCGTCGAAGGGGACAAAAAGACAGTGTCTTCTGACTTGTCCCACTCTTCGTGAGGCACTTAAGGGCGGTGCAGCAAGGCAATGCATCGAAATACACAGTAATGCATACACAAAGAACAAATAAACGAACAATTATTGTAATACAAAGATACAAGCAGAGCTGTTTCTCACCAAGAAATACAAAATGCATCCTGATCAGCATCGTTTGCAATACAGGCTTAATTAAATACAATAAGGAACACATCAAATACATTAAACACCAATGAGCATATTAAACAATGAATTCAATAAATAAGCTCAGCACATCCCAGACAGAATCGCATTCAATTTATTACTTGTTTCCTGAATTGTGTAATGTTCATAGTCCCCCTAACGCATTCAATTAAGTCAGGAATCTTGTTGTTAACAGTTCATAGGGCACATTAGCCCGACCAAAGCAACAGTACGCAAATTACTATGACAATATATATATATATATATATATATATATATATATATATATATATATATATATATATATATATATATATATATATATATATTAAAACATTGGAACTTTCTAATTTTCTTATGCCTAGTTGGGTGCTCTGGGATGGCGGTATATTGCATACACGGGTACATTACGGATTTCAAAATCTTCATTGCGCGGCCTTTAAGGAGTGAAGAGGCAGGTACAAAGGTACATGACACACTCGGCGTCCACTTAGACGCTCGGGTATATACCGTAATGAGTACGCCATCACTTTGCGTTGGCGGCCGTTATATATGCAAGAAAAGAAATAATCAACTTTATTTCCCTATGGCATCGCATTAGCGTCCTCTGTAGAGATGTTGCACGACGGAGGCGAATGGCGCTGCTGCCAGCGCCTGAACGACGAGCTGCAGCACTAGGCTCTCCGTGCCCAGCGCCTGCGCCAGCGCCTGGCGGCCGTAGTTCGAGCGCAGTCCCAGAACCATGGCAGCTGTGGCGAACCCGTGCGCCGACAGGCCCATCGCACGGTGGACGCGCCGCAGCATGCGATACTTCAACCATGGGTACTGCTTGCCCACCTACGCCACGGTGACAACGATTAGCCATGAAACTGGGCATTTTTTGTCTGCTTTCCTGGATATAGCCAGCAAAGACCATATCAGGATTGATCAACATACTCTGTTCGAAATACGGCAGGAAAGGGGCAGCTTGCAATGAAAAAATCCACAGAGAGACAAGTCTTGAAAAGTCCACTTGCGCCACACAACCCCTCAATAAACTTGTTCTTGGGCTAATTCGTCATATTTCTCGGATGGACGAGGAAGTGAATGTATGAGTGCTTGTGGGAGTACAAAGCGCGCTAAATTTCTCACAACACGACCCATGTTTACAGCTCTTCAGATGCGAAGCAGTTTAGGGTCGAGCTCGATCCGGTGTTTACGGCGTATGCGCGTCCACTCCCCCACGCTCCCTCTCCCCTTCTCGCCTCGCAATACCGCGACGCAGCCAGCGGCGAGTTTCTTGATTGAAAAAAAAAAAAAACAACTGCTCGCGCTGCTCAACCATCCACTGGCCATATATAGGCCCTGGATCCTGACCTTCAAGGTAGTGCGGCTGAGATATTTCTTCTGTGCGTTGTTGAACAATAAAAATTCGTAGCGTGCGCGTAAAAAGCGGACTGCGGGTCTCCAAGCGGACTCTTCTGTCTCCCGTTAGCAGCGATTGGCATGTTCCAGTAGGAAACACCGGTCTATAACTGCGTGCTTTGCGCCTCTTTCCTGCGCAACGCCGCGATGAGCGCCAGCGTCACCGCCAGCGTAGGCGTTAGCGACAGCTGCTTCGCATCTACACTATGGTTCCCTTTAGCGGGAGAACGTGTAATTTTTTCATTACATTATTAGACAACAAAGAATGAAATACAAAAATTGTGCACAGTATGTTGTGGGAACTAGTTGGTTATAGACATTATTTTGAGAACAAAGACTACTATGGGCACAAGACGCACTTACACCATAGTCACTAGCGCACGCTACAAGTTGAAGATTTGAGAGAGTTGCTGTCAAGTAGACGTGCACGTACACTCTTCAAGCCATGCGACTCGACCTCTTTGCGTTTTATAAAAGCACCACGAAGAATCGAAAACATCCGCGCCCTGTTGGGTGTGGTGCGCTTGGTGGTGTTTGCCTACAGACACGCTGCAGCCGTGCTAAAACATTAAGACCCCCAAAATAAGTGGGTGAAGCGGCCGACACTTGCCTTACGGAGCCTGCTAAGTGAACCCAAAAATGAAGCCCAATTCATAACCCCATTAAACAGGACTTGGAGGCGACCCTGCTCAGAGCAACACTGGTCCACCGAGCTCGGGCGGCGGCTCCGGATAATGACGTCACGAACTAGGGATGTCGACCAACTCGGTCGGGATGAGGGCTGTGTAGCTTCAACTAAGCTTTTTCTTCCTCCTCGCTTTGCGGTGTGCTAGATCGAGTGAACCTGCTACAGTACGTTAGTTAGACTAATTCAGAATAGTAGCGCAAAGAAGCACACGGACAGGTCAAGACGGGAGATTTGAAGTAATCGACACTGCATAAAAGAAGGAGGGGGGGGGTGGCTAGAAGAGGCACACCAAAGCAATCGGCCCAACAAAGGCTGCTGACGCAACAAAAATACCATTTCCGATGGACAGATTGAA
This sequence comes from Rhipicephalus annulatus, assembly GCA_013436015.1. Taxonomy (NCBI): domain Eukaryota; kingdom Metazoa; phylum Arthropoda; class Arachnida; order Ixodida; family Ixodidae; genus Rhipicephalus; species Rhipicephalus annulatus. The sequence continues at coordinate 404,141 of WOVY01000159.1, forward strand.
GGGGAATTTACTTACAGCGTCTCTATTCTTAATTTATACAGCTTGAATAATTTCTCTCGTGAACTGGTCAGATTTTTTTTTTTTTTGGCCAGCGTATGCAAGTGGCTGAACAGGGGCTTGCAACAGTAACGGGCACAATGCGCGGCTAGGTGGCCATACAAGGTGAATTTCTCGACATTGCACTTGTGCTCTCGCAAGCAATGCCTATCTGGCCCACATACTTTTTGCCACTGCGAGCGGGATATGATGAACAACTTTTCCACGCAAGGTTATCTCACCCTCACTTTTGCTAGCAGGCATGCTGGTGTTACGAGCCGAGAAGCGAAAAACCCATCCTTTCATATTTATCTGCTTATTCACAGTTCGTTAAGCGAGGAGTAAGAATGACCTCCAATAATGCCCTTCAGAAGTTGTGGGGACCTGTGGCACGCCCCCGACCATTTCGCGGCCGCTCCCTTTCCGAGACGGGAGCTCTGGTGACGGCACATGGCGATAGATGGCTCAACGCGCGGGCGTGCTCTCAAGGATTGCGAGAATTGGCGAGGCCGAGTCACGTGCGCGCCGGAAAGGGTCTCTCCTCCTTACGCGCAAGTGCAATGTCGAAAAAACTCACCCTGTATGGTCCCCTCGTTGCGCAGTGTGCCGCTGCGAAGCCTCTGTTCAACCACGCGCATGCGCTGACCAAAAATATATATATAAATGACCAGCCCACGAGAGAAATTATTGAAGCTGCAGAAGTTGAGCATATATACGCTGTAAGTTCTCCTTCAATCTGTTGATCGGAAATGGTATTTTCGTCACCTCAGCCGTCTGTCTCGTTTGTTGGGCCGATTGCCTAGTGTGCCTCTTCTCCACCCCCCCCCCTTCCTCCTTTATGCATGCAGTATCGTGTGTATTTAAAGGTGATCACGTGCAATAAACTGAGCGCTGTGTCCCATCTTGACCTGTCCGCGCGCTTCTTTGCGCTACTAATTATACACTACCAACTGGCCCTTTAGTCTATCTGCGATTCGTCGTCGAACAATAAGTTATAGGTACACGCAAAGACGAAGGCGGGCAACGCACGAGTAAGGACATAAAGGAAATCAGCTGGACTCACGGTGGACGTGCGCAGCGTCAGGGCCGCCACCCCGACGAGCCCTTCGACCAGGCTGAGCAGCAGGGCGGCCAGTCCCGTCCACGCGTGCCACGTGGTGAAGTGCGCTTTGTTCAAGCCGGCCTTGTGGACGAAGGCGGCCACACAGGCGAGCAAGGCACACGCTATAGGCCGCCGCCTGCAGCGCCCAGTGCAGTCGCGTTCGGCCCAGGCGCACCGAACAGCACAGCCGGATGGGTGACCAGGCCGAACTGCGCGTCCGTCGGTTTCTACGTAACTCGAATAAAGGGGCACATTTCTACAGTGACGGATACATGTATGTGCACCTTAGCAGTGCAACGGAACAAACACGAGAGCCACGCAAACAGGATGGGCGCTAATTTTGTTATCTTTCTTGTCGCGTGTACCCACGCTGTTTTTTACGATGAGGCTTTCTAGGTTTACTGGTGCTTGGAACCGTTCAGAAATCAGGTGGAGATGGCATTAATGGATAGAAAACGCCTCTTTGGCACGTCAAGTGGCACCCTTCCCTTAATGTCCACACGACATGCGGTTATGTGTTTTTTGAAGAATGCTTAGCGAAGTTATCGTGAGTATACCTTAGGCCGCGTTCACACTGAGCATTCCGGCCGCCGAAAGTGCTCCGAATCCGATTCGGCGGCGGCGAGATCCGCCGAAAGGGACGCTCTCCGCACCGAACGCTCTCGGACTGAATTTTGCAGCGTCTGCCGCCGAATCAGTCACCTCGAACCAATACGAGCGCTAGTCAAAGAATTTTGATAATTGCGTCCAAACCGTACTCACTTGTCATATCGCAGTGCACGTACTCGCTCGCTGGATTCCGTGCCGACCGGTTGTGCCCTCGCGATCTCCGACGTCAGCGTAGCTCTGACCGACTGGGCTAGCCTACTACGTCATCTCCTGACGCCGATCTCCGACGACAGCGCAGCTCTGACCTACTGGACCTGCCCTACGCCACCTCCTGATGCCGACAAGAGCTCTCGCAAGTGGTGCCCCGTCCTCGGACTCCTGTGAACGTGTTTCCATCTTTCCTATCTCTCCTATTGGCTCGATGTGTCCTCGCTAGCTAGCTTAGAGCATCTTTTTCTCTATATATACTTTTAATCCTTTTCTTTTAACCCCTCCTCACCCCCATCCTTGTGAGCTACTGGTGAGGTGTCGCTCCTTTATGCAGACAGTTACGGGGCTCACTTCTCTCTTCCTTTCTCTCTTAGAATCACTTTGTCGCTGTGCACGTAACTGAATGTTGTAAACAATGGAAGTTTAGCCCACTCTGTGCCTACTTCACGTCCCTATTTCATGGAAGAGGTGAACGAGCTTGTCGTTGGCGTATAATATTCGCGGTTTTGCTGAGCAAGACAAACCCACAAATGCCGCTGGCGTCCGTGGTTTTTTTCTGCTCTTCGTGCATTACAAGACAGCGACTTGCCAGTCAAGTAAGCAGTACTGCTTCTTCTTGCTTCCTGCGTAGGAGAATCATCGGAGCGTAGACCACCGGATATCGTAGTGGCGTTTGTTAGCCGCGACAACAACCTGGTGACAAGGCATCTGTCCCGCGTTCGCTCCGTAGTAGATGGCATATTCGGCGGCGCGGGGTGCGCGTAGTGCGAACGAAGCTGCGTTTCGGTGGCAGGGGAATTCTGGCCGCTGTAAAAAGCGGATGCTTCAGTGTGAACTATGGATTAGAGCTCCGTCTGTTCACAGAATCGCGGAAAAATATAGTCCTCTAGGCGACCCCTGCAGGACAGCACTTTGACGAGAGGGACACGCTCCGCACAAGCCAGAACGACAATTCGGCACTCGTTCTATCCGTTTGGGACACCTTTCAGCGATTCGATGCCACCATCGTCCTCAGAAGAGCATAAAAACGCACGCGAACAAAAAAAAACATGGCTGCAAAACAGCGCAGCTGCACATACGAGCGAGAAGACGCAGAATCAGCAGCTCACACGTTGCTGCCGAGACGACTGACCCCACTTTTCATAGCGCCATCTGACAAGGCACCGACTAAGCCGCAAGAAAACTGATAACGGCCCGAACATAATCTGCATGAGCGGGGATTGAACATTTCAATGGCCCCGCCGCGGTGGTCTAGTGGCTAAGGTACTCGGCTGCTGACCCGCAGGTCGCGGGATCAAATCCTGGCTACGGCGGCTGCGTTTCCAATGGAGGCGAAACGTTGTAGGCCCGTGTGCTCAGATTTGGGCGCACGTTAAAGAACCCCAGGTGGTCAAAATTTCCTGAGCCCTCCACTACGGCGTTCTCTCATAATCATATGGTGGTTTTGGGACGTTAAACCTCACATATCAATGAACATTTCAATGTTTGAGGGGGGGGGGAGGCGGAATCATCACTTGTGCATCCCACACAAAAAGTCACAGCTTTGCCACAAATGCGAAGCAATAAGCGACGTGCCCCACGTTTCTCACGCACAAATGACACACGAAACGTGCTCACAGGTACAGATAAGCGTCTCAGTTGTTACTTCACTGTGTCTAAAAGACGCTCTTTTCGCAAACGGAGACTGTGCAACGATTGCAGTGACGTTTTTGCGCTTGGTAACTACAAGAGAATCGTTCCGGTGTGCGATAATAATTGGTCACGCCATACGAAAAAACAAGACTCTATTGCATTATTTACGCACAACAGTTCGAAGATAGTCATTGACGGACGCTTTCTTCTTTGTCTTCTTTCTTGAGAGCTCACGGTTTCTTTTTGACAGCTTCTTCATCATCTTATCAAGGAAAGGCAAATATTCAATACGGTAAAAGCTCAAGGCACACGATTGTCGCCGGTCGCGAGATCCCTCTCCGCGGGGCAAAGTACGCGTGGTAGATGAGAGCACGCGCCGCTGCGTCGTGACGATGTGGCCGTGCGCGCTCATTGCGCCTTCTCGCTGGTAATGCTGAAAACACGATAGTTCCCCACGAGATGCCCATCAAGAGCGGTATAAGTGGTAGATATAAAAAGCTTTCCGTTTGACCATTAAAGGAGGTGCTCCTTCGTGGTTCAGTGTCTAACGCCGCGCACTCACAATTCAGTGGTTCGTTTCCGCGCACCGGACTCTCTCTCTAGATTATGTTCTTCCTTACGTTTTCATATATATAAATACGTATACATATACCGTGAAACGACGCTGGCGGCCAAATACAGCCGAAAGTGTCCATTTCCATTTATTCTTTTCCCTATCATTCCGTTTCCTTTTATTGATGTCGCAATAAAAGGAAATGAAATGCTCTGCGTGTCATAACCACCTTATCGTTGCAAGCGGATGCGCTATCAGCCACCGCTTTGAATCAAAACTACCAGCGAGGCTTCAAGACCGTCGCTTTTCTTTTAGGGACGAAGCTCCTTAGGCCGTCGGTCGCTCCCTTCCCGCAGTCGTAGTATGTAGCCACTTCGAGTTTATGACTTGCTCAATAAATGGCATCGTGTGTATATGTCTTTGGGAATAATATAACTAGATGTGTTAATGGTTTTCACAGCATATCGACGGAGTGAATGATGATAAGTAAGGCGAAGCGTCCGTCCAACCGTCCCTCCCGCCATTCGTGTTTCTATCCGCGCGTCCATGCTTCCGTCCGTACGTCTGTCCGTCCGACTCATCATCATTCCCTTCGTGGATATGCTGTGATTTTTTAGAGGCGAAGTACCTCTTTGACTAGCTTTTGTAATGCTGTCCATCCGTGTCTCCGGGCCAATGCGCCGGACCACGCTCGCTGCAGGTGTTAGGGCGGTGCCAAGTAGGTCACACCTTCCCTCGAAGTTCGCGGTGAAATCACTCTCTCCCTCGCCTGCCACGCGCTTGACGCGTGTGACCTTTTTCTCACTTAACCCTCTCCACCACTCGTAACGTTCGAGCGCACATCGGGTGGACAATCTCTCAGCTCGATTATCTGCGATGGAGAGGACGCCGGAAAGCGAAGCTTCTTCAGCCCACCGATACATGCGCCAAAGCGATTTGGCCTAACACGGCCGTCGCTGGCGTTGCGAGGGTTAGCAGGGCCTATTGCGTTGGCGAATAACGACGTCGCGCCTACAACACAGACGAGGCGCGAGCCAGGGAAGGAGAACGCAAGTGTCGGCTGTGGAAGAGTGGAAGACCAACGACACTGACGAGGTGCGAGTCAAGCACGCCGATGGCGTTCGAGAATGGAGACGGCGTGCGGGTAACACTGACGAGACGCAAGCCAAGAAAGCCGAAGCGCCCGCGCGCGACTACACTATCGCGTTCATTGCTTCGCCTTTGCGGCAAAGCTAGCTGTGACTTTTTTTTTCAAACTGAAACATGCGACTCTCAATGTAACGCTTGTGAAATGATAAGGACTACTATACTAATTAGGAGTAAGACGAATCATAAGCAGGAAATGGAGACAACTCATAAGACGAAAATCACGAGCACAAATAAAAGCCAAGAATGAACACACAAATGCGAATCAGTTGAAGCGTTGAAGTGCCGCGCCACAACAGCTGCGATGTTTCCAAACGTGAGAACTTTCTATGGAAAAGAAATCTGTCTGCAAAACACTTACCGCCAACACCGCGAGCGTGGGATGCCACGGGAACAAGAAGCCTGCAAATATGAGAAACCGACTCAGAAGCTGGCACTCTCTATATGTAATATTTGAACAGTCGCTCGAAACACACTGTCTTTGTTTGCTTTCTTTTCGCCGAAATGCGGTGTAACGAAATGGACAGTAAAAAAGAAGAAAAACGTGTGAACAAAGAGCGCTTCAGTTAAAGCTACTCAAATAAATAACCTGAGACCTGCATTATGAAACTTTCTCATGCGAACGGGTGTGGAGAACGCGAGTAATTCGCTTACCCAACACGTTGGCAATGGCCCGTATCCAGCGCTCTGGCCAGTCTGCTTCGCGAAAGCTGCGGAAATCAGTAGAACTGAAGTCTTTTACGTCCGTAGCAATTCAAAACACAACAGTGGCGTCGACAGAGGTCTTTTTTTCGTGGAGCGCGGAGCTGTTGCGTCTGCTTTTGTTTTCGCCGTCGTTCTGGCGAGTAAACCGGCAAGCACTTTACGGAGGTTCGGTGACGCGTGCTCCGATTGTGTATGTAGCCACCTGTAGCACATACCCGAACAGCGGTCCTTAGAATGTCCGCTGGATGGCGGCACTTGTATATGATGAATACATTAAGGCAAGGTGTGAGACGGCTGTATTTGGAGTGTTCACTAGATAGACGGACTGACAGGACGCACAGACAGACAGGCAGATGGGCGGATGGCTGCATTTCCGGTGGCGGCGGAAATGTTGCAGGCCCGTGTGCTCAGATTTGGGTGCACGCTTAAAGAACGCCAGGAGGTCGAAATTTTCGGAGCCCTCCACTACGGCGTCTCTCATAATTATATATGGTTTTGGGACGTTAAACCGCACATATCAATCAATCAATTATCACTCCACTTCCTGATCAACACTACTTGGCAAGCAACGCATCTGACGGCAGAATTGGACACTTGTCCTGAAGCCACGCTATTAAACTCGAATGCCGCAACACAATTAGACCGATTTAGCGATCTCGATGTTCAGTTATATGCATATGTTTCGCACACACAAAGCGCTGGTCGTCGGGCTCAGCGTGCGGGTAACGAAGGCCTCCACAAACGTTTGAGCGCGCAATGCGCTTCGCCAAGCTATATTCAAACGAGCCCGTTGTCCAATAAGTGCAGGCGGACCGAGCACGTGAAACGGCTGTAAAATGACGAAGTGGGCCATCCCGCTTCAACATCGGTTCTGACAGTCGTTTCAGGTGCAAGTTTACCGAGTGCACTTTCGGACACAGTTGCCGCGCGTATGCGATAGACTCTGGTTGAAGAACAGTTTGTCTCGCATCGGTGGTATTCGCAACGAGGCAAAACGTGAACTCGCAGTCGGAGTGATCGAGGAAGCGTTCCTTGCAGTGCGGACGATTACGCCGAGTTCGAATTGCGCGGGACGTGCAACGGACTACTTGAGCTGGACAATGTGCCGCCGTTTAGCATGACAACCCGCCAAAACACTTGTCAGGCTGAATCTCGTAGAAGAACGACGTACCTCGCCCCGAGTCATCTTCATGTACATACATAGATTTGCCGTCTCACCAAGTGTGAGTTATCAGCGCTTCGATGAAGGATGTTGAGACGGGGAATGGGCACACTAACATAGGAAGCCAGCGAAACGATGTATTCTTTGTTATGGTATCTAGCAGGCTATAGTCATTCTTGAGGACGTGCTTGAGCTGGCTACGCGCTGTTCGCAACACTTCCCCTTGCTGGAGAATGCCCGTAGAAGTTGTCGCAGTTCAGGATGAAGTTCATCCAAAAGCCCCTCGCAACCACCGCTATCCACTGCAACATTCGAGGTTTTTAGGAGGTACGTTACAGAAATACGGCACGGATCCTTTTCGTGTGCGCATGCGCACCAGTCAGCCGGTTCCGTATTGCCGCCTTTCCGTAACGTGTTTCCGTAGCTTGCTAAAAACCTGTATTGCTTCGTGCTAACTTTGTGCTCCACGGCGTGACGCGCGTTGTTGGGTACGCATTGCATCAGCTTGTAATTGCAAACGGTCCGGGAAATACAGCAGCCCCGACGGCGCGAGACTCAGCATAAAATGTCGGGACGGTCCCGCGAAATCCCGGACGGTTGGTACCAAGACAGGAGGACAATGCAGTGTCAAAAGACAGTGCGCCAACGCACCGGGGGACGTTCAAAAAACGTGCAGTGACTTGATGCGTACGCCTGTCAAACGACGTGGATGTGTCAACATCAAGCAGTTTTGCACCGCTCGTCAAATTTCGTGGTTCTAATCAAGCCGGGGCCCCGCCACGGTGGTCTAGTGGCTAAGGTACTCGGCTGCTGACCCGCAGGTTGCGGGATCGAATCTCGGCTGCGACGGCTGCATTTTCGATGTAGGCGAAAATACTGTAGGCCCGTGTGCTCAGGTATGGGTGCACGTTAAAGAACCCCAGGTGGTCGAAATTTCCGGAGCCCTCCACTACGGCGTCGCTCATAATCATATCGTGGTTTTGGGACGTTGAACCTCACTTATAAATCTAATCAAGCTCCCTGCACAAGCACAAGGCGAAAACCCGAAATATCTTCAATAAACAGTTTTAAAACGTGCTCCAAGAGTAGAACGGAGCCCCCGAGCTGTGGCCAAGCTATATAGCGCAAAAGTGAATGCCAGCGCGCTCCATCAGGAAAGTAAGTGTTTTTATTAATTTTCAACCGAAATGGCACCATTTTCTGGCACATTTTCGCATAAACACAAAGAACCACTGAAGCGCACTGGCATTCACTTCTGCCCAGCTTGAGCTGCGCTCATCGTTTGCATTCGTACATACAGGACAACTGCTAGCGTTTTTGCATTTAGCGGCTATCTGTAGTAAGCAGAAAAATACACAAAGTTATAAACTGTCACATCGGATGTTTTGGAAACCCTGCTGCAGCTCTCTGCAAAAAATATCTTGGCTAGCTTCGTTGCTTCAGAAGCTTGTTAAACACGACCAATTAGGCGATTGAGCACGAAGAATGAAATGGTGTGACTTACTTCATTCATTACTAAGCAACGTGCACTTAGTCGTGTCGTTGTAGAGTGTGTCGGCATAATTCTGAACTCCGGCTGAAGGGTAGCTGGTGCCCCTCTACTGTCTACATGTGTGTCTTACCTCATATAGAGGGCAAAATCCATTTTGGTTGAGCGCGGTGCCATAGTAAGAGGAATATCGCGTTGTACAAGGCTGCCCGCAGAAAACAAGGTCATCGAAACGAGATGCCACGGACATCAGAGAGTTCCGCTTTTTCTTCTTCGTTCCCAGAGGCGAAGAGGGAAGAATGAAGCCTCTCTTTTCTTTCTCTCTCCTGCCCCCAAAACAGCATCTGGATCGACGCCCCTTGACGCCATGTCGCGAACAGGTTACGGCCACGCGCTGTTCGCCACTCAATAACTGTTTTCTCGGAACGCCAAGCGCTATGGAGCCACGCTGTTCTACAGTAAAATGCCATTTTAACGAACGCCAGTTAAACAAACTGTTCAATTAAATCCCTCACCGAAGCACCATTAGACCCAATGCTACCACATTTCAGTTCAACGGACATCTTTTGTGTCACCATCAAGGGGCGTAGCCAGAAATCTTTTTCGGGGAAGGGGGGAGTGGGGGGGTCAACAATATTTTATGTTTATTCGTGTGTGCTAGTATATATACGCAAGCAAAACTTTTTGGGATGTTCAAACCCCCCCTACCCCAAACCGCCACCCCTGGCTAACACCCTCTTACCATCCCTTGACCTCGTGGTAATTTGACCGTCTGGATACAGACAGCGCTTTGTGTTATGGACACTACGCCACCTCTCGCGTTTGACATGCGCCACTCCGTGTACAGAAGAGGTTTCACGAGACTCCTATCCCAAGAACAAGAACCGTTGCAGAGAAAGCCCCAAGCTAAAGAAGCACTGACGAACAAGGACAAAATGTTTGTTGCCCCGCGGAGTGTTGTGACGGAGAAGGCCTATGAGACATTTGGGCTCAGTTCACGACCACGGCAGTGCTAAGTGCACAAGTGCTAGAAAAGATTACTGCATTCTACGAATTAAGCATAAATGGTCATTGGAACTATGGGAAGATGACAAATAAAAGGGCTCTAATTTCATTTCAACCACTGATGTTTTCTTCAGCTCCTGATGACAAGTTGCAACATATATATCTAATTCAGTTCAGCGAGCTTTTTTCCGGGGGTCCCTCGAAGTTCGTTCAATTGAAGGTTCAATGTTTACAAACTTTATAGCACGCGCACCAGAATAGCGCTTGGCGTTGAGGACTCCCTGCGAGTGTGCATGCTGTATGATATCCTATCGGCATTTCTCTTTAGAGTGCGGCTTCTCCACACAACTCCTGCTTCAATACGGACGCGTCTGCTGCGCACAATCTGCCGTTTGACCGCCAGGCGGGCTACGCTCACTGCAGGACTGCAGAAGTACAACCGATAATTAGGCGAGTTAGCATGTGTATCGATAATTACGAATCATTGCAACACATCATACAAAATCTTATTTTATGCAATAAAAAATAGATTCAATATTTTAACCCTAAGCCTTTCAAATATTGTGCGTATACGTCCGTCAATCACCATGATCACTACCGTACCCAAATTGACCGTTTCTGAGCGCACGAGCGCCACCAGTGGGCGCTCAACGCCGCAGCCGCCGCCATGAGCGCGGGCCCCACGCTTCAGCTTTCCGCTTGCGCCGTGCCAGGACTTCTTAGTGAATTTCGCAAGGTGCAACATATTACTGCGTAATTAAAGCACGAACTCCCGCGTTTAAGATAGTTGCTCGTTGGGCAAGCTGATACATACTTAGTACTGACGTTTTCGACGTTTTGTGGCTTTTGTGGTTTACTCCAGTGTTTAGCAGCGATGGCCTTTCAGTCATTTTCATTGATACACTGTTGCTACACAATACACAATAACCAGCCGTGAGCAGGTTATTTCTTGATCCACTTTTCTTTCTTCTTATTTACATTCTATTGGTTCTAATAACTTCCCCTGTACATTCCTTGGCATTACTGTCTGTTAGATCTCATTATATATATATATATATATATATATATATATATATATATATATATATATATATATATATATATATATATATATAAGAGAAAGTAGTATATACCTAAGGGCTCGTTTTTCTGTTTTTTGACACGATATTAATGAGATCTAACAGACAATAATCCCAAGGAAAGTATAGGGGAGGCTATTAAGCCGAATTTGAAGATAAATGTGAAGAAAGAAAAGTGGGTGAAAAGATAACTTGCCGTGGGCAGGAACCAAACCGGTGACCTTCGAATAACGCGTTCGATTCTCTACCCCTGAGCTACTTCGGCGGCTATACTCCCAGCCACTTTATTGGGTATATATGCGAATTTTAAACGTGGGAGTGTCAGTCAGCGCCATCTGTAGTCATGGCGGCGAGTGTGGCACACTCTATGAGCCTGCCTGGCGTCACGTAGCACGTAAATTTATTAGCACGAGCGCGCGCGCGCGCGCGCGCGTGTGTGTGTGTGTGTGTGTGTGTGTGTGTGTGTGTGTGTGTGTGTGTGTGTGTGTGTGTGTGTGTGTGTGTGTGTGTGTGTGTGTGTGTGTGTGTGTCTAACAACTAGTTTCAAATCCAAGTCTCCAACACAGGTGTACAATCCCCTAACCCATAGAGTTTCTTAGAAACTTCCTAAAGGGAAATCTGGCGCTTGTGAGCTGCTGGATGCAAGGGAATGACGGGATATGTGAGCTTCGAGCTTGACTCGGATTTGTATACCTCGAAGACGCGCCTGGCTTCGCGTTAAAATGATTGATTTCTCACTAAAGGAGCACGTGCTAAGCTTTTTATTTTTCTCATTGTACAGAAACGATTTTATTTAACTCCGGAAGCTTCTGCGTCTATGTACAATGTTACGAAGCGTAAAACGTAACCAAAAGCCGCTAAACTTGGCAGGCAGACGACAAAGCAAGCGTTCCCTGCGCCCTTTTTATGTCGTATGTTTCTTTCGCCGTTTGGTTACGCCGTCAAGATAAGTGGACTTTTATTTTAGACTATAATACGCGTGAATGAGATCCGCTTATAAACGTTTTGTTTTAGAGAAGCTTTATTTACGCAGTCGTATTTGCTTTTGAGCCACCTCACTCAACTCCAGCCAACGCAAGTCTCGCAGACACGTATATAACGCCATTCCCAGCACCCCAACAGGGACCCTGAAGAAATTCGCTTAGATGGTGGCGCCACACTTCCCTCTAGGTATTATCGTGAGAAACTCTATGCACCTTTGGAACTGCGATTGCAGGGCTCGGTTGCGGATTCGAAGGTCGCGGCTTCGACCCCCGCATTCCGATGGAGGCGGCATGGTCAGTGCATGCATGTTAACAGATTATCGAAATTTCCGCAGGCCTCAACTACGGCGTCCATCATAATCCATTACGTGGTTTCGGGAGCCCTAGTTATTGAAGACAATAATCTTTCTTGGGATACTTGAACGCAGAAATTATGGTCTGTCTGTCTATCTATGTATTTGACCGGATAAATAGAATGCCGAACGTTTAACCCCTTCCAAAGCGACCAGCCATCTTGATCAGGTTTTAGCGTTCACACGTGCCGGGCTCCCATTGTCAATAAAAAAAAAGCATATATTGGCGCCATCAGTACGGGGTCATTAGGTAGTGAGTTAGTTTATTTTGAAAACGCATTGATATATACGCACTTATGAAGACCAGAGTGCTTATTATACGGCGCTGGCAATGCGACACTATCACCGAAAAACGGATGTTTCCTACGCTTTACTAAAGCTACATGGTCTGCCCCCTGCAAATGATTTTGTATTATATAAAAACTTGGTTTCTTCAAATCACTGCTAGATAGCGTCCATATTTCACGCAGTGCCTATTCACCGATTTTCACGCGCAGAACGTTAAATGAACGTTTTATTCTCTCCCTCTTCAGGCAGAAGACTATCGCCTTTCGACGACCTTTGCCAGCGAAACCCGCAGATACGAAGCCAATTATTATTATTATTATTATTATTATTATTATTATTATTATTATTATTATTATTATTATTATTATTATTATATCCTAATAGATAGATAGATAGATAGATAGATAGATAGATAGACAGACAGACAGACAGACAGACAGACAGACAGACAGACAGACAGACAGACAGATAGATAGATAGATAGATAGATAGATAGATAGATAGATAGATAGATAGATAGATAGATAGATAGATAGATAGATAGATAGATAGATAGATAGATAGATAGACAGACAGACAGACAGACAGACAGACAGACAGACAGACAGACAGATAGATAGATAGATAGATAGATAGATAGATAGATAGATAGATAGATAGATAGATAGATAGATAGATAGATAGATAGATAGATAGATAGATAGATAGATAGATAGATAGATAGATAGATAGATAGATGTTCAAAGAAGGGTCGAGGTAGGCACCTTCCTTCGGTCATCACCTAGCGAGAGAGTAAACCCCCACATATTTACTCAGTCACTGTCTGTCTGTCGTTGTCCCGCCATTCTCTAATACGGAGGTTTATGGAACGCAAGCTTTCGAAAATGATGGCAGCCGAGGACTCCTGATATATTACTGTACAAATTGCTTTTGCCTCTCAGCAATCTGGGCAACAAAGCAAGGCCGCTCTAAGCGCTTCTATTTCATTTTTGCATCCATTGATAAGCCTGTTTCCCATCGGACTACGAGGGGGGGGGAGAAGGGGGAGGGGTAACACCTTGCTTAGAGTAGCTGTAATATGCTACTGAAATTTACGTGAACTCGAACACCTTTCCACCCCAAATTAGAGAATCTTGCGCACACCCTATGCCCCGCGTCCACTCTCCCCACAGCGCACATCCTAATTGTTACGCATCTGTCATGTGATGTCGTTATGTACTTCACCCAAATCAATGCACTCGAGTGGCCGCGAAATTGAGTACACATTTTGGCGTTCCTACACGTTTCGTCAAAGGGCATGTTTACTGTGTTTTATACGTATAAAACAAAGAAATTAAGCCATGATGCGACACCCAATATTTCACCACCTAGGAAATTAGCGTTGTCTCGATTCATTCTCAATCCAATGGTTAGAAAACAAAGTTCCCCCTTTCCCATGAAACCACTTCTGTCAAGAGTTCTGACACGCCCAAGCTCTGCTACAAATGAGAAGTAAACAATAAGAAGATTAAACGCGTATTTAGCCTCCAAAGAGGTTCCAACTAGAGGACGTTGTCTACGGTCCCCACTCAAAGATATTCCGACTGCAAAGAAGACTCGCGCCCTCTCTCGGCACGCCAGAAAAGCTCAAGTTTAAAACCATGTATGGAGCAGCTGGGAGCCTGGGACATGAGCTGGGAGGTTGTGACTAATTTGGAGTGTACGCCGGCGCCTATATAGTGGCGCGCATATATACACACATGCGGCATCTCTTACACCGACAGCAAACGCGTCACTAGGAGAACAATAATTTGTTTTGCATAGAAGATCAGCGTCCAGGGTGCTCACTTTCAGACTGAGTGTTCGACAACGCCCACAACATCGAACAAGATTGTTTCAACCGTTAGAAAGCGTGACCAGGTTCACCGAAAAACGGCTGCTTCGGTAATGTTGCTTTAGAAAGGTGCCGTTTGGCTCTGTGGACGTAAACGGTAGCCTAGGAACACACAGCCGTCGAATACGCCGCGCTGCGCACAGCCGCGAAACAGCATGCAAGCTAACGCCTAGACTGCGGGCGCCATCTACGTGCGGCGAGCAAAAACGGTGGCATCGAATTGGAAACAGGAGCAGATGAACAACGCACACACGTGGTATGTACTCACGCCAGGTGTCCGGCTTCACAGAGTACAGGACGAGAGCAGAGAAGAGGAGCGTTGTCGCGAGAGTGGCCGCCGTCGCGGACCTTGATCCACTGGCCCTGTTCGCCATTGCACTTGGCCGGCTTGGCTTAATCGACTCGGCCTGCTTGGGCTGTCGCGGCAGAAGCAAATTCTGAGCTCCGGCAGAGGGCGCGCCCCCTTTATAGCTTTTATTTTCTGTGGCGTCTGCACTACAGTGCGGAAGCCACACACATGAATAATCTGTACACAATATCAAAAAAAAAAAAAAACAAGTAACGATGATAGTTCGGCGGCAGCACTGCCCGGCGTCCAGCGCTCGGGTTATGGTGTCACTGCAGCACTGGGATGGACTTTGCGGCGGGCGAGAAGACGAGCTGCGGCTCGAACGGCGAGTACGGGACGAAGGGCCCGAACGGCGGGAAAGGCGGCAGGTTGAAGGGACGAGTCGCCGACAGCGGAGGGTACAGGGGCAGCGTCAGCTTGCCGCGGTGGTGCGCGGCGGCGGCCGCCAGGAACGGGGAAAGGCACAGGGCACCGGCTCCTCCACTGCCTGGTGACGGGCACGAGTCGGTGTCGGACTCCGGCCTCGCCCGCTTGCCTCCTCCGCTGCTCGTGGAAGAGACGTCGTCGGCCGCCGGCTCGTCCTCGTCGGAGAGCGAGCGCTTGCGCTCACGACCTTTGACGCTGAGGTCTTGCGGCGCCTGCGCCATGCTCTCCATCTTGACGTGGAATGGGATCTTATTCTCCGTCTTGACGATCTCCGGGAACGAGACGAAGCGGTAGACGAACTTCTGGCCCAGCACTTTCTTGATGATGTTCTTGTCGTAGTAGTAGCGGAGCGCCCGGCTCAGCTTGTCGTAGTTCATGTTGTGCTTGTTCTTGCGGAGCCCCCAGAGGCGCGCCACCTCTTCGGCGTTGACGAGCTTGAATTCGCCATCCTCGTTGGTCCAGGTGATCATGTGGCTGTAGCGCTGGCTCAGCAGCAGCTCGAGCAGGAACTGCCACAGCGTGATGTTGCTCTCCATGGCTGCGGCTGCTGCGCGACACGAGGAGCGACCGCCGCCAACCGCAGGAAGCGGCTCGTTGGTGCTGGGCGGCCCCGCAAGCAGGAAACGGCCCAGCTCAGGAAGCGGCCAATTGCCCGGAGGCCGGGGCTCACCTGCCCGATGGTGCTGGGGGGGTTCGAGCGCCGCTGGCGCGGGCTCCTCTTCGTCCACCGGTGGCGGTGGCGTCACCGTCGCCACCGTCGTTTGCTGGTGGTCGTTGCAGGGCGGCGACTCCGAGGGCGGCTCCGGCGTCTGGGCCTCGGGCCCGGGGCCGGCCGCCGCCATGGAGCGCTGCAGTAGATGCCTGAACCTGGCCAGCGCTGTGCCGTAAGAGACAGGAGAAGTCTTTGCGCGCGGTCGTCCCGTTCGACGGACTGAGCGCGACTAACGGTACATCGGGGCCAACGGGCCGCCGGGCGGAGAAAGGGCGCTGCGGCGCTTTCCTTCCCGCGCGCCGCCGACTTGACCCGCTCCATCCGGGCCGCCCGGCTTTCCCGAGGCCCTTTCCCGAAAAAGTTTAGACCGGGGCTACCCCTTTCTCTCTCTCCGAAGAGGAGAGGAGGAGGCCCGGGCCCGGGTCCCGTCCGGCGGCGGGCGTCGCGAGAGCGATGACCGCGCAGGATGCGCACTGGGTCACTGGCACCGGAGAAACGCGGCTGACCCCATTGCCCAGAAATCCGGAACGGCTCCTTGTGTTTGCCGCCGAGGACGTTCACCTGGCATTGAAAACGAGTGCAACGGCCGCCGGGAAGGAAGGCCGGACGTTGACCGGTCTCTGCTGCCACCGCTCAGCTGCGTCGTGTATCTCCAATCGACGATAACGAACGGCAGCTTTTAAGTAATCGTAGGCCTTCATGCGCGCTCTCACATTCACCTCGTTGTTTCCGAAAAGCAGGAGAGAACTTCTGCGAATCCCTAAACTACTTCGCTATTGGCGATTCCTTTTTTTCGTCATTAAAGTCTCATCGATAGCGGCTGGAAACTGAAGCGATGTTACCTAGATATGAACCCGTGCACAACTTCGCGTCAAAATCACGACCGCATTTAAATACACAGACAAACATGGACAGGATGGGCGCTCACTTAAAACCGTTTGTTTCTTGAGGAAAGCAGGTTAATAAATCTACCTACTCTTCGTCAACGCATGCGCGACGTGCTTGAGCCTTCTTCTCCATTATCATGCTATCGGCCACTTTCTTGATACTGCCCTTATCTAGCTCGTACAGGTTGAATAAAGTTCCGCTTGCACAGTCGCACCCCTCTGCTGCATAAAAAACCAAAACAAGGTAGCATGAAAAATTTTGCAGGTGCTTTTCATACAAAAAGAGGGGTAATTATTGTGTAAGAGAAACTGCAATCGATCTCTACGAGTCAGAAAGTGTCCGACAGCGCGTTTAGGCTCAAGTCGGTTGCGCTTGAGTTGGCGAGAATCGACCTGCATTTCTCAAGGAATAAACAGTTGCAAGTGAGTGCCCGTCCTATCCGTGTTTCTTCGCATATCACTGTGGTACTGAGTCAGGCGCATTGAGTGCAGACATGTGCAAACTATATTGTAATGGTCGAACTGCGTTGTGGGACGACACATGAAGAAAGCAGCACGACAAACAAGCGCAGTCTAGCAAGTCGGTTTACTGAAGGATGAAGCCAGCCTTTTAACAGTCTCTGCCTATATGACCCCACGGGGTTAACAAAGGAGCCGCTAAGCGCCAGGAAAACAAGCATGTTACCAATGAAACAGCTGTGATGAACACAAAAACACGATGTGCATTAGATCGAGTGTGACCGTAGACTGGGGCGGTTACGTGTACGCAGATGCTCTTCGTCAAAAGAATAATCAATGATGGCTCTTTTCCTCCTGACACCTCGATAATTCTAATAACTTCCTTTCTTTCGACAGAACTGTCGTGTCTCCGAATACATTCGCAGTGCCGCATATGCACTGGTAAATGCACCAAGCCCAACAACGATTATTACTCATATATGAATGCTCCCGAACTCAAATGGGCTTTCGTCAACGTGTTTCTAACCTTAACCTTTTTTGCATTCCTTCGCTCACTGCAATTCTCTTAGTGAATGCCAAACAACCTAGCGAGGACCTTCGTTAACTATGACGTAATCAGCAATGCCTAAGAGTTAAGGAGGGATGGTGGTTCACGTGCTGAAACAGCGAACTGATTTCGAGGTTTCTCATAATGAAGAGGGGGTGGGGATATTTACTGCAGCACACCCTCCCACTTATGTTGGTCTACTTCAAAAGACAACGAGCTTCGCGAGTGACGCAACAATGAAAATTCTGCGATCCCCACAACAGTATCCCATTGGTCCCCGGCTTTCTTAGGGTAAAGACGGGAAGCAAACGCGCTCAATAGCAACCGACGAAAAAGCGTGTTTACTCTCCCTTCATCTAAAACTGTTCTCTGGGAACAAGGCCCGACCATACGGGTTCCCGTCCAACCCTGGATTTCAGTGTATACAGATACGAACGCTGAGTACAACATTGGGTAGCACAGGGTTTCCCTTAAAGGGAAGGGATTCATCGCAGCGTCTGTCTCGCTCTATTATGTCAATGTATGAGGCAGACTTTGCGCCCCCTTCCCGACTTAGGGGGGCTAGGGGGTGCACCCCCTCGTATGCAAGACTGCAGCAAAACTTCCCTTGAACGAACTCCCAGAGACTCCAGGAAAGGGTTTGTCACAAGAAGAGATCAGAGTGTATCAGGGAACAAACGGCTGTTAAGGACATCGATATCAAGAATAAATGGACATGGGCAGGGCATGTAGCGCGTAGACAGGATAACCGCTGGTCATTAAGGGTAACTGACTGGATTCCCAGAGAAGGGAAGCAGGTTAGGGGGAGACAGAAGGTTAGGTGGACAGATGAGATTAAGAAGTTTGCGGGTATAAATTGGCAGCAACAAGCACCGGACCGGGTTAACTGGCGGAACATGGGAGAGGCCTTTGTCCTGATGTATATCTGTGTGTGTGTGTGTGTGTGTGTGTGTGTGTGTGTGTGTGTGTGTGTGTGCGTGCGTGCGCGTGCGCGCGCGTGTGCGTGTGTGTGTGTGTGTGTGCGTGCGTGCGTGCGTGCGCGTGCGCGCGCGTGTGCGTGTGTGTGTGTGTGTGTGTGTGTGTGTGTGTGTGTGTGTGTGTGTGTGTGTGTGTGTGTGTGTGTGTGTGTGTGTGTACGCTTAGCGCATGCGGTGAGTCGGACGAGATGACGCACGTCGTGAAACCGAAAATGCCACAGAAACGGCGCAACACTGAGGCCGGAAGCAATGCCGCTCAAGTCGAAAACTTTGAAGGGCCCCTCCTCATCTTCGCTACCCTTCCTGGCGGTTTGCCACCTCTATTTTCTTAAAAGCATGTGAGCATTAGGTGCTCAGCTAATCAGAATTTATCTCTCTTTTTTTTGGCAACATGCTGTTATTTTGATCGTGCATGATAGGCATTAGAGACAAGGAAGCACGGATGGGCGGCTGCGTGGCAAAGCAGTGCAGGAGACAATTCACACCAGATATTTCGCGTATATCAACCACTTGCGAGTATGTACACTATATAGACGACACGGGAATCACTGCTATTGCGTTACGACGTGCGCCAGAAAGGCGGGAAGTGCTAGAACAGAATGATGCACTCTTTTTTTTTGTATTTTCAGATGCTGGTGAGGGACTCTTTAAAGGAACACACAAGCGTGCGTAGGGTTCTCCTAACGTCAGTAGGAGATTCATTGCAGAGCCTCCTGCTCCCTATCATACCAATGTGCAGGGCTGACTTTGAGCCCCCCACCTCCACCCGTGGGCTCGCCTACGAAAGGAGGAAAAAGCGTTTATTAGAGTAGATCGGTGATGGGATAGCTTAGTCCGAGGCCCCATTGGCGCGCGCCTATGGACGAGCATATAGAGTAAATTTCAAAGAGACTTTCTCGACTGACTCGTGTTTTGTATTTATTTGCAGGATGTGTGACCAGCTATGACTAAAAGAATTGTGTCACCTCTATGTCGTGGGCTGAAAAGCAGCACTTACTGTCATCAGGCTCGTAGCCAGAGAATGCTCTAGCCCCCCCCCCCCCCCCAACCTTGTCCTCTGAAGTTCAGATGGCGGGAAAAAGTTTTACAGAGAACAAATACTTAAAATGTGTTTTTCAAGGCCTTCAATCAGTGCTTCCCGCCTGCTCTTCCCGCCTTCGAAAAAAAAAAAACCTGCTACGGGCTCAACTATCATGTGTACATATGCACGTGAATTGATTCATTTTCTGGCTAGAGCCTTTCGAAAGCCTCGATCTAACAGTTCCAGATTTTCCAGAGACCGAACTAGAAAGGCAACTTTGTCGAAATGTTCAGCTGTGCATATCTGTCGAGCATATTTGCAAAATGTATTCTTCCACTTGAGCATTTATAGTGTTACGAGCACATTCGCGCTACGCTGGGGCATTGCGACATCTTCAAAGTAATTACGCACTCCTCTTTTATATTGCTCCCCACTGTCCATAATGAGCGCACTTGCTTCATCAGGAGCGAACTGGGGACGATATCAAGCAACTCCCCCATTAAAAATATTCTGGCTACGGGCTTGTATTTTACTGTTAGTATTTATCCTGTTATACCTGCACTCCAGTACCTGTCATTAAAACGTAAACTATTTTTTTTCTGTTTTTGGTAAAACTTACGTACCTATGCATGACCATGATCGTATATATATTGGTATGATATAATATGTGAGTGCTGTATATCTAGATATTTACAAATGTCTATAGATGTTTCGTATATATGAATTTTTTTTTGTATTCACCATTACATTGGCATTCAACTACAAAAAAAAAGAAGACGCTGTTTGCATGATCTTCCCTTTGACCCTTAATAAAGAAATGTTTCCTTTCTGCGGTCGCACTTCGATAGATGCGGAATGCTGTAGAGGCACGTTTACTGCGTGATGACAGCGCACGAGACGAGGTGTTTTGATATTTGCTCAACTAGGACGTCTCTCACAACCATATCGTGGTTCGGGCACATAAAACACTAGATATTATTTTGGCTTTCTCGTATGGCGAAGCTCAATTACGCGTTCTCACGTAACTCGAGAGATGCAAAGCGGCGACAATGCGCATAAAACGACCCTCAAGCTTTCAGGGCGACACTTTACGGCTCTTCTGCCGCAGCGCGACGACGGCTTTCTGGTGCCTGCCCGCGACGGAAAAGCGCCTGGGAGGAGCGGTCGTCGTCTTGTACCTGTACACACGTCGTGTAATCGCAGTAGCCCCTTCCGCTCGATCGACCCGCCGGAGATAAATGTACACTCGTCGGCAAAATAAGTCGGGACGCGCGAGCGCCGGTCAGATAAAAGTAGAGTAACTGTATACGCTAAAGATACCGTAGCGTCGCCGCGCCATCTGACGTCGAGCGTCTGGTGACGAGACATCGCAGTGCGCATCATTTCACATTCACAGACATGTCAATGCCCCACCCCACGACCGCTCAGTTGGACATAAAGGTGGTGGCCACTCGCTTCATCAGACAGAGAACACGTCGCATCTTACGTTAGTCAACTTTTACGGCTCAACGCCTTTTCAGTTTCGGTGTTCGGATATCAGTTCCACACGACGCGTTCTCACTAAAAAAACGTGCACAGGAGGCATCTGGTGCTGTATGTGGAACCGATTTGTTACTGCAACAAGATATGTTTTCTTCATCGGGTAAAGCGAGCACTTCACACCAACCGTGCCCAGCTTAGCTTTCCGCAAGCGATCACAAAGGCATGGCTGAAAGCTTGGAAGGCTGCGCTGATTGACTCGTTTAAATGCACATATACATTCCATAAAGTGGGGATGACCGCCTCCGTAGCTGTCCGAAGGTCGCAGGTTCGGTCCCTGCCCCCGGCGGGTTATCTTTTCATCGACTTTTCTTTCTTCACACTACCATTACAATTATACTGCAAACAGCAGCCCCTGTAATTTCTTTGGTATCATTATCTGTTAGTTCTCATTAATATTGTGTGTAACAAAGCAAAACGAGCCCTTAAATTTCCACTTATTTCATTCAAATATAAATTATGACCGAAGCCAGAGTGCGCCAGCTGCTAAATATCCACTTGCGCTTGCTCAACGCCTCAACACCGTATTGCAGTTCATCGACTGCATTTTAATTCTGCCGCTTGGGGGTAAGGAGCGGTTCGATATAACCTGCCCTGTGATGGTTCAAAGGGGAAGCTACTGTTCCGTACATAAAGCACTGCTGCCCCCTGTTGACGTTCAATACAGCAGGACTAAAACAGGTGGCAAGAAGTTGTGTGACGTGCGTTATTCGCGGCCGAAAAGCCCCGCTGGAACCTCGCGCTGACGTGTTATGCAGTGAAGGTGAAGCACAGGCAGGCTTCGTAATTGTGGTTGTTCAGTTGGAAAATGTTTCTCCATTAAGACAAAATCTACTATTTTGAAACTTTCTGCTTATTTTACTGACATACCATAGTATGCAACAGTATAACAGTGATATTTTTA
The DNA here is from genome assembly GCA_013436015.1 of Rhipicephalus annulatus. Taxonomy (NCBI): domain Eukaryota; kingdom Metazoa; phylum Arthropoda; class Arachnida; order Ixodida; family Ixodidae; genus Rhipicephalus; species Rhipicephalus annulatus. Next base: position 426,187 of record WOVY01000159.1, read on the forward strand.
CTTCAACCGCTACATTGTAAAAATTGAGCCACAATACGAGTCAAAATGCTGTTTTTCTCAACTTTGCCACAATGTTTAGGCAATATTTTTGCTTCGTTTGATCTTGAATCATAATATCCATTTACTATATGAGCATATAAATCACAAATCGGAAAAATATACCTGGAGGAAAGACTTGTGCTTAAAAAAAAAACGGTGAACGTGCAGCATATTGAAACTTTTCGCCAAAGCGAAAAGAAAGAAAATAAAACAGGAATGAATAAACTATCATGGTCATGAAAGAGTAGCATTTTGAGATTAACGAAAAAACTGTTTGATAATGATTACTCTAACTAGTAATAGTAAAAAATAATTTGGCGTGACACAGTTTCCCTTTGCCAAAAGTTTGAAGCGCACATTAGGCAACGCATTTTTTTTTCTTTTGCGAAATATAACGCCCCACTTAGTACTACACACAATCACATATACCAGCACATTTTTTTTCAGCGTGACCGGAGATGGTCGAAACTTGACCAGGTACACTTGATATGGAATGACCCATATATATATATTGTCACATTCACTCCTCAAGTTTTGTCACCGCTCCATTTCACTGCCAATAGTTTTTAGCGCAAACCGCGCCTTCAGGGTTTGAAAAGCTTCAGGGCTGCAGTAAATGATTTTGTAAAGATTACGCCCACCTCGTGAACATTACAGATTATTCTGGAACCTACGTCACCGCTAGCGATAACGCTAGAATATTTGATGTCAAGTGTATAAATTCCGATGCGCTTCGCTGCTGGTCAGTTGATCAATCAATCAATCAATCAATCAATCATTTTATTTCCTTTAGATAAGGTGGAGTACAGGACTAAAAGCTCAAGAGCTTGACGAGGTCCTGACCCCGTTCACAAGTTGACAAAGCAGCAGGAATGGTAGTCAATCATGTACAACAAATATGAAATAAACATACAGGTGTAACATCACAAAAAAGTAATACAAAAAGTTTATGAAAACGGTGCTAAGATAAGAAGAGAGTAGTTCAAATGTATGGTCATGAAGTGGCATGAAAATGAAAAGCAATAATAAAAAGGAAAGAATGGGCATAAATTCTGAGAGAAGTATCATTGATCTACGGCCGACGCTCTGTTCGACGCTATCAGTGCCAGTAGGCATCGCTGTAATTTGACCTTCAGTTTACGGGCCACAGCGGAGCCCTCCACTGCGGCGTCTCTCATAATCACATGGTAGTCCTTGTCTTACACCCTTCTTCATTGGTATTCTGTCGCTTTCATTACAGAGCACTGTGGTGGCAGTTGATCCTCGGTAGATTTGTGTGCGGTGTGTGTATTGTGTGCAATGTGTGTCTCCTCCTCCTCTCTCTCTTTTTCTTCCTAATTCTTTTCTTCCCCGTGTAGGGTAGCAAACTGGACTTAGTCTAGTTAGCCTTCATACCTTTCTGATATTTTTTTGCTTCTTCCTCTTCCAGGATGATTATATATGCTTCGTCGACGCCCTGATTCCGCAGTGACTGCATGATTGCTGATATCTTTACTGTATCAAATGCTTTCTCGTAATCTATGAAGGCTATGTATAGGGGTTGTCTATATTCTGAGCATTTATCTATTTATTTATTTAATCAATACTTTCGGCTTTTTTGGTACTACACAAGAGATGGCTTACAAAGCAAATAAAACTTCGTTTTCGGTGATGAAAAGAAAGCAAAAATACACAACATAAAGCAGCCAAAACAACGATATAACAGCATAAAAGCAATAAACGAACAATGCATATGTTTCACAGGGAAGAAAAAAACTAGTTAGCATGATTACATCAAACAGTAACATAATTGATACACAGATGCAGGCCGTTAATCACGTGTAACAAAGTGTGAGTACATGCGCTATACATCGTTTCTGCCTTTATTTCGCTGATTGATAGTATGAATGTGATCAATTTCCAGGTAGCCTGTTCGACATCCTGCTTGTTCCTTTCGTTGAATTAAAGCTAATGTTGTCTTAATTCTGTTAGAAATTACCTTTGTAAATAGCTTGTATACGACGGAAGGCAAGCTGATCGGCCTGTTTTCTTCAAGTCCTTGTCGTCTTCTTTCTTATGGATTAAGCTGATGATAGCATTCTTGCAAGATTCTGGTACCCTATACACGGTAGAACGGTAGAATATATATATATATATATATATATATATATATATATATATATATATATATATATATATATATATATATATATATATATATATATATATATATATATTCTGTCTTTTGACACATATTAACATTAATGAGATCTAACAGAAAATAATGTCAAAGGAAACTGAAGGGGAAGTCATTAGACCGAATTGTAATGTAAATGCGAAGAAAGAAAAGTGGGTGAAAAAATGACTAGCCGTGGGCAGCAGCCGAACCTGCGACCTTCGAATATATGCATGCTGGACGATGGCAGCATGCAACCCCGCCGAGAACAGAAAGGGGGGGAGTTGTATCGGTCGGCGCCGAATGTGATGTTCGGGCTGCAAGTGTTTTCGCCGTCCCGCGAGTGAAGCGTCGGTGATGTGATTTGCCTTGACGCTCATATGGCCGCATCCGCTGTGTCGCCGCTCAGCCGGCCCTTTCCGGCTCAGCCTAATCTGTGGCGACGGATTCAATCCACGGTGTCGCCAATTTCCGGCCCCGGCGACAGCGCGCCAATTTGATCCACTTGTTCGGGCCTGTGAGAAGTGTGCGCCCGCTGCCCGCCGGAAGCTGCGTTGACCCGCTGCGCCTAATTGCTGAACGCGAATTGCATGAACGCGATGCTGTGTCTTGAAATGTCTCTCTGGTGCATTCAATTCACCACGTCGTATTTTTCTGTCTTTCCTGTTTTTTTTTCAACTTGTTCGCTGAGGAGGGAAGGGAGTTTCGTAGCACCTCGGGTACTACCCTTCTTGTCCCGCACACGCACGCAACCGTAAACCTGGGAATATTTAAGCTGCACCTATACCAAAGTACATTGGCTTCAAGCATTTTCGCCTTAATCGAAAACTTGTGCGGCCGCCATGACCGGGATTTCATCCCGCGACCTGCGGGTCAGCAGCATATATAGCTACCGTGCATGAGTGAAAAACAGAATCTTGTGATTCGAAATTCGGGTATTTCGCGAATACCATGCCATGTCGTAAATTTGATGCTCAAACCCTCTGCCGAACTCATGCGATGCTTCGAGGCCACGCTATAGTTTGGACGTTTAATGCCTAAAATCTCGGCTAGTGACTGTCAACAGAAAGTATACATTCAAATTTGCCCATATAACAACTCTCGTTAGTGGTATGCCTGACAAATCTGGTTGCGACATGATGTGGCTTTAAAAAAATGCATTGATATCCTTTATGTACCTTAAGCGAAAAATCTATAGCTTATCGTTTTATACGCGTATATCTAAGTATCCCGACATTCTCAAGATAATCCCGATCAACAAGGTTGGCGAGAAAAAAATATCCCGGAAAACTACCACCATAAATATTGCACTTGAAAAAATAATATTCAAACGAACATTGTATTTTCTTGAAAACGAAAGTATTCGTACACTCTGTAACCATAGATTTATTTCTAGAAAGTGTAGGTCATCTTGCCTTTATCTCAACTTGCCAATTTACACTTATATGACCATAAAACAATCGAAGGTACATTTCTTGACTTAAAGAGAGTCCTTGACACCGTCAACAACGGTATAATAAACTAGAATGATATGGTTTTTTGCAGAATGTGCTTCGAGTTCGTTAAAAAATTGTCTAGAAAACCGTAAACAGGCAGTGCAGCTCACAGATACTCAATCCGGGTTTCGTGAAACAATAGCTATACCCGAAGGTTTTGTTCTCGGAGCACTGTTTTTCTCGCTATAGAATAATGACCTACCTTGAGTGGCGGTGATGATGATGAAAAATTCATTTGGGTTTAGAGAAGGCACATGGGGAGACCCCAGAAACTTTCCAGATTTATTTCTACTGACGGTACACCTTTCATAAGCACTCAAGGTTCCTTGGAACGTATCTTTTTTTATGCTAACTCAGAGCTTGGTGATGCTTCTTACAAAATAAACTAAGGTTAAGTACACCGAGAACTAAGTACCCCGTATCGACGAAGTCTGCGAGAAATTCAGTAAAACTTGTTTTCTTCTGTACAAATGCCGAGACATATTTGACATACCGGCCCTACAAGTAATTTACTTTTGAGTACTTCATAGCCAGTTAAACTACTGTGCGGTTACCTTGGGTCACACACAAAATTCGGGAGGGGGGGGGGAAGGAACTCACTGAGATTTACTCAAGCACTATGTTCTGCTCTGCGGGCTCACTATAGGACTCGGACTCACCAAGCTTTTGCTCAACCGGACTCACTGAACGTTTTTCTTGCCGGAATCACTCGCAGTGGAGCTCGCCGGACTCATTCAGGCTGACACTCACGGCTTGAGCCTGAGTAAGCCGACTCCATAGGCGTAAAATCAGTTTTATTTTATCATGATGTGAATTTTATTATTTATTATTATTTGAACATACTGCAGGCTCTTCATGGATCATGCAGAAGTGGGGACAAGAAAATACATACTAAACATAAAAAATACATACACGAAATAACAAGAAAAAAGATAAATTTTCAACAGCTCAGAATTCAAACTGGACACACTGTATTAAGTTCATACGGTGTTACAGCACACAATATTATTGTCTAATCTGTTGCAGTGGTGAATGATATTTAAAGTCAATCTTTCTTAAACGGTGTTCTTCCATATACTTTCTCATCTTGTAGCTTTTAGTCCGAGTTATTAGCAGCGTCAGTTCAGTAAAAACATTTTTTTATGAAAGGCGCGACAGAGCTCGTAGAGCTTGCTGCCCTTGTTTTCGTAATACTCGTGTGAATTAAAGCTGTCACTCGGTTATGAATTACTTCTTTCTGCGTTAATTAAAGCAGCAGCGAACGAAAGGGGGACTATGATTCTCCTGTTTATATGCGATGACACACCCTGAATCGGGCAGGGCTGTCTGGCTGCGGTGAGCTTCGCGAGCTTTTCACGGCTGTGAGAATTCACACAAAAACAATAATGGGGAAACTTGGAGAGTCTGTTTACGGCGTGTATGCATTTCACGGCCTCGACTCAAGCGTAAAAATTGGGCCGCTGACTCAAAAGGTATGTGCTTTCTCCGGCATGTGTATAGTTGAAGCGCAAGCGCTATTGAGTGTGGCCTGGCACGAATAGCTTCTTCGGGCACATTTGTTATATGCGAGGATTTACCGAAACAAATCAAGGATAATGTATTTATGCACAGCGCATTTGCATATCGTATTTAGAGCTCTTTGCTCAACTGGGTCTGTCGTTGGTGCATTAGTTAACAGGTTAAAATGTACACGAGTGACGTAGACTGCCGCGACGGCGAAGACATTCTGCAAATGAGCCACATTCTCACCGTTAAGGCACTTCATGTTTTGACAAGGTTCTCAGAGCTATAGCTACACACCAACGAGGCTCACGTGTTCATTTCAGAGCCCCTATTACAGCCCCTACAACTATACCTCTGTTGTGGCCGCCGCTTGTAAGCATGTGGGACGCGTACCAAAGCGCAGTGCTTGGAGGCAGCTCTTGCCTCTGCTGCGCCAGTTGTCACGTTATCATAGAGGGCGGTAGTAGGATGGCTAGCGTGCTTCTAGCTGACAGATGGGTGGAGCCTGGCGCCACGACGTCGATACAACAAACCTACTTTTATCGACGGAGCCTACCTTTGTTTATAAAAATGGACTAGGATCCCAATACAAAGCGCCCACACACATTAAACGGACACACAAGATGAAAACGCACGCATTTTCAAGAAGTGAATGATGACGAATGGATGAAGCTTTGGCTGTCGTATGGGTGAGTAACCATACGGTGCCAGAGCGTTGCTCCATTTAATGTAAATTGAGTGACATAAAGTGACATAAAGAGTCGACGACAAAGCTGGGTGCTACAAGGTACATAACGTCACCGTAAGGCTTTGTGTGTGTTTTATACTGTTACGTTGGAATTGTGGTTGATACTCGTCGATTCTCAAACTTCGTTTTTTTTACAAGGCTCAGCGCTAAGTTGTTTCTCCCTATATTAATTTCACTCTTATTAATAAATTACATGACGCCAAAATTATCACGCTCGCTGGTGTTTGGTAAGCGAGAAACTATGGAAATGCAGGTGGCGGCGCCACTTCATGCTTCCCGCACCAATCGACGTGAAGTCACAGATTTCAATGACATCTAGGGCGTTCGTAGTTCATAATCGGCAAAAATCTAGTACATTGTCCTTTGAGAATGCCCTAGACCTAAACCAAGTTTAAGAGATTTTGTTGCACCAATGACGCCAAAATAAAAAGAAAGGAAATCGAAATTGTGACGTCACGAGCAGGCATTTCGGCTCGACATTAAAAAAAAAATGATTGTTTACTAAGCATGTTACCTCTGGAGCAATGCTAAAAACATAAAAAAGGGCAGCGAAATGACACAACGGAGCACCAAACTACTGGCTGTTGATTGCGGCAAAGGATGTAAATCAACAAAACCTCCACGGATGCGCAGTGACGTGAAAGAGTAACGTCAACATGTCAACATGTAAGCTGTCCATAAAAAAAAAGAACTGATATCGATAGGGTACAAACGATGTGTCACTCACCCAGACGGGTCAATTCATTCTAACAAAAAACGCTTCCCTCACCGTTTTATCTCTGTTCTTGCCGATGACCATAATATGCTCGAAATGCGCCCAAGAACAAGAACAAATTCCTTTACTTGAGTAACTCGCCCAAGGACAACTTCTAGAATGTTTGAATTCAATTTCCTCTTCCATTTTTGAGCTTGTTATGACGAAATTGGTGACAGGAGAGTTTTCAGAGTAAAATTTGTCAGTCTAAATTGTTTCCATCATCATCATTTATTAATCCTTGAAGACTCCTGTTGAGGTATTATATAAGGGGGAGGATACACAAAAAAGGAACGTTCAAACAGTCATTTTAATTAAGAAAAAAAAGGAATTTACAAAGAACAGAGGAAATTTCAAGCAGTCAAAATACATGCGAAGGATGGTGTGCTCAAAAAGAAGAAAACACAAATAAACAAAAATCTCTATCCATTAATTTGACTGGGTCACGTCCAATCACAACACGGTCAGGTAAACTATTCCATTCTGCAAAGGCTAATGGCAAAACAGGAGTTGTTGAACAAATTGGTAGGATTGGAATCCCTTTAAAGCAGCCGTGAACCCAGTGGCCCAACGTGATTCTGTCTGCCAGGGGACGATGTGCTCCAGAGCCGGATACATAGCGTCTACAATTGAGGTAGCGGAAGGCGGCATGTCATGTGCTCCTTTTGTTTAGGACGGACTATCTCGTTTCGTCCTTTTGCGTGGTTGCCCGTCGTCGTCACTCCAATCAGAAACCAGCCGGAGCGGATGCGGGCGAGAAGGAAGGGGAGAGAGAGGCTGCCTCGTTCTGGCTTCATTCCGGTAAGCCGATGCGCGCCTCCTGTTATTCACATCCTCCTTGAAACGAGGTGGCTATCCTGCTTGTTATGAGAAGCAGCTTTTTTTAACGTGCATTACATACGTTAAACGAAAGAAAGAAAAAACATTACCTGTTACTCCTTTCAACGAGCCCAGAGTTGTCAATTAAAACATATAACGCCCATTAAAGATAAACGTCCTTATTCTGTTAAAGGTCATTATACATTATTTGAAGAGTCGTTGTGAGCGCGACTCTCCGAAATAGTAAACGTGTGTCTTTATATTGGTGGCAACTCAGCGCTCACCCCCAAAAAATAAAAGGGATTTTTTTTCGATGCTCGAGTTGGCTTATCCAGGTAATGTTGAATTTACTCAAGTCTATTCTGGATCCAAACAAAGCTGTTCCACTGACTGTTAGGCTCGCCGCAGCTGTCACCAGAAAATTCGAGTGGTTATGCGCCACAGGACTAGGGCGAACCCGACTGCCGTGTAAAGCAGGTGCTTATGTCAAACGAAAACAAACACGCCAGAAAAAAAGATGGAGAAAGGAAGAGATAAAGAAGAGAAAGTAAAAAGAAAGAGTAAAAAAGAAATAGAAAAACCACAGAAAGGCAGAAGAAAAGAAAGATATAGAGAGAAATAAGGCGAATGAAGGCCTAGAATGATAGATAAAAACATAGAAAGAGATATAAAGGAACATGCACGGAAAACAGAGCAGGACAGAAAGAGAGAAAAAAGCAGGGAGAAAGAGAAAAAGAGAGAAATAAAAGGGGGAAGTATAGGCAATGACAACAGTTCTCACTCTTTGGAGAAGTTATCGCAACAGTTATCATGGTTAGCGGATCTTTCCAAACTTGTTTATAACTCTGCGTTCACGAAGAGAGTGCACAGCTGACAGTTGTTGTTCAGGGACTGTAGTTTATGAGAATTTACTTTGTTATATTGTAACGATGTTGAAGGACTGGGGGTATAATAAAACGTATTTATTAAAGGGCGAACCTGTGCCCACAACTCAAAGGGACTATGGTCGTAGCACGTTACAGCAGAACGGTAAGATGTCTTCTTCTTCTACCTCTTCAAGAAGAGTCCCAAGCGCGTGGCACACATCAGCAGGGGCCAGCTGGGTTCTCGTGCTATCATCATCGTCTCTGCGCAACACTAGACGGCGCCCATGTATGTCTCTGTGCGCGTGGTGATGGGCGCGTTGTTTGAATGCAGGCACTATGTCGTGGCATAATCCCCCTCCTCACACGCATCGTCCCGATGCGTCAGGCAATGAATAGATTCGTGGTAGGCGTAGGCGTCACTGGTCTTCCGGTGATCTCTCATAGTACGTCTTCATCCGGACTACATGTACAACCTCTGTAGGGTTGCGGCGTTTTGAGCTCCCGTGTATAGCGGATCTGACTTGGTAAGTTACATCGCTTACACGATGGAGTACTTCGTAAGGCCCGAAGTAGTGGCTAAAAAGTTTTTCAGAAAGTCCGCGGCGACGCACTGGGGTCCATATCCATACTTTGTCACCTGGTTGAAAATGCGCTTCGGTACGACGCTGATTGTACCGATAGGAGTCGATACGTTGTTGGCGGCGTATTCTGTATCTCGCCATCTGTCGTGCTTCCTCGGCTCTTTGCAGGAAGTCGTCTAGGCCAGGTGGATTGCTGCTTTCATCATTCAGTGGTAACATGGCATCCAGTGGAGTGGTGACTCTTCGGCCGAATACAAGTTCAAATGGTGTCACTCGCGTTGTTTCTTGAACGGCTGTATTATATGCGAACGTGATGTAGGGCAATATTTCATCCCACAGTTTATGTTCGACGTCGATATACATTGAAAGCATATCAGTCAGAGTTCTGTTCAAGCGCTCCGTTAGGCCATTTGTTTGAGGATGGTATGCTGTAGTTCTTCTCTGGTGTGTGTGGGTCATTCGCATCAGACATTTCATTAGGTCTGCAGTAAAAGCTGGGCCACGATCTGTAATTACCACGCTGGGTGCACCATGTCTGAGGACTATGTTGTTGATGAAGAACTGGGCAACTTCAAGAGATGTTGCAGTGTACAGCGAGTCAGTCTCAGCATAGCGAGTGAGATAGTCTGTGGCTACGACTATCCACTTCTTGTGTGCAGTCGATGTCGGAAACGGGCCTAGGAGATCCATACCAACTTGTTGGAATGGGGCATGCGGTGGTTCTATTGGCTGGAGGAGGCCTGCAGGTTTCACGGATGGAGTTTTGCGTCTTTAACACTCACGGCAAGTTTTCACATAGCGCTGAACTGATGATAACAGTTTTGGCCAGTAGTATTTTAGGTGAATTCTGGCGAATGTACGGCTGACACCCATGTGCCCAGATGTTGGCTCATCATGACATGCGTGCAGAATCTCGTTTCGTAAAGGTGCAGGTACAACGAGTAAAAACTTGTCACCATGAGGCTTGAAGTTCCTCTTGTAAAGGACCCCTTCCCGAAGACAGAACGAAGGGAGCCCTCTGGATAAAGTGCGCGGGACTTTAACGTTGAGTCCTTGGAGACGCTGTATAAGCGGCAGCAAATCAGGGTCATTTTGTTGTTGTTCAGCGATTTCTGATGCCTGGACGACGCCTAGAAACGGGAAGTCTTCCTCCGGCTCACTCGTCTCCACTGGTGCGCGTGACAGGCAGTCGGCATCGCTGTGCTTTTTCCCAGATTTGTATACCACAGTAACATCGTACTCTTGTAGCCTAAGGCTCCATCTTGCTAGTCGGCCAGAGGGATCCTTAAGATTCGCCAGCCAACACAGGCAATGGTGGTCACTTACTGCTCGGAATGGTCTACCGTAGAGGTACGGCCGAAAATTACTTATGGCCCAAATGACCGCGAGACACTCTTTTTCGGTTGCAGAGTAATTTGTCTCAGCTTTCGAAAGCTTGCGGCTGGCATACGCTAGCACTTTTTCTTGGCCGTTTTGCCGCTGGACTAGAATGGCTCCGAGGCCGACGTTACTCGCATCAGTATGAACTTCAGTTTCGGCAGTATCATCGAAGTGGGCGAGGATTGGAGAGGCTTGCAGGCGTGTTCTTAACTCATCAAATGCTTCCTGTTGTTCACTTTCCCACCTAAAGGGCACCTCGTCTTTTGTCAGATTAGTAAGTGGTTCAGCAATGTTCGAAAAATTTTCCACAAATCGCCGATAGTACGCGCATAAACCCAGGAAGCGACGTACTGACTTCTTGTCTTTGGGTGTCGGGAACTTCGCGATGGCAGCTGTCTTTTCGGGATCTGGCCGAACGCCATCGGAGCTGACGACGTGTCCGAGGAATCGAAGCTCTTCAAAAGCGAAGTGGCATTTTTCTGGCTTGATGGTCAAGTCTGCTGAACGAATGGCTTCTAATACTGTGCGGAGTCGCTCTAGATGTTGGTCGAATGTAACGGAAAATACGACAACGTCATCCAAGTACACCAAGCAGGACTGCCATTTCAGTCCCGCGAGGACAGCGTCCATCATTCTCTGAAACGTAGCTGGCGCTGTGCACAGGCCGAATGGAAGCGCTTTAAATTCGTAGAGTCCGTCTGGGGTTATGAATGCCGTCTTTTCACGGTCGCGCTCATCCACCTCAATTTGCCAATATCCGCTCTTGAGATCAAGGGAGGAGAAGTATTTCGCACTCCGTAGTCGATCGAGTGTATCATCGATACGCGGCAGAGGGTATACATCCCGTTTCGTTACGCTGTTCAGTTTCCGATAGTCGACGCAGAATCGAAGGCTGTTATCTTTCTTTTTAACAAGCACTACGGGAGACGCCCATGGACTGCTGGAAGGCTGGATCACGTCATCTGAAAGCATCTCCTCCACTTGTTTCTTGATGACGTCTCTTTCCTTTTGTGATACTCGATATGGGTGTTGGTAAATCGGTCTCGTGGCTTCTTCTGTTATAATCCTGTGTTTTGCAATAGCCGTTCGTCGCACCTTAGAGGACGTTGAAAAGCAGTCCGAAAACTCTTTTATAAGGGCAAACAGTCGTTTCTTTTGATATTCTGGGAGCCTATGGTTGACGTTAACTGATGCGTCGACGTTGCAGGTCTCTTGTGGAGTGGTTGGCGTTGTCGCTAAACTGCATAGTTCAGTCGCCATGCAGAACTCGTGGAAATAGGCGATAGCCATACCTTGCGCGATGTGCTGACATTCATTCCCAAAATTCGTAAGGAGGACAACTGAGCGGCCATTCGTTAAGTGAACAACACCCCTTGCCACGCAAATTCCTTTGTTTAAAAATAGCTCTACGTTTCCATCCGCTATTCCTTCGTGGTCACAAAATGCCTTATTTTCAACAAGCACCATTACACTACAGCGAGGTGGCACTGTGACGTCATCATCAACAACGCGCAGAGCAGTAAGACGTCGCTTTTCCGATTCCTCCACCGACATAGCTTGTTCTGTCGAAAACGTTACACTGGATCTGCGCAGATTAATTATGGCTCCATTGGCTTGCAGAAAATTCATTCCTAGTATAAGCTCCCTTGAACAGTCCGGCAGCACGATGAAGTCAGCAACGCAAGTAAAGCCTCTTATTTCGAGCCTTGAGGTGCATCTGCCGAGCGGTGTAATAGTGTGGCCACCTGCCGTGCGTATCTGTGCCCCACTCCATTTTGTTACAACCTTTTTCAGTTTCTTTGCCAATTTGTGACTCATTACCGAATAATCAGCGCCGGTGTCAACTAAAGCATTCAGCTCGTATCCGTCTATTTTCAACCGCAAATCTGAAGTAATCTTCGCACTGCTGCGCTTATCCTCTGTAAACATAGCATCGTCACCTTGAAACCGCAATGGAGGATCTTCGCAACTGTCGTTATCAGCGGCCTCACCTCCACAGGTCGCTTGCTTCAGTTTTCCTGGTGTGGGCTTGTAGAACGGTGCCCAGACCGTGCGGAAGAAGCACGTGGGCTGGGTGATCGGTAACGCCTGGGCGACGGCGATCTTGGCTGATGTTGGCGTGGAGTGAGTGGGCTCTGGCGCGCGGACAAGTACTCTTCGATCTCGGTTGGCCGTTCACCGTTTCGAGGGCATGGTGCGTACAACGGAAAGCCCCTTAATCCTGCCTGTCGGTAAGGGCAGAACCTATACAGGTGACCTGCTTCCCCACAATGGAAACACAAAGGCCTGCGCTCATGGTCACGCCAGATGTCACTTTTCCGGGGCCTTTGATCCACGTAGCGAGCTACACCACGGGCTCGTGGCAGGTAGGTAGCCGTCGGTTCCAGTGGACGAGGTGCGCTGCGTACCGTTTGTGGGCAAGGAGAGGCCATCGTAACTGCTGCATTGGTGTGCGCCGCGGGTTGTCTGAGTACTTCAGAGTACGTTGGTATGCGTTGGATCGGCTGTGGCGCACGCTCCGGCTCACGTATCATCTGCCTCAGTTCATCTCGTACTACGTCGACTACAGACAGTGTTGCTGTAGTGTGAGGTGCTTGCAACTTGCTGAGCTCTTCCCTGATCACCGACCTGATGAGTTCTCGCAGAGCGTCCATGTCACTTCGCTGGCGTCCAGAAAAGACATTGGCAGGTGCATAGTTTATGTCTCGATTGTACTGTCGAGCCCGCTGTTCTAGCGTTTTCTCTATGGCTGTCGCTTCCGTATGAAACTCCGCAACTGTTCGTGGTGAGTTGCGGACGAGAACAGCGAATAGCTCTTGCTTCACCCCACGCATGAGGTGGCGTAGCTTCTTGTCTTCGGTCATATGGGTATCTGCGCGCTTGAACAGGCGGATCATGTCCTCGATATACATTGCGACACTTTCGTTGGTGAGTTGGTTCCTGGATTCGAGCGCAGCCTGCGCCTTTTCTTTGCGATCCGCGCTGACATAAGTCACCAGAGCTTGTCGCCGAAATTCATCCCAGGTCGTAAAGGAGGTTTCATGGTTTTCATACCACGTCTTTGCGAAGTCCTCCAAAGCAAAGTATACGCGGCGGAGCTTCTCTCTCTCGTCCCAACCGTTCAAACGTGCCACTCTCTCAAAGAGGTTCAGCCAATCTTCTACGTCTTCATACGAGTCGCCATGAAATACTGGTGGCTGGTGAGGCTGATTTATCACCACTTGGGCTGGTGTTACATGACTTGTCATGGTGGCGGCGTCCATTGACTGAGTTCCCCTTGGCGTAAAGTGGAGTGGGCTGAATTCTGGTGAATCACCTCGAAGACGGCGACTGGTCCTCTGATGCACAGGTGTCGGCTCCGCAGTATCAACTGGCTGGTGGTCGGGGCTACGCTGTCTTGCGTTCGTAGGGCTTTGATTCATTACCCAGCACCTCCACCAGAAATGTAACGATGTTGAAGGACTGGGGGTATAATAAAACGTATTTATTAAAGGGCGAACCTGTGCCCACAACTCAAAGGGACTATGGTCGTAGCACGTTACAGCAGAACGGTAAGATGTCTTCTTCTTCTACCTCTTCAAGAAGAGTCCCAAGCGCGTGGCACACATCAGCAGGGGCCAGCTGGGTTCTCGTGCTATCATCATCGTCTCTGCGCAACACTAGACGGCGCCCATGTATGTCTCTGTGCGCGTGGTGATGGGCGCGTTGTTTGAATGCAGGCACTATGTCGTGGCAATATGACTCCAGTCCTTGCTTTTTCCCACCAATACCCTCGACGTACTGATCTCCGGACGCCTTTCGCAGGCGTCGCTGGGTGAATGGCTAGACATTTATTCCTAATTTCTCAATCAGTTATTAACTCCCCGGAAAGGTGCATGTCGCTAACTATCGGACAAGTTGCCGTATTACCGATTTTCTCCAGAATTCTTCAAGATATAATTTTGGGTAAAGTGTGAATGTTGTTTGGAAAGCATGTTGCCATAACAAAACTACAACGACGGTTTGTAAAAAGCGGACTCGAGCGAGCAACCATTAATTTCATTGAAACTATCGAAGGAAGAAAGTCCCCGCCATCAGGAAAGCGTTTGAATCTATAAGCTGCCAATTATTATCGGCAAAAATAAATTTATGAGGGTTTCCGAGAATGCACTTGTATACTTCGTAAGCATTCATTGCAAAAGAGACAGGACGTGCAAAAGGCGGACACAAGAAGTAAGGACACAACATCGTGGTGTCCTGACTTCTTTCTTGTGTCGGTGTTTGCGCACCCAGTCTTTAGCCGTGGGTCGTGCGTCCGCGATGCATATAGTAGTAGTAGTAGTAGTAGTAGTAGTAGTAGTAGTAGTAGTAGTAGTAGTAGGTAGCCACCTCCACGGTCGGACTAGACGAGCGACATGCGCGCACTCTTTTGAATTGAGGAGGAAATCCGCGCACGTTAATAATATATAAAAAAATAGTTGTTTCTGATGAAACAACCTGCAGAGCCGAGTGTGAGTTACTTGATCTTCAACAAAATTTGCCTCGAATTTGATGCTTACTAAAAAAAATCTTCGCCAGATCCCACGTGCCTGGGATTTGACGTTATGCGAAGCATGCGGAGGGAAGGTGACCGTGTTGTAATTTTTTTTTATCGAGCGACATGTCGTGAAATGACGCTAAATATATGCACAAATATATTAAAAATTCATAAATAACCTTCTGTTTCATTCCACGATAACTTATCAATAAAATATATCTGTCTAATTTTCTACGTGTACCGCATATACAGTTTGTGCTACAATTTGACAGTTCACAATTTAATGCGTATAGGTATATATTCTTGGAGTGTCTGTATGATATGTTTGTTTTCATGAAGAGTTTTCATGTATGATGTCTACCTGTAATGCTTTATTTGCAGTGGCAATTATGCACATGCATGTTTTGATTTTTCTGGTTGCTCTATTGTTTGTATACTCGCATCGCATGCAAACATGTACACGCATGCCGAATGCGCATGGGAGTAGGAGCCTCTGTCAGGCAATACAGCCTTTAGCTCTTACTCCTCTTTCTGTATCAGAAATAAATAAAAATAAGCTTCAAAAATGTTGCACGCACAGACATATGTTGAAAAGTTACAGATGCTTATAGTATAAGCAGCTGTTTGCCCTTGCGCAACGATGCCAACTGTCTCGTCGTTCCTGGGTCGATACTAAGTGTCAATCACCTGTGGCACGTACCCGCATACCAGCGGCACATACCCGCCCATGGGTATGTGCCGCTGCTAGCTAGCTAGCTAGATAGATAGATAGATGGATAGATAGATAGATAGATAGATAGATAGATAGATAGATAGATAGATAGATAGATAGATAGATAGATAGATAGATAGATAGATAGATAGATAGATAGATAGATAGATAGATAGACTCAAAGTCGCCGAAGTTCGCATTTCTTAGCGAACCAATAAAAAATTGCCACGTTAAATTCGCTGGGCATTACCTCCTCGATTTTAGCAAGGTATAATGAGAGTTGGGCTGCATTGCCATAATTTAACGCCGGTGAAATGAGGAAACTAGACACGAAGCGCAGGTCGTAAGACAGTCACGCGCGTGCTGCTCCTCTAGTCCGGCCGTGCCAACTCTCAGTAGTCCTTGGAATGTCCTCTGAATGGCGTTGCTTATTTATGATGAATATATGATGAAAATATGCGAAATGGCGGTACTTGGAGTGTTTAATAGACGTATGAGCAGACTCACGGAGCGACGGACGAATGGACAAGCACACAGACAGATGCATGGACGAACGGACGTACCGACGGATGGATGGATGGACGCACAGATGGATGCGTGGACGGACGGGCGGATCGACGGACGGACGCATGGACGGTCGCACAGACGAATGGATGGAAGCGCGGACGGACTGATGGACGCTTCGCCCCACTCATCATCATCCACGCCGTGAATATAGTGCGATTTTGTTTTTCAAAGGTGCAATAACGCATTGATAGGCGTACGACGGAGTTGTCTCCAAGGCGCAAGACCACTTGTGTATCACTTCACCTAAAAAAGGAAAAAAAACTCGCAGCATATTCACGAAGTGAACGATGATTAGTGGGGTGAAGAGTGAGTTTGTCTGTCTGTCTGTATGTGGATATGCTGTGATGGGTATACGCTGGAGGGACGGACTGACCATGAAAAGCCTCGCCCCCCCCCCCCCCAAACATATATATATATATAGGATTCACACCTTCAAGTATACTTTGGTGTGAACGCACAGGCTTCAAAAAGACCACCTTGTTGCACATGATGCACGAAACGGAGTGTGCAAGTCTAGAAATAGACGCTCTCTTGTCGTTGTGGCATACCGTGTTCTTCTCTGGAGGCCGCCGCGTGTGTGTACACCAACGCAACACACGCCGAGGCTCACAACATGGCCGGCTGGGCGCGCGTGATGCAACCGGTCGTTGCCGCCGCCGCCAAGGTGAAGGCCATCTGGGTCAGTGGAACGACGGCTGCTCCAGTGGCCGGCTTCGACGACGGAAGTGGGCCGCGCTTCGCTTTCACGGCCGACGACCAAGCAGCGGAGAGGCCGCCGTTCTACCTCGTATAATACGCGTCCGCATTTTCACCCCGAAAGCGGAGATTTCTCCCCCATTGTCGACTCCACGGCGGGCAAGGGTAATTGCGCAATGCGTCGCCCACCGTTAGACGTGAACGCCAATTTGACCCCCGTTCTTACCTTCCTTCAGTGATACTTGGCTCGGATCGGAGCATATTCGTCGGGTTAGCCTGCGGTGGCGGGAAAACGTAACGGGGATTATACACTGCGCCCTGCACCACGAGGCTGTACATCGTTCGGTCATGACGGCAAACCAGTCATGAGCTCCGAAGCAAACAGTCGTAATTCAGCGCGCTCTATACTTACTCGGTCGTCAACAGGACAATCTGTTGCCGTCGTTCTTACTCGAAGCGTTATTTTGTTCTGTTGTCGAGGTCATGTCCCCTCTCGGTTGATTGCACTTCGGTCATTCATTAACTGGTACACGAAAATCAGACGCTCTCTTTAGGAAACGTTAAAGAGCGACGGCTCAAGGCAGGAGTCAACAACCTCTCAGACCAGACAGCGTGCTTGCTCGGGCTGCTGACGTCTTCAGTTTCATCTCGCGTCTGCAGTCGGCAACTAAGGTGGCCAGACCAGACGTACTATGCTAATTAAATAAACGCCATTGGCGTGCCACAATATGGAGGGGGGGACTTACCACCTCGCTCCCCCTGAAAATTTTCACTTTTTCTGTGCAACGTGTAACCGTGGCCTCCAGTCACGGAGGCCAACGTACAACGAACATACATAAAAGGTGGTTGAACGAAAGGCGAAATGTGAAGGTGACAACATACATGGACCTTCTGTAGATCTGCTGTTGAAGTTACGATGAACGCTCTGCTGGATGTTAATGATGTCCAACTGAGCGCTGATATCCTGTCGAACTTCGTGGTGGTATTTCTGTAAGACCTTATATTGAAAGTTGGATATACTTTCTGTTAGACTTTCTATTGAGTGTGTCCTTTGCTAAAAAATGACGAGGACAGGCGCTCGTCGTCTTGTTTGGCATTTGTGTCTTTTATGCGCTTCGGTTTTTAGCAAAAAATGCTGTAATGACGTTTTCGGAATTTTTCAGTTTCGTTTGCTTTGCTGTCTGCCAGACTCGCGTGGGTTTCAATGATGTACTACGAAATTACACACTAAATGAGGTCGTATAAAGCGAAGGTCGGTCGCCTTTCAGGAGCTTGCTCCTTTTGCTGAGGGGGGGGAGGGGGTCTCTTGTCGTTGCACCGGTGTGTACGCTAATGCTCATTGCTCCCGCTAGAGGCGCAGCTGTGCTCCTCGTTTCAAGAGCATTCACTAGATGGCGTGCCGCCGCTCAGGCGACTCTCGCTCACCTGATTTCTGCATACGTGACAGAGACTCCTACCCTCCGGGCAAGAGCTCAGTAAGGAATCACAGGTAGCATGGTGTCACCTACAGACCCTGTCCTACCCCAATCCGTACATACTGTCAAGGATAGATCCCGACACACACCACAGCGCAGGTTCTGCGCCAATAAGATATCTACCCTGTACCACATGGTATAAAAGTGTCCACACAATTCCCCTTTTCAACCCACGAGGACACAACAAAACATGGAAGGGTAGGAGCACGGCCACTGGATAAAAACATTGATTTTTATCCAGCGGCCGTGGTAGGAGGCAGCTATGTCCAGCGCGGATACAAAGAGCCAAAGTCCCCTCGTGAAACGTGCGAGGACAGCGGCCCGCGCCAATGGGATCCTGGACTAAGGATCCCACTCACCTATCTATACTCACGCAGAAAATTGTTTATAAACGTTTTATTCTCTCCCTCTGATTCGCTCGCCTGGGCGCAGCGGGCGAGGACCACGTTGACTGCGCGTCACTGAGCAGCGAGCAAGGAAGGGACGCGCGTTCGAAATGCTGGTGGTGGAAGTGGTGTGAACGCCATGGTCGACGCCGCTCCAGACGCCGCGCGTTGCAGCTTCCACAATGGCGCGTCTGCCGACAGTCCAATGTGTGTTTTCACGACGAGCAGCCCACCATCGAATGGCGACAAGACGACGGATGCGTAGGGGAATGGCTGGCCAAGACAGCGGATGGTGTCATGCTTGTGGGCTGCCACCCGAACGTGTGACGTGGATTTCCCCCCCCCCCCCCCCCCACAAAAAAAAACAACAACAATAACATTCTATATAACGTGTATATACAATCCCACCACAACCAACTATCGTGTCACTTCTTTATATGATGATCGAGCACATGTACAGAGGATTCAAGGTTTACCAGATTTAACCTCTAGAGCAAGCTTCTTCATCATCATTCACTTCGTGGATTAAAAAAATCCCACATATATGCGGGAATTTTTTCCTTTGCGTTGTTTCGTATATGTCTCAAATCATCTACCGCCAACTATATATAGCCCCACTCTTTGCCCTCTTAGTTGTACTAAGGTCACTACGTAGCCACTTTCTCTTCACTATAGGTTCCAATAAACCCAGACGATGCCAACAGTATACTGTTTCGGTGCATGTTTTATCCACGCCCTTCGAGATCCACCACTGTGAGTACGCACTTCAATAACTTCAGCATATATATTTCACATTCACTTCACATGACATGTGCACTGTCCACTCGGTCCACAGTGTATCAGATCGGGCTATCGCGCATGCGCGTAGATACGGTGCACTCCTTCTTTTCTTTTGTTCCCTCTTTCCCCCTCGCTGCCCATGCAGCTGCATAAGCGATACGAATAAATGAACGAGGTTTCACTCCTAGGTTCGTTGCTTCGAACACGATACACACAGCACATGTTTACGCCTAGCAACTCCAAGAGGACGCTCAGTATCTACGCGTATACAAGCGATGCACACCTTATGATTTATCAAGTAGCATGAAGCATACGGTATCGCGTTTACACATTCCTGGCGGTGATCTGTGCTTCTATATTACTTGCCAGCCCCGCCACGGTGGTCTAGTGGCTAAGGTATACTCGGCTGCTGACCCGCAGGTCGCGGTTTCGAATCCCGGCTGCGGCGGCTGCATTTCCGATGGAGGCGGAAATGTTGTAGGCCCGTGTACTCATTTTTGGGTGCACGTTAAAGAACCCCAGGTGGTCGAAGTTTCCGGGGCCTTCCACTACGGCGTCTCTCATAATCACATGGTGGTTTTGGAACGTTTAAATCACACAAATCAATCAATAAACTATCTTTAGTTGCCATTCACCATACAGCGAAGTACATCGGTTCAACAGCAGAGCTCCATGTGGGCTTCCGACTTCACATTCTTGCAAAGTGAAAGCAATACACCTACTATTTTTCTAATCGTAACAATGAAGGCGCGCATTGAACCTCCGGCAATGAATGAATGCGGTATTTCACTAAATAGGTTTTCGTGACCAAAACGCGTACTTCTCACAATGCAGTTTCTCTATAATGCACAGCCAGACTAACACCTTCCGCTAAAATGAAAGCTGGGACTCATATTTGATTCATACGCATCGACAAGTCCGATTCGAATACAAAAAGCAGTGTTTATAAACTGCACATCAAACCCCAAATGATCGGCAGTGCTGCATTCTTCGAGTCCGGGAAACGTGCGCAAATATTCTCGGGCGCCCAAGTTGGCGAAATTGGGGCGAAAGCGGAGAAACGGCGGCGCGCACGTTCGCTGCGTCGGATGCGCCGACGAGGAAGTCGCCGAGGAAAGAGAGATGCCATTACAGAGACAACGGCCTCTGTGACGTCGAAGTGTACACTGTTGCTTGGACTTGATTGGTACAGGGAACGAACAGACAATGGATATTTCCCATTCAGGCGCCAATTATGATGCACTACCTAAGCAAATGTGTCAAATTGCCATCGCGTATAGCTCTAAGGCCCCAGTATTAAATTCCAATAAATAAAACGAAGCAACTTGTTGCTAGGTTCGAATTAGAGGCATTAAATGTAGTGAACGCATAATTATTACATAGCAAGTCATGTTTCATTTTAACAAAAGAATGAAAACATTGGGCCCGCATGTGTACGTAATTATAATTTTGTTACATTCATTTCGAGGGAAAAACACCCTAGACGGTGCTTCTGGAACGCTTCAAGTCGAACGACCTGTCGAACATTGTAGTGCCTTCACCCAGGAGGAAAGACAGACAGGTAAGTGATCAGTTGCAGTCACACGCGGCAAACTGAGGTTAAGCCGAGACATACTAAATATGGAGAAGGTAATTAAGTTCATCCAATGAGCAATGCGTCTTGCCATCTTTTTACCACAGATTGGCACGACTAGCAAGGACGTAGGCAGAAATTTGTTGGTTGTTGTTGCTGTTGTTGTGGGGGGGGGGGGAGGGGTCACCACATTGATCTGAAGGGCCGTGCAGGCAGATGTGGTCGAGTGTCATTTTGTGTTCTATACATAGCGCTCCCTGTTTTCGGATAAATTCGAAAATATTCAAACATTACTAGCCGGCGGAATTTTCGACAATTCGGATTTATCTAATAAACTCCGATTCTAAGCAGGCGTTTTCAGCATTTGAAATGCCAATTATCAACAAAAGTAGCGTACCTCCGTTACGGCAGCCACCTCGTAAAAGTGTGATTGCCTCTATTGCAACAAGCTTTAAAGTTGAAATACGAGCAAACGTCGGTGCTTTGTATTCAAGTATTTGTGCTTGTAAGCTTTGCACGTTTATGTCTTTGCGTGTTCAAACGTTCCAGATATCTAAAATACACTTAGTGCACTTACATATATTAGTGTTCAGACATCTTTTCATATAAGATTTTGGAGTACTGAAAATAGTGATAATATTAGGTCCTTTATTTTTCCTCAAGGAGATGAGGGAGGCTGGGACGAAAATCAGAGAAGCAGCAAGACCCTTAATTCTAAAAGCACAGTTTGGCGAGTTAACTGCAGTGCACATCAACAGCCTTATAAATAGGGTAACTTAATAGGAAGTTATAAAAAAATAAGGGGTGGAAGAACAGGATTATCATGCAACAATGCAACGCATTTTCATTAAAAATAAAATTGATAAGAATATATTGTAACAACTTATAATGCCAATTCAAACACCGAGTTTCGCAGAGTTCGAGATTTACTAAAAATAAACTGCGATAAATGCCAAATTTCCTCCAAAAAATTTAACTCCGAAAGCACCATTCGAATTTCAAGAAAAAAAAAAGCCCCGAAAATGCTAATACATATAGACATGGCAAAAAAAATAATTTCGAATTGGGTAGGAGGGGGGTTACGGGCTCAGCGTGCCGTCCCCGAGCTACTGTTCCGACAATTACCATAAATAAGTTCCGTACACAAACGTGATCAGCGCCGCTGAAAAGTATACAGCCCGAAGTTTCCAAGTTTTCATTGTGCGCGGTCAATTACGTGCTTCGAGCCCCGCCGCGGTGGTCTAGTGGCTAAGGTACTCGGCTGCTGACCCGCAGGTCGCGGGTTAAAATCCCGGCTGCGGCGGCTGCATTTCCGATGGAGGCGGAAATGTTGTAGGCCCGTGTGCTCAGATTTGGGTGCACGTTAAAGAACCCCAGGTGGTCTAAATTTCCGGAGCCCTCCACTACGGCGTCTCTCATAATCATATGGTGGTTTTGGGACGTTAAACCCCACAAATCAATCAATTACGTGCTTCGAGTCAACGGCTGCGAGAAAAGGGCCACCCACGTCGAACACTATAAGGCACACGCAGTTGTTGAATCTGCATGCTTATTTTTCAAGCTAACAAGACAAAAGTTCGGAGAAAGATTGGTGCTTAAAGAGATGATAAACGAATCTTGTGAACATGTGCGCAAGGTCTCGCCGAAATCACCCATTTTCCTTGCCGCTGCTAGACTTCGAACAAAAGCAAGGTTCATAGCGGTTGCAAAAATTACAATGAAGCGATGGATTAACGAACATAGAAGAAAACCGAGGAAAGCATCATTATGAAGGTATGATAACGATGTAAGTAGGTGTCGCTGGCAGGTACAGATCGAACCTGCGAATTTCGAATAACGTATACAGCGGCAGTCATCGCCCCCACCCACTTCATGTAAATGTGTTCTTCAACGCCGCACGCCATGAAGGCGAGTGTCTTTTTGCGAGCTGGTAGCTGACAAATAATTCTTTGCATCCTTGAGATGTCTAGTCTTTCGGAACAAGACCCTCGCTATGAATTAACGAAAGAGGGGGAATTTATGGGCTTTATACCAACCATAATTAGAACTGACAGACCGGAATGTCAAGGAAAGTACAGGCACGGCCGCTTGTTTTTTTATCGAGCGGGTACAGGGATATTATTTATAAGTATCCCTGCAAATGATCCTTTCGTCTTCACATCATATTTACTACGAGTAATATCCCCTATACTTCACGTGACTTTCTTGTCTGTTAGTTATCGTCAATGTCGCGATTAACAAAAAAAAAACGAGTACTGAAAGTTCTCCCTCTTTATTTCACTAAAGCGACGACGTGCTTCCCACAACGGCACACCTTTCGGCTCCGCAGCGGAGGTGAAAATGGGAAGCAAAGAGCTCTTCGAAACACTACATCAGTTGTGTTTGACCCCCATTATTGCCGAATATCTGCATGGCCACAACCTTGCACTTGATGGGACAAGTCCTACCAAGTAAGATATGCGCTACATCAATGCGGGCTTCTTGGTATAAGAAAAACGCAACCTTCTATAAACTCACTCCCTCTGTTCTATAGAGCGGAGTATGCTGCTGTCGCTACAGTAGGGAGTGCAAGGTTGGTTGTGTCCGTCTTGCCTCGTCGTGGCTGCTGCTGTTCGATAGTTATAGCGCGAGAACAAAACGACGACACAAGACAAGAAGGACACGAAAGGCACGAGCGCTTCTTGTCCTTCTTGTTTTGTGTCGTCGTTTTGTTCTCGCGCTATAACTATCGTCATGCAATACCAACTAGCCCAAGCTGCCACACTTCTATGCTGCTGTTCGTCAAGGATGGAGAGCAGCCCTTCTTTGGGACGCAACAACTGGACTTAATATACAGTATACATGCAAATTCAGAAGACAAGTCTAAGCACTTGGAACTGTCGCCCTTTACTTCGGCAGAGCCGATAGCACCGTTTGCTGCGACCAGAACCCCCGTGAGGAACCGGGAGCCAGGTTTTAACTCCTTGGTTGCCCCTCCCGGTTCTCCTCGCGGCAAATCAAAATCATTCCGTCCACGTAAGACGAATAACTTCGTATGCCGGCGGTTTCCCTCTGTCGGCCCCCTCTCCCGCTTTTTGCCACTTGTCAGAGAGAGATAGGAACAGCCAAAACCACTGTAGCGAGAGAGGAAGACGGGACGGCGGCCAACGTGGTCGTGTCGTTCTCTCGCCACTTTATTCCACGCCTGAAGCGGAGCCGCGGTGGCTGTCCACGTCCAAACCGCCAGGCTAGAAGCTCGTTCTAATCCTCGCGCAGCTCGAGCTAGCATCAGCTGCGCGAGAGGCGTGGCGCAGTGATCAAGAAATGATGGCGATGATGATGGCACTACAGGGCTCCCCCCCCCCCCCCCTAGCGCTTTGCGCGATTCGAAGGCATATGAAAAAAAAAGGCGATGATGATGGCACTACACCACCATTCCGAAAAGCCCATTAAAAAAAAAACATTAAATATCCGATGGTGGCGTCACTACCCGGATCACGTTACCAAGTGCGGCCGGTTAGGCCCACGTCACGACGTGGTATACCGTCTGGCCTGACACTTCATCCGAGATGTATTGGTGTGAACACGCAGGACGCTTTGACACAGCTTGCTGGCAGTCCGCTGGTCGGAGAACGGACCGCGGCTTTCTATTCCGGATGGCTTCGGGGAGCGGGGGGTGTTGTCTGTCAGCGCGTTTTTGCCCTTGTACGAGCATCGCTGCGCGCTGACCCTCGACTTCCAGCCACCATACCTCGACTCTCGGGCGCTGGTTTCTTGGAAGACACGCTTTTGAAGGGGAAATACACACTCGCCCCCTCCACCTTCTCGCGATGCCAGACCTTACAGTATACCTACATACTGATGGATGGATGGATGAAAAACTTTTATTGGGGTCCTGAAGGATTCCACCCCCGTTTTATAGGGGTAGGATCGCGGGCCACTCCCACATTGGGACGGGGAGGCCCAGCCTCACCGCCGCATCGTAGACCTTCTGGACAGTCTTGAGCTGTTGTATGAGAACCGGACTCGTGAGCATTAAATGAAAGGAGTTCTCAGAAAATTCATTTTTTCTTTGTAAAGAGGGGCACCTCCAGAGCATGTGGTTAAAATCACTGCGATTCTGGCAGTCCGGACAAAGTTATGAAATATCGGAGTAATGGCTATAGGTTACGAGGCTAGGGTATGTTCTCGTCTGAAGCATGCGAAGAGAGATTGCCTGTGGCCTAGACAACTTTTCGTGTGGCAATGGAAAGGACCTACGGACTAATTGATAATGCTTCGTGATCTCGTTGAAGGTAGTCGAAATGTCCCTAAAGTGAAGGCTGGGGGCTGACTCCTCTGTCTGAGAAGCACAAGTCCCGGCGCGGTAAGTGAAGCCTCGCGCCTTGGAGTGGGCTAGCTCCTTGACATTGGGAAGGCCTCCGACCCTCAAGCTAAGGTGAGCAGGGAACCAAATAATTGTGTGGTGGGTGCGTTCTCGTCCTACATACTGAACTTACGAAAAACACGGTACACAGAAAGAAGCGACCAGACCAACAACAAAGAGTTGTGTTTTGCAGTAGAGGAAGACCACCGGAGAGATACGTGATACACAAGTGCAATGACTCATCCGTAAGCGCGGCTTAGACTCACTGAAAAAAGAGCATCTTGACCCCAGACTTCACGCATGTGCCGAGTGCTACCTTCATATCATTTTCGTTCATCCGACAGTGGCGCGAATCATGACGCACTTTCTACGCATGTGCGAAATTCAGATACTCCATAATTACCAGGCCCCCAATATTACATTCCAAGAAAGAAATGAAGTACCGCGTTTCTGTGTGTCAGCAGTAAACTGTAATTATAATTTAATGAAATACTTCATTATTTTGCAGATGCTATTTTTTATTTTGACATAGAGAGAAATCTTATGGTGTTAGATTTCGCTCATTTCGAGAAAAGAAAAGTTTATGTTGGTTCTGGCACGTCGAATTGCACGCCGAAGTGCCTTTACCTAAGTGGTATCGGCTGGTGCATTTCAACGAGGGGCAACCAACCAAACAACCAATGCTTGTCGCATGAAGAAGTGTTTGTGTGTGCCTCTTTTCCCGTGTGTGAAGTGTCTATTACATACGGGGTGATATGACGAGCGAGTTTGAAGACATGTTAACGGCCTATAATTGCCAGCTGGTGCTGCATAATGGTCTTCACACTGACAAAAAATATAGGCCTAACGCTGCAGCCTGTAGTATCCCGTTATCGAGGAGACGACATGCGAAAAACTTGACCACGATGAGGAGCACAGCATTAATTTATTTATTCACAAAAACCCCCACAGGCTTCAGTGTTGTGTGAGCATATCCAGGGACGTTGAATTATCAGTGCTTCTAGCGGCCACGGCTGGAAGCTCTCACGTTTTCAGTGGGGTCATTTTTCGAGGATTAAAGATTGTAGAGGCGGAAATTCCAAAACTTTTTAAAGTGACAAGTTCCATGAGCTGTACTGCACTATGTACACTCAAGAGACAAGAAGAGAGCAGAGTGGGGTTAAGGAACGGGGTTAAACAAACGGGGGTTAAGGATATCATAGTTGAAATCAAGAAGAATAAATGGACATGGGTCGGGCAGCACGTAGGCAAAATAATCGCTATTGATTGAGGGTAACTGACTGGGTTAGCAGAGAAGGCAAACGCATGAAAAGGAGACAGAAAGTTAGGGGGCCAGTGAGAGTAAAACGTTCGCAGGTGTACCGTGGCAGCAGAAAACACAAAGATCGGGTTGATTGGCGGATCATGTGAGAGGCCTTTGCCCTGCAGTGAGCACAGTCAGGTTGATGATGAGGATGACGATTACGCAACCTATTATTCAACAGCAAAAAAGGGGAGGGGGAAGACCAGGGTTCTCATTTAGGCAAGTGCAGCCTCAATAGGGCAGCACCTAATGAATTCAAGGAAAGTATGAGGGGATGTATAATTGTAGTATTAGTCAGCGTTTTAAGTACGCACTATAGCATTGGACACTGACCAGCAATGACAGAACCAGCGGGTAGATTATGTTGCCGAATCACCTTTTTTACATGAGCAGCGTTCTCTACTTCGCATATCCATTACATTTACTTCCCCTCCGAGCTATGTTGGCCAATAGCGCGCAGGACACCACGGCTCAGTGATAGAAAGGCTTTCCATGTGCGCTGCTTCGACAATGTTGAATAGCAGTGGTCTCGGCAATGCGTTTCAGTTACAGCGTTACCGGTTACTTTTTTCAGCAACTAACTAACGCACTCGTTGCTGTTTCAGAATGGTAACGGGAGGTGTCATTTGGTGGCCGGGACACGCAGGCCTTGAAGGCAACGACCGAAGCTCTAACTCGTGCGTTTTTTGACCGAGCGGGGAATCCCTCTCCTTCGTTGATAAAACAATTTTACCCTAGAAAATTCTCTCTCACGTGTGCTTCACGTGGAAAAAATGTGGAACACTTCACGGATGGAGAAGAGGCCACCAGCCTTCGAAAACTCAGATTGATGTTTCTCCGCATCTACTGAAGTTACATGCGATACATCCAACGCTTTATCCGGTCCATGGAGCGGAGGTAGGCCGACTCTACCACATGTCGTGGGGTTGTGATCGTACGCCAAGCGACCTTTCTCGGCAAACCTTTAAGTATGGAGCAGTGGGAGGCACAACTCGTTAGCTCAGACCCGGGAGTGCATCTCGCACTCCTGGATCAAGTCCGGTGGCCCCCTATAGGCCAGTGGAGCCTTGGACACAAGGCCTAACCATAGCTCTAAAATCTCCCTTTCCTTTGAATAAAATATCACTCATTACTTTTCATTCCAACTACTCTGGCTGTCCTAAACAAAATTCGATCGTTTTGTAGTGTACTCGATTCGGTCGCAGTACTCTCGCCATCTTCTTTTCTTCACTCCCGGTGTTAGATCTGTCTGTTGAAGCTTTGTAGAAGCGTCGTTATGAGACCTCACCCCAACGTTATTTAGTCGCTGCGGTGGACTGCTGCCGTCCCGCGAACGCGTTGCCAAAGTGACACCACAAGGAGTCATTTCTCGCAGGGGAGAAATCCCAAGGGGGTGCAAATTTGAGATTTTTTTTTATGGATGTGCTATTAGACCCATAGGCGAACACTGGCGGCGCTGCAGTTGGGGCGAAGTGACGTCATGGCAGGGACTCGCTTGCTCCGCTGCCGAGTATCGCCTTTTACTGCGCCCGCCTTGTGCCGGCGCGATACCGCGGTGATAACTGCTCACTGTTGCGATGCAAATCTACCAAGGCAGAAAACGGCTGTTTACACTGCTAGCGAAGGTTAACTGAGCTGCAAGAAGTTGCGATAATTTAATGGACAAACCCCCGTCTGAACGGAAGATTCACCGTCAAAATGGTGGTGCACGCATTATACAGCAAAACATTCGTTGTTTTCATCGCTTACGCCAAGAAATCGGTGCCAAAGGCTTTACGCAGATGATTCGAACTTCATTACAACTTGGCGCACACTCCAGGGTAAGAACATGTGTCCCGAGTAATTACAAATAAAATTAGAATATTTTCGAATTCACTATATTGATCGCGGTTATATGCAGATTATTCAGGTGATTTCACAAGGTTGCGCTTTTTGCTAAAAGAGACGTTAGATTACTTTACCATACAAATATTTTAATATATTCAGAATGTTGAACAAAGTTATACGGTCAAGAAAATGCTCAAGGAAATGCTGGGAAAACGCTCAGGGAAATGTTGAAATGTTTGTGTACTTGAATTAAGTAAAAATTTCTTCTGAACAGCGTAGCTGGTCACCTTCGTGGCCATATATTCCGATTTATCTTATGTGGCCATATATTCCGATATGCACGAACTGCTAGTCCGATCAAACGCTGGGTCACAAGCGGTAATGTTTTATTCACGTGGGAGCACTATTAATAGCAATCATTTTCAAAGCAAATCATTGAAAATTGAAATGAGCATTGTGAACGGTTTCGATGGCGCTCTCAAGCGACGTGGCTTACGCAAGAATTGAGCGGAATTAAAAGCCTGAATGAGTCAGTGTCTGGTCTCGCACGTCATATCCACGTACAAGCTAATGAAGCTCGAGTGTAATCAAATGCAAAAAAAATATTTATGAGTGGGCTGTTCAAACTGGTGCTTAAGAGTGTAACAGTGCCGTTACTACGATGTTGCGTGAAGCTTCCGCAATCAACCTCAATCGTGTTTAGTGCGATGAAGCCCCGAAATTTCTGCGTGGAAAGCGTGAAACTACATGACAAGCGAGCGAGCACATAAAAAAATGCAACCGCTGCGGGGGTATTTTTGGGCAATTATGCTCTTTGGAGATACCTTGCAAGCCTTGATACTGCTTGGCACACACGCGAAACGAAAAAGCTTGCCCACGTACAGACAGGCGAATCTGTCCGATACAAATAAAGCTTTCGTAAGACATAATATTTCTGAAATGCCGCCACGGCGGCCGCATTTTCGAGGGGGGAAAATACTTGAGGCCCATGTGTTTCGATCACATGGTGGTTTTGGGACGTTAAACCTCGCATATCAATCATATCAATGCTGGTGCTGGCATGGGATAACTGCTATAGTGAACTAGAATATTCTAGTTCACTGCTGCCGACGCTGGCGTCTTTCTTCGAAGTGTGGCAGCTTGGGCTAGTTGGTATGGCAAGACGATAGTTATAGCGCGAGAACAAAACGACGACACAGAGACAAGAAGGTGTCTTTCGTGTCCTTCTTGTCCCTGTGTCGTCGTTTTGTTCTCGCGCTATAACTATCGTCTTTCTTCGGTCTCGCGAGCCCTAACCGCAGGCTCCTGGCCCGCTTGCAGCCGCGTTGCGAGCACCACCGCCAAGGTGGAGAGTAGCTGCGTGGAGATGTGCACTCACTGAGCTCCCGGTACTGAGAAAGGAAGCGTGCGCTCGCCTCGAGAACTAGTGCGATGTTTTTTAGAGGGAGCTTTGCCTCTTAAAAACACACCGCCACAGAACCCCACACACCGACACGGCTGCAAAACATCGCGATGTTTTGCCATGGCCTCCGAGATGGCAAGCGCGCGGCGGGTTTCTCTAGAGAAACACGCCACGCGCCCGCCATCTCGGAGGTAATGGTTTTGCAGCCGTGTGGTCTAGCGCAGGCAATAGACGGCGCTGGGGCGGGGAACATGACAGCTTCCTTTAGCCTCCTTTTGCTGATACTTGCACGTTCCCTACCTCGAGTGGCAGCACCCCCTCCTTATTAGTTTGTGGGATGCGTGTCGAGGCACGAACGGATCCCAACATGAAAATATAAAGCATCAGGCGAGAATTCTGACGCTACACTCGTCTGAGGCAACGGAGTAATATGTCAATCTACCGAGCTTGCAGCCTGGTTTTGTAGCCACCGCCGGCTACGTATGCCCCTGGTAGTGCTAAGATGGTGCTGTAGCTTATCGGAATGCAGTGCAGCGTACAGCCATGTAACGCCGAGCTAAATGATGGCAAGCGGAGGCTACGTGGCATACTGCGCAGATTGTGCGGCTACAATGCTAATGTAAGGTGCTGACTTTGTGCCCCCCCCCCTTCTTAGATGATTAAGGGGGGCGGCCGCCCCCCCCCCCCCGTGCCTTTTCTCCCGTGCGCACGCCTATGCATATACATAAATGTGGCGAAAGCAGCACAAGGAATACAGTAGCTAGGCCTTTTCCCTAAATTGTGGTCAGACGTACAGGCGCCATGGACCGGCGGAAATATTTCAGCCCTCTAAAATATTTTATGACAGGCACGAACACAGATATAAGGAGCTGCCTCACACTATCCTCCACCCCTCTGCTCACTGGCGTCTTTTCCTCTCCTCAACCCCCCGACCCCTCCACCGTCTCTGTTCTCTGCCAGAAAAGAATATGACCAAGATCTCAGTCTTAAATGTCGCGCCGTATCCTTAGCCCTTCAATGTCAGCGTAGCCAAACGTCAGAGAACACATAAACGACACGTAACGTCCAATGGCGGATCCAGAAGGGGGAGGGGGCCCCCAAGCCTCTCAGCACCCCCTCCCTCTCTCTTCAATGCTTGCTGTCCACCTGCTATCACCAATTAGGACAAATGAGTGGGACCACTGTGAGCACAAATTAACAGTATGTATTTATGCCATTACAGGATTTTTGTGCTAGTAAAAACAAATAGTAATGGCCACGCCCACTTTCCGGTGATATTTTAGGCGAACCCCCCCCCCCCCCCCCCCCATAAAATGTGTGGCTGGATCAGCCCCTGGTAACGTCACGCATCTAGCTTTTCTATTTTTTTTTCAGGTAGCGACTTCACGCCGAAGTGTTGCATGGCGTCACCACCTGAATGTCCTTTTTATGCGTTGTCTCGCTTACTAATTAAGATGTAAATAAGTTTTGTCCATGCGCAGTGAGTCGACATCTTTAGTGTTTACTACAAAGTGTACATTGCGTAATTACTTATTATCTCATGCTTTACTGATGTGTGCGCACAGGATCTTTGTTCTAAGCAATTTACAAGCGGTTTGTGAACGAGCGTCCTCGCGCGAAATTTGAAGGGATGGCTACAAACTGTACACGAATCAGTGCTGCCACGTCATGGCCGTTGCGCGAAGTGGTTTCGACTGCTTTAACCTCCAAGATGGCGCCACGCGTTTGCCAGCTCGGAGGCCATAAACAACCTTTAGAAGGCGCAGCCGCTTCCTGGTGCGCTTCGTACGCGCGTGTCAGCCCGCGCCCTGACTAGTTCTTCGCGTTGAACCCAATGGCGTCGTACATTCGAAACGAGGGGGAAAAAATTTTGGCAGATCCCACGTACCTGAGAATCAACGTTATGCGAAGCATGCGGAGGGGAGGTGACTGTGTTTCAATTTTTTTTATTGAGCGACACGTCATAAAATGACGCTTATTATATGTAAAAATGTTGCACGCACAGAAATATGTAGAAGAGTTGCAGATGTTTATACAACCAGGTGTTTGCACTTACGCAACGATGCCAACTGGCACATGCGTATTAGCAACACCAGAAGCTAATATGAAGCGCTGATCTTCGCGAGGTTGCTGGCCCTGGACACTGCTACACAAATAAACTTCAGCGCATGGCAAATAACCACAATTCACGTTACCCCAACGTGACGGCTGTATCAAGGGAGTACATATGTAATGTTTACTAAATTGGGTAGACAGCACTGCAACCACTACTGACGTTTCACAAAGATTGGCGTCTATTTGAAAAATAGTTCCGAGACCCGGCGTAGCTCTGAGGTAAAATGCTTCATTGCCACACAGAATACTTGGGCTCGATTCCAGCTGGGACGCTGACATTTGTTCTTTGCATTCGTCAGGTTGACGCTACCGATGTCGGGTATTTCTTAACGCTCGCACGTTAAAATTGCCCATGTGTGTTGACGTCATTCCTGAGTAGATACTAAGTGTTATACACATGTGGCACATACCCGCAAACCAGCGGCAAATACCCGCCCGTGGGTATGTGCCACTGTTTGGCGGGAAGTGTTTGGCGATGCACGCGACGAGATTTTGACAGTATTCGTGTCTTCACCAGCGCATCATATTCGTCAAACTATCTTACCGTCCCATGCTAATTTTGGTTCACATCAAGTTAAGAGGGTGACCACGAGAGCACCCAAACGTAAGCGGATAGATAGATAGATAGATAGATAGATAGATAGATAGATAGATAGATAGATAGATAGATAGATAGATAGATAGATTGATTGATACGTTCAAAGTCGCCGAAGTTCGCTAAGAAATGCTTCGCATTTAAAAAGCTCTGGGGACAATGCGGGCTTTTTAACGTCTTCAAAACGCCACATGATAGTGGCATATAGTAGAGTGCGCACAGGACATAGATGTAAGCCATTCGGGGTTCCAGTTCAACATTATTTTTCACACATTCATGTTTAAGCACAATGATACAAATGCTCAGAGACAATTATAGTGGCTACGTCAGGAACATCAAATACAATAAACAGCAAAAAGACGCAAAAACAGACATTTTAGCGGAGACGTTAGCAAACAGTGGAAGGAAAAGAAATTTACGTATATATTAATAAGAGATAAATAATTTGAAATAGAAATAAAAAACAATGAAATGAAGTTTTTGTACATACAAGGAACTTCTTGATGTTCTGCGCCCACTCTTGCAAGTTTGCTAGCTCCGTAGGAGCCCTGAATAGGAATATACCTTTTCCTCGCACCACTTCATTTGCATAACGACACAGAGCACGCTTTCTATTTCTTTTTAGGCACAGTGTGCGTTGGAGCGGTTAGAGAGACCTTAAGTTGCTCGCAGGCAAAATTAATACGAACTTCTCAAGACGCAGCTCGGAATAAAATTGCCACATGTATGAAAATATCAGTGTCAGATCCAAGTTTGACAGGAGACCAGCGTCCATAACCTTCTGCTTCCTTTAATGACACACAATTTCACTTCTTAGTGGTAGCTGTGACAAGTTAAACAGAAGCATATGGGCTCAAAGAAACCTGGGACGTTTCTATGCTATATGAAAAAAAATACTACTATAACTAATGCACACGATTTCGCTCATAACGACAGCAATCACGTGCTTGATGAAGCTGCTGCAAGTGCTCATCACCTTTATGATTTAGTATTTTAAAGAAGTACTGACACAAAAACTGCAAGGCTAATGCAATTGAGTGCAGCCTTGTGAGCTTTGGCGCATCTTTTTGTAAACCTGTATGAGCTGAACACAGTTAATTAAGACAGAACAGTTCTGGGTGTAAAATTCGGCCATTCGTTGTAAAATTTTAACTTTTTTATTTTGTTCCTGTGTTCTGAAGTGGTGAAAGTTAAGCTGACTGATTTCTAAGACAAAACTCAATCGATTCAAATAAGATTAACTTTTTCGTATTGGTATATTCGTAATGTGAAAGTGTCAGTCTATAAAAGCAGCTTTAATTTGCAACTGACATATAGACATAATGAGCAAACATTGAACTCAGAATATGCGAATTAATGCAAAAATTACCAACATGTTATCACTAAGACACGTCGTATTTGACTCAATCACGTTTGTTACGAAGGCGCGGATAGCTTTTTTACAGAAATCGAGTATTGATTGAAGTTCAGAGGCACGGAGAGACTTGAAGCGATCAGAGATTTTTCCCAAAAGAGGACGTCACTGGAAATAGTACAAGTCGACTTGTAGATCGATCGTCAGGGCAGCGTTGCCCTCACGATGAAAAGTTCGATTATCAAAACGTCGGCTTTAGCGACATTCCCTGCAATGGTTTGATTCGATTTGATTTGTGGGGTTTAACGTTCCAAAACCACCATATGATTATGAGAGACGCCGTAGTGGAGGGCTCCGGAAATTTCGACCACCTGGGGTTCTTTAACGTGCACCCAAATCTGAGTACACAGGCCTACAACATTTCCGCCTCTATCGGAAATGCAGCCGCCACAGCCGGGATTTGATCCCGCGACCTGTGGATCAGCAGCCGAGTACCTTAGCCACTAAACCACCGTGGCGGGGTCTGCAATGGTTTCTAGAACCACTTATAGTCAATCACATTAATTTGAGTGACAGTATCAGAAGTAAAGACTGACAAAGTTTCAAACCTGGCTGGCACAGGTCTAGGAAACTCGGTGATAGTTTCTGTTTCAAGGAACATGCACAGTCGTAGCGGTTGCCGGGCATTCCAAGATCTGGTTGAACGAATTGAGGTTGATGTGGATGCTCGCATTTGTTGGCTTTCACAAGCTTTTACAAATAAAGGAATTTGATATGACCGTGAAGAACTTTTTTGGTTATTGTATTTTTTTTAATTTCTTATTTTGCGAATTTTAAATCGGACGAAGCGCGGAAAGTGGTTTACATGAGTTCGCAGCATTCGCAGTGCTCGCATCTTGCATGGTGTTCTGCGGTCAAATTGGTGCTTGCCTCCGCCCCTTTCAGTTATCTCGCTCGATTGGCCGGCCAAGTACGGGAAAGATAAAGAGAGCAGGTTGTGACGGGCAGAGAAGGGAAGCCGCAGTAAGCTAAGCAAGTCAACTATGCATTCGACGAAGGTGGATAAATCAGGCAACTCATGTTTTTCGCGGCTCCGATGTGTTAACCCTGGGATATTTAATTCCGCGAAGTTTTTTTTCCAGGTTTCCTGATGGCAACAGGTGAGCATAAGTATTTGGACCCATTATTTGAGCATGTATTGATTTTGCTTGTATACTCTCTGTAGTATACAAGCTATTTACAAAGGTAACTGCAAATGGAGTAAAGAAAACATTAGAATTCAATCAACCAAAGGCTACTCAAGAGTCTCCTACATTCATTCTATCAATCAGGTAATAGAGAAATGCTCAGAATATAACCAACCACTATACATAGCCTTCATAGATTACGAGAAGGCATTTGATTCAGTAGAAATATCAGCAGTCATGCAGACACTGCGGAATCAGGGCGTCAATGAAGTATATCTAAACATTCTGGAAGAAATCTACAGGGGATCAACTGCTACCATAGTGCTTCATAAAGAAAGCAACAGAATACCAATCAAGAAAGGTGTAAGGCAGGGAGACACAACGTCCCCAATGCTATTTATTGCGTGCTTACAGGAGGTTTTCAGAAGCCTAGAATGGGAACAGTTAGGGATAAGAGTTAATGGAGAGTACCTTAGTAACCTGCGCTTCGCCGATGACATTGCATTGCTGAGTAACTCAGGGGACGAATTGCAACTCATGATTGCGGAGTTAGACAAGGAGAGCAGAAAAAAAAGTCTTAAAATTAATCTGCAGAAAACGAAAGTAATGTACAACAACCTCGGAAAAGAGCAGCGCTTCGAGATAGGTAATAGTGCACTTCAAGTTGTAAAAGACTATGTCTACTTAGGGCAGGTAATAACCGCAGAGCCGAACCATGAGATTGAACTAGAAGAATAAGAATGGGGTGGAGCACATTTGGCAAGCACTCTCAAATTATGACAGGTAGATTGCCACTATACCTCAAGAGGAAGGTATATAACAACTGTATCTTGCCGGTACTTAGCTACGGAGCAGAAACCTGGAGACTTACAAAGAGGGTTCAGCTTAAATTGAGGACGACACAGCAAGCAATGGAAAGAAAAATGGTAGGTGTAACCTTAAGAGACAAGAAGAGAGCAGAGTGGATTAGGGAACAGACGGGGGTTAAGGATATCATAGTTGAAATCAAGAAGAGAAAATGGACATGGGCCGGGCATGTAGCATGTAGACAGGATAACCGCTGGTCATTAAGGGTAACTAACTGGATTCCCAGAGAAGGCAAGCGGGTTAGGGGGAGACAGAAGGTTAGGTGGGCAGATGAGATTAAGAAGTTTGCGGGTATAAATTGGCAGCAGCAAGCACAGGA
Source organism: Rhipicephalus annulatus (assembly GCA_013436015.1). Lineage (NCBI taxonomy): Eukaryota > Metazoa > Arthropoda > Arachnida > Ixodida > Ixodidae > Rhipicephalus > Rhipicephalus annulatus. The sequence goes on from WOVY01000159.1 coordinate 462,547, forward strand.
CCGGGTTAACTGGTGGAACATCGGAGAGGCCTTTGTCCTGCAGTGGACGTAGTCAGGTTGATGATGATGATGAAAGCAGTGGTTCTAAGCCATGGGTGTGTCGGGGAACCCTTGTGTACTGGTGGAAGTGATGGGGGACCCCTTGTAGCAGAGAGAGGGAGGGTACGTAGGTAAATTAACACAACTGGAGCGTGAAACATGTGCCTTTTATTTCTACCAAAAACATCAAACGTGCCACATCACTTCATTTAGGACAGTTAATCGATATGTGGCACAGCCATGCTAAAGCAGGGTTTAAGCGCACATAAAATAAAAAGCAGGTGAGTGTTTCCCGGGCCATGCAAATGGCTTTGCGGACCCCCATTTGAGAACCACTGCACTACCCTGCTCTTTTTATCATGGATAACTTTATTACCAATGACTGACTATACAGAAGGCCTTCTACATCATTGGGCTATAGCACAACTATGTCCCGCTGGTGGTGCAAACGATGTCTTACATTTCGTTTCTTGATTAGTACGCATTACAATAATGTTCTTGACTTTAACATAAATTATTTTTATTTAGTGTCCCTTCAATAAAATTCTGTTGTAAGTTCAGCGATTGTCTTCTTTTTCTCATATCCTGAACACAAAAATGAAAATATAGTTCAAGCCTAAATTATTTATCACTGTTGTCTTCCAAAAATAAATGCCATCGAATATACGTACAAATCATGTATGTACAAACATATTGTTGCGTACATGCACGAAGAAAAAGAAGTATATACGGTGAACGCACTGGTCGCCCAGAGCGAGAGAGGAAGAAGAGGATCAGGAGGATCTTTAACCCGTCGGCCGATTCTGAGCTGCCCCTCACGACCTAATAAACGGCCCCTTTCAACGTCTACCAGTCTCTTTCAAACGTAACAGAGTGGTGGAGGTGCTGGGTATCGATCCCAGTACCTCTCGCGTTCAATGAGGCGTTCAATGCGCCGCGTTCCGTCAAGGAGCTTCGTAGTTTCCTGGGGCTTTGTTCATACTTCCGCCGCTTTATTCCGAAGTTTGCTGACATTGCGTACCCTCTCACATGCCTCTTACGAAAGGACAATTCTTTTGAGTGGACTCCGGAGTGCGATTCTTCATTTCGTCAATTGAAGTTTTTGTTGACGTCACGACCCGTCCTTCAGCACTTCAGTCCTTCTGCTCCGACAGAGCTTCATACGGATGCTAGCGGCATAGGTATTGGAGCCGTCCTAGTACAACGTTACGGCGACCGCGAACACGTCATGGCATACGCAAGTCGCTCCCTAAGCAGACCGGAACAAAACTACACTGTTACCGAACAAGAATGCCTGGCGGTATTATTTGCCATTCAGCGGTTTAGGTCTTACCTATACGGACGCCCATTCACAGTCGTAACGGACCACCACTCGTTGTGTTGGCTTGTCAACCTTCGTGACCCTTGTGGCCGTCTTGCGCGCTGGGCACTCCGGCTACAAGAATACAGTTTTACCGTCGCTTACAAGAGTGGTCGTCGACATGCTGACGCGGACTGTCTTTCACGTATGCCACTTAGCACAACAGATTGTGAATCCGATGACCTTGACCAGCTTGTAGCGTCTGTGTCGCCTACCTTCCCGGACTATCCCAGTTTCAGAGCAGAACAGCGGAAATATGATAAACTAGCACCACTATTCGCCGCTGCATCCGCTTCCACTAGTTCACGCCGTTTCTGTATGCGTGATGGACTGTTGTTCAAAAGGAACCTCTCCAGCAGTAGCGCGCGTTTCCTTCTAGTGGTCCCGGAGAGCCTGCGAACAGTTATTATGAGTGTCATGCACGACGACCCTACATCTGGACATTTAGGTTTGGCGCGGACGCTTCACCGGACTAAAGAGCGCTTTTATTGGCCTGGTATGCAGAAGTCTGTTGAGAGTTATGTGGCAAGCTGCATGCAATGTCAGCGTCACAAACGTCCATCAACTGGTCCAGCTGGTCTTCTACAGCCGATGCCTACTCCAAGCGCACCTTTCGAACAAGTGGGCATTGACTTTCTGGGCCCCTTCCCAAAATCGGCTAAGGGCAACCGATGGATAATTGTTTGCGTCGACTACCACACACGCTACTGCGAGACGGCAGCCGTCCCCTCCGCAACTGCCAGTGAAGTCTCGTCGTTTTTGTTACAGTACGTCATCCTCCGACATGGCCCACCTCGCCTGATTATCAGTGATCGTGGACGACAATTCACAGCGGATGTCGTGGAGGAGCTACTCCGTTTATGTGAATCCCGCCTGCGTCACTCGACACCATACCACCCCCAAACTAATGGGCTGACGGAGCGTACCAACCGCACCATTATCAACATGTTGTCTATGTATGTCTCATGCGACCACAAGAACTGGGATGACGTACTCCCGTTCATTACTTACGCGTTCAACACCGCGAAGCATGAGATTACAGGCTATAGCCCTTTCTTTTTGCTTTATGCACATTCGCCCCGGCACACAATCGACACAATATTGCCTTTCCGTGACCACGACAACGTCACTGTCACCGAGACTCTCTGCCTCGCCGAAGAGGCGCGTCGCATAGCTTGACTACGCACATTGGCATCGCAAGACAAAGCGAAGGCACGCTATGACATTCACCATCGACCAGTGATTTATCGCCGTGGTGATCTGGTGTGGTTGTGGACTCCGATGCGCAAGCGCGGGTTATGCCAAAAGTTTTTGGCCACTTACGATGGACCTTTTGTCATTATCGACAGACTTACAGAGGTCAACTATGTAATAGCTCGTCTCACGGCGAGTGGTCGACGAGCTGCCAAAACTCAAGTGGTTCATGTTGCGCGCCTGAAACTGTACACGCCCCGACAACTCGACTGACTCGTCCGGCGGCCTTCGTCTGCGCGGAGAGGAATGTTGCGTACATGCACGAAGAAAAAGAAGAATATACGGTGAACGCACTGGTCGCCCAGAGCGAGAGAGGAAGAAGAGGATCAGGAGGATCTTTAACCAGTCGGCCGATTCTGAGCTGCCCCTCACGACCTAATAAACGGCCCCTTTCAACGTCTACCAGTCTCTTTCAAACGTAACAATATTGACACATGTTTATATGAAAAAGAAGGATGATAGGAATGTTTTGTATATTTCAGCTAGTGGGTCAGGCGGTTTTTCGGAACGACAACGAAGCAGGAGTCTTGCTGTACAGCTGATCCTGAATACGCTCTTTTCGCTGCCGTAAGCTGCTGTCATCTTTTGTTCGCGTTGCATTGCGACACTGGTGGAGGTGCTGGGTAAGAGAAGGAGAGCGTTGTCAATGTCGGAAGACCGGCTCGTAATCAGTTATAATCTCGTCATTATTGTTACGGCGGCCGTCGAATGGGGGTCGAGGTACCGGAGGTCCTTGCGAACCGACATCGCCACGGCGGGATACGTAGTCGTTGGCATGTCGACTGCCAAACCGTGGCCTGAGAGGGCGAGACAGATCGGCGCGGTGCCAGCAATTGCGGGCTACGTGGCCTACACCTCCGCAGTTGAAACAGAGTGGACGCCTGTCGACGGTGCGCCAGGTGTCTGTTCGGCGAAGCTGTGGTTGCCGTGATGACTCCTCACGCGACGAAGGCCATGGCAGGCCAGAAGACGACTGGTCGTATGGGGGCTGGATGGGTGGGCGCCACGATGTCTCCCCCTGTGGTGGTGACCAAGGAACAGTTGCAGGTGGCGGGTAGTATGAAGGCGGAGTGGGTGGGGAGCTTCGAAGGGCGGTGGCGTACGTCATGGGACATTGTTCGGGGGCAGGATCAGCTGTCGAGAATGCTTGGCGGATTTCGTCACGGACGACTTGAGCGACAGATGCCATGGTGTATCCACTACCGGAGTCAGCAGCCTTTGCAGTTCTTCACGAACAATTTCTCTAATCATGTCACGTAAGGATCTATGACTGTCAAACGTCACAGCGGCGGCCTGAATTTGGGGGCTGCTGCACAAGCGGTCATATTGTCGGCAGAGCTGGTGAAGGGCCCGCTCGATAGCCGACGCTTCTTTGATGAAGTTCTCTACAGTGCTTGGCGGGTTGCGCAGAAGTCCGGCGAACAGCTGCTCTTTCACGGCATGCATGAGGTAGCGCAACTTCCTATCTTCGGTCATCTGCGGGACAGCCCTCCGAAATAAACGTGTCATGTCTTCGGCGAACATGGCGACCGTTTTATTGGGTTTTTGGACCCTTAGCTCTAGTAGTTGGTGGGCACGGTCACGTCTGTCGACATTGGCGAAAGTTTCAACCATCTTCTGGTGAAAGTCGGTCCATGTGGACAGGTTGCCTTCTCTGTTCTCGTACCAAGTACGAGCGCTGTCATCAAGATAGAAGTAGGCCCGGCCGAGCTTTTCCTGAGCAGACCACTGGTTGATCTTCGCAACACGGTCATAGTGATCTAACCAGTCTTCTACATCTTCGTGTGCGCCACCACCAAAGCGTTTAGGCTCCAGCGATTGAAAAAACGTTACCTGTGATGGAGCGGGAGGACTGGTGCCGAGAAGTACAGGCTGGGGCTGGTGTTAGCCATTTCTAAATGTCTTGTAGAGGTTTTCTGCGAGGGCTTGCAGTCTGGAGGAATACCTCGTAGCCGACGACTGAATCGATGGACAGGGATTGCATTAGGCACGTCCAGGCTGGATGAACGGCTCCCACTAGGAGTGTGAAGCATCGGGCAGCGTCGCGGCCCAGCTCCTCCACCAGTGTCGCAATGCAATGCGAACAAAATTCAACAGTAGCATATGTTTTATATAATCAGTTGTTTGCACTTGCACAACCATGCTAACAGGAATACGAGTACTAACACGAGAAGTGGTAAGCTGATATGCAATGCTTATGCTCACGAAGATGGCAGCCCCGGACACTGCTACATAAATCAACTTAACTCGATTGCACCTAACTACGGGAGTTGCTCGGAGGGTTTCAAGCTGAACAGTTGTGCTGCCTGCAACCTCTGATGCAGCACAACCTGGTTCGCCCTCCGCGATCTGCCGACGCTGTGCAGCTCTCACTGTGTGGTGCCCTGTCCTTGGATTTCTTCGGCCGGCTCTCAACTTTCCCTATCTCTTTTTTTCTGTCGCTTGCCTGTCTATATCTTTCCAGTATTCTTTTTATCTCTCCTTCCCCCTTCCCTTACTCGGCACTGTGCCGTGTCTCCCAAGAGGCAGACAGAAATTAGGTGCCTTTTTCCTCTTCTCAAGAATCGCTCACCACTGCAATAACCCGACGAGCGATTGAACCATAGCAGTACATAAAAATATTTATAAAATTGGATAGTCAACATTGCAAGCACAACTAACTTCTCACTATCATTGCACCAAAATACTGTATTTTCCAAAGCAGTACTGAGAGCTGGCATGGCTCTGTGATAGAATACTTGGGTGCCACACAGATCACAGATTTCTTGGATTCGGTTGCAGCTGGGGCCCCGATATTCATTCTTCGCATTCGTACGGTCAATGCTGCCAATGTCAGCTCTTTAAAATGTGAAGCATTTCTTAGCGAACTTCGGCAACTTTGAGCGTATCTATCTATCTGTCTGTCTGTCTATCCATCCATCTATCCATCTAGCTGCCTACTACTTTCAGCTCTTCTGGCCGTTTTGATAATGGCATCAATACCAAACTTGGTAAGGCATAAAATGAAGGTGATGAGGAACATATCTGACTAGTCGTAACATGAAAATCATGACATGTATGTCATAATCTACATTTTATGGTCTTGCTGCTCTTGCAGTGGTTTCGTTCACATGACATGTTGCAAAACTGGTATGGTATGACATGATTGCATGGCGAACACAAGCGACAGCCTTATCATGAAAATTGTGACATGCGCGTCATGTAACAACATGACTACATGCCACACTCATGATGCACTTGCGGCCATTTCGCTAGCATCACATGTACAAAATTTGGTATTTTGGTACGTGAATGGATGATGAAGGTATGTGACTGGTTCAAACATGATTATCATGCGATGTGTGTCATGTAACAACATGACTACATGCCACGCTCATGATACGCTGGCAGCAGTTTCGCTAGCTTCACTTATACCATATTTGGTATTATGGGACGTGAATGAATTACGAAGATATGAGATTGGTGCGAACATGATCGCCACCTCGTAAATCGCCAAATCACCACCTCATAACATTGTGGCGATTTTAAAGCGACATATAAACCTTCCTCATTCGTGCTTCGCATATTATCGATTCCCACTGTACATAGGATCTGCCTATTTTTCCTATTGCTGTTATCACGTTCCTGGGTAGACAAACTGTCAATCTCCTCAGGCACATACCTGATGGAGTGGAGTAGGTTAGACAACCTATGCGATGGGATTGTCACATTTATGTCATGACTAGTGCTTCATATTCATCATACCATCTTACTAACCTATACCAATTTTGCTTCACACGGAGGTGATCACAAGAGCACCCAGATGAGGGCAGCTAGATAGATGTATAGATGACGAATGTGCTCACAGTACGCAAAGGAATGCTTTGCATTCAAAAATGCCCTCTTTTCCCTGATGAAAGCATCAGGTGATAATCATGGTAAACACATTCAAGCTGTGAAAGAGGAACAATAGAGTGCTTTCTTTATTCAATATAAAAAGATACAAAAATATTTATTTACTGGTCATCATTCTCCTTGGCACCGTGTTTCAAGATGCGTGTGAATTCCAAGTAATTGAACATACCGTTCTTGTCAATAGGTGCTTCACGAAACATTTCATCAACCTGCAACAGATAAGATACAAGTCACTCAACTTACCTGCTATCATGACAGTCATAAAAGCTATATAAAAGTTATGTTCATGATCCCATTAAGAAATTCTTCCAATTAAAACACTTATACAAAAGCAGTACAGAAAGGTTCAATATTTTGGGACAATAATTATGGCTGTCAAATGTCAAGTGATAACAAGGCATTACCGAATTAATAAAATATAGCAGGCTGCACTGTACACAATCAAACACTGCCAGCATTTAATTCATTAATACATCAGCATTAATGTATGAAGTTAAATTTTTCGCTGCTGCAGAAATTCATGATCTAAAAAAACATTTTCTGTATTTTTCTTTTTCCAATTTAAGACAGTAATACTTCCTTGTAGTCTTTTTGGTAAGGTGTGCTTTGTGTGCGATGCCTGTAACCATATATGACCGAAGGGGTGAGAGTAACAAGCCTGAAGGAAGTGCAGAGCTGAGCAGCCTTCTCTCTTTTCTTTTTCTCCTTTTTCCCACTTTTCATTTTTTTTTCAATCTTTTACCTTTCACTCACTTTCAATTTCTGTAGGTGGTTTGTGATGTCCCTAGCCAATTTTTGCACTTCATATCATAATCAAGGAACTCGATAAAAAATAAGTCTTCTTTTTGGCATGAGCACACCCTCAATATGCTATGATTGGCTGTTAATATCATAATCAAGGAGCTTGAAAACAAGAAGACACATTAAAATCATCATAAAGGCTCTCAAAGAACAACAGGAAGAAGACTTGTCTTTGACGTGCACAGCTGGCTGGAATATTTGTGCTTTTGCCTACAACAGCCTATGCCCCCTTGTGCTTCAAACTTTAAAAAATCACGGGATGGGGAAGATGGAAACTTGCGGTAAAAAAAATCTGCTAATGTGGGGTGTGTGCTAGAGCACACACCTCCTATTTATGGATTTTTTTTTTTAAATCAAAGGACTTGCAAGTGTCTCATGCGACATCTGCACACTTTTTTCCTTCTATCTCTCCCGCTTATCAAATTATTACATTGTAAATGGATAGTTAGACTGCTACAACCCGCTTAAACAACAGGTAAATAATTTTTCCAGCAAAAGTAAGGTGTAGTGTTCCAATCCAAACAACCTGCCAACTCCCATTGAAAAATCAGCCAATGACAGCCCTCTGTGTGACTTGTGTTACAAGGGTGCCGGAAGTTCACCCGGTGCCTCTGCTTAAAAACAGTTTTACAGTGACAGCTGTTATGACATCACAACTCGGGTCACGCGCAGTTGTCAGCCGCCGCCGGTGTCTGTAACCACTTCGCGTGAAATCAGAAAAGAAAAAACTTAGAACCAATGACACAGTGAGGCTCGTACCCGGGTTCGCTGAGCGCCAGCCCAGTATTCTACCACTGAGCCACACCAGTGCTTGAGACTTGTTGACAAACTTGCATTAGGTAGGCTTGATGTCAAGAAAGCAATCGCGTTAATACGACTTGTAAAGCGCTTTAAAACAACGAAAAAACAACCAGTCGTCGCACAATGCAAATAGCATAACGGGTTGGCCGTCCCACTACAACAGTTTGTTCTTGTTCCCCTATTAAGTGCAGCACATGCCCCCTTCAGTCATAGTTCCTCATCTTCGTCAGCCACTGCAAAAACAATTTGCACAAAATTCCTTGCAAGTCTTAAGCGGATACAACGCTTCTCAGAAGAATGACGAAAAATAGCATAGTGTCACGACGCAGACACAGCAGGAGTTCGATATAGAAGAGCTCACTTTAATTAAAAATGAAAGGCGCTCGTAAAGAGGACCGGGCAAGAGCTTCGTCTTCTTCTCTGGCTGTGCGAGCTCTCCTCTGCAGGTTGAATGCGGCATTTGCCTCCCTACAGGAAGAGCATCGACCCGATGCTCGGCTACAGAATACGCGGTGTATGTAGTTGACGTATTACACAACTGGCTCACTGCAATATGGCTTCATCCGCACAACGCGTACGATTTCAGATTTTTGAGCTCGCGAGGAACTGTCAGGGATGACCTCATAATTCACGTCACTTAGGCGCCGTATAACATTGTAGGGACCAAAGTACTTCTTCAGTAACTTTTCACAAAGGCCGCGTCGACGAATAGGGCTCCAGACCCACACATTCTCGCCTGGTTGATAAGTGACGTATCGGTGTCGCAGGTTATAACGTTGTGCGTCGTAACTCTGCTGTCGGGCGATTCGCACGCGTGCTAGCTGCCGTGCCTCTTCAGCTCGTTGGGTAAAGGCTTGAACATCCGTGTCTGTATCCTTGCAGTCGTGCAGCAGCATGGCATCAAGCATTGCCGTCACTTCACGGCCATAAAGAAGACTAAATGGCGTGCTCCGTGTAGTTTTCTGCAGCGCCGTAATATAGGCAAACGTCACGTATGGTAGAACGTCGTCCCAATTTTTATGATCCACGTCGATGTACATACTAAGCATATCAGCAATTGTCTTGTTGAGGCGTTCTGTTAAGCTGTTGGTTTGTGGGTGGTAGGAGGTAGTTTTTCGATGCGCTGTTCCACTCAACTCAAGCACTGACTTGAGGAGCATGGCCGTGAAAGCGGTACCTCTGCCTGTTATTATAATTCTAGGAGCACCATGCCTCAGAACGATATTTTCAATGAAAAATCGTGCCGCTTTTACTGCGATTTCACTTGATAAAGCCTTTGTTTCTGCGTAGCGAGTAAGATAGTCCGTAGCGACAATTACTCACTTATTTCCAGTATACGAAGTCGGAAATGGTCCAAGGAGATCCATTCCGATTTGTGCAAAAGGCATGGTGGGCACTTGAACTGGTTGCAACAATCCGGCTGGTTTTAAAGGTGGCAATTTTCGTCGTTGACAATCGAGGCACGTGCGGATGTAATGCTTTACAGTGCCTGGAAGCTTCGGCCAGTAGTACTTTTGTTGGATTCTGGCCAATGTGCGCGTGTATCCGAGGTGGCCGGAGGTTGGCTCATCGTGGCAAGCGCTCAGGATCTCATCGCGAATGGATGTCGGGATGACAAGTAAGTGGGCATTTCCTCTGGGGGCAAAGTTCTTGTATAGGACACCACTGCGCAAGCAGAATGATGGCAGGCTCCTTGCAAATATCTTGAGAACGCTTGTAGACTGGCCGTTAAGAAAATTAATAAGAGGGAGCAACTCACTGTCTTCTTTCTGCTTAGACGAAATGGTGACCGTGTCGACCACTCCTAAAAATGCCATGTCATCATCTTCTGAGACATCATCTTGCTTTATAGGCGACCTGGATAAGCAATCAGCATCAGAGTGCTGTCGTCCCGACTTATAGACGACCGTCATATTGAATTCTTGTAGGCGTAAGCTCCAGCGCGCTAGCCGACCGGATGGGTCCTTCAAGTTGGTCAGCCAGCAAAGAGAGTGGTGGTCGCTGACTACGTGGAAGGGACGGCCGTAGAGGTATGGGCGAAACTTCAGAACTGCCCATACTACAGCAAGACATTCCTTTTCCGCTGTGGAATAATGGGACTCGGCACAGGAAAGCGTCCTACTTGCATATGCAATCACTCTCTCGGCTTAGTCTTGCCACTGGACGAGTACAGCGCCTAAACCTACGTTGCTGGCATCAGTGTGGATCATTGTTGGAGCGTCCTCGTCAAAGTGAGCAAGCACAGGGGGTGTCTGCAGGCGCTGTCGTAGACCGTAAAATGCTGCTTGTTCCTCTTCGCCCCATAAAAATGGAACATCGTCTCTCGTTATGCGTGTTAAGGGCAACGCTATGTGCAAGAAATTGGCGATAAATCTGCGGTAGTAGGCGCAAAGGCCAAGAAAACGTCTTACGGCCTTCTTTTCTGTTGGCACCGGAAATTTTCGGACGGCGTCGATCTTGTCGGGGTCCGGACGAACACCTTCATGGCTCACCACATGTCGTAAAAATCGGAGTTCCTTGAAACCGAAATGACATTTCTCAGGTTTCAGCGATAAGCCAGCGGACGGTATTGCTTGAAATACTAATAGCAGCCGTCTTAGATGTTTCTCGAATGTTGGTGAGAAAACAATGACGTCGTCGAGGTATACCAGACACGTCTGCCACTTAAGGCCTGATAGGACGGTATCCATCAGTCTCTGAAATGTTGCTGGGACTGAGCACAATACGAAGGGCAAGACTTTAAACTCGTAAAGCCTGTCAGACGTAACAAAAGCAGTCTTTTCTCTGTCCCGCTCATCGACCTCGATTTGCCAATAACCGCTTTTCAGGTCCATCGACGAGAAGAAGCGTGCATGCCTCAGCCTGTCAAGTGAATCGTCAATACACGGTAGTGGGTATACGTCTTTCTTTGTCAAGCGGTACAGCTTGCGGTAGTCCACACAGAAGCGTAAGCTGCCGTCTTTCTTCTTAACTAGCACTACCGGTGATGCCCAAGGGCTTTTTGACGGCTGAATGATGTCATCATTGAGCATTTTCTGGACTTGTTCTTGGATTGCTTCGCGTTCTTTCGGTGCCACGCGGTATGGGTTTTGTCGAATTGGTCTTGCCGTCTCTTCCGTTATAATTCGGTGCTTTGTCAGTGGCGTTTGATTTACTCTCGAGGTCGACGAAAACCAATCTTCAAACTGGCCGAGAATATCTAGAAGACTCTGCCTCTGCGCTGGCGATAAATCTGTGCTCACGTCGACAGGCAGTGGTGTTGAAGCGGCCGGCGTCTCTGCCTGTTGTACTGCGAAGCACTCGCGGAATTCTACAATTTCTTCGAAGTATGCAACTGTGGTACCCTCTGCAATGTGTCGACGCTCGTTGCTGAAGTTTGTCAACAGGACCTCTGCTTGCCCAGACACTACACTGACGAGACTTCTGGCAATAGCGATTCCTCGAGAGAGTAAAAGCGTCGATATTTGTTCCGCGACACCTTCTCCACTATGCTGCGTGTTACACGTGACAGAGACGAGGCGGCATGACAACGGTGGCATGGTCACGTCGTCAATCACGCGCATGGGCTTGCGCTGCAGCGCTGCGCTATGGTCCGCTGAGAAGGTCAGTACAACGTCCGGTATATTTATAATGGCACCGTACTCCCGCAGGAAATCCATACCCAAGATGGCCTGTTTACAACACTCAGAAAGAATAACGAAGATTGCCACGGATGATGAATCTCCGATCTTGATTCGTGCGGTGCACTTTCCGGTAGGTGTCCGCAGCTGGCCTTCGGCTCCTCTAATTTGCGGCCCCGTCCATTCCATTTTTACCTTCTTGAGTTTGTCGGCCAGATTCGCACTCATTATTGAAAAGTCCGCACCAGTGTCGACCAGTGCCGTCACGTCGTGACCGTCAATTGAAAGTGTAATGTAGGCGGTGACTATCTCGTCTTTCGTCGGTTCATTCGAAATGTGCGGCACTTCGTGCGGCGGTAATGGAGGATTCTCAAATCTTCGGCAATTCGCAACCTTCCCCCCTAAGGTCGCTGCTTTTAGTTTCCCCGGCGTGGACTGGGAGATCTTCCTCTCGCCATGTCCGTGGTGCTACCTCTATTAGATTGGGGAAAATGACCTGGGGAGGGCGAGCGTGAACGGAACCCAGGAGAAACGTCCCGCGGGATCGTCGTGCTCGTTTCAACGTTGCGTCTTCCATCGAAATAGCGCCGAGGGGTAGTGGACGGAAATCCTTGATACCCGGCAACGCGATGAGGACAATACCGCACGATGTGGCCTGCTTCCCCACAATGGAAGCACAGGGGCCTTTAGTCAGGGGTACGCCATATGACTGTTTTGCGGAGTGGGGGTCGCATCGGCGTCGACGTTTCCTTGTAGTACCAAGGCACTGTCGGCGGCTGTTGCTGGTGGTACTGTTGAGGTGGCGGCACGTTAGATCTAGGCTGTCGACGGAGAATATCTGCATATGTTGGCCTAACTATTTCAGTGTTCAGCTCGGGAAGTGAAAGCGCTTCCCTTATTTCTTGGCGAACAACTTCTGTGACTGACGCAATCGCACAGTCATTCGGTGTGGCGGCGAGCTTCTTCACCTCTTCTTGCACAATTTCCCGTATCAGGTCACGCAAAGAACGCTCGTCAGGAGTCACAGTGGTCACGGCGGTTGCGCTGATTTGTCCGCTGTTTGGACGGTCGTACTGGCGGTACCGTAGCTGTAGTACGCGTTCTATCGCGGTCGCCTCCTTCGAAAATTCGTCGACGCTTGAAGGTTGGTTTCGTACGAGACCAGCAAACAGCTGCTCTTTAACACCACGCATGAGGTGGCTGATCTTTCTGTTCTCGGACATATCGGGATCGGCTCGATGAAAGAGACGAGCCATGTCCTCAACAAACATAGCAACAGACTCGTTGGGCTTTTGAATCCGTGATTCAAGGAGTTGTTGTGCATGCTCCCGCCTTTCAGTGTTTGCGAAGGTGTCCAGGAACTTCCGCCGGAACTCGTCCCACGTTGACCATACGCGATTCGTGAACCACGTGCGAGCCCCGTCTTGAAGAGGGAAATACACGTACCCCAACTTCTGTGCGGCGTTCCACCCGTTAACGATGGCTGTGCGCTCGAACTCCTTAAGCCAGTCATCTGCGTCCTCATATGTGTTGCCATGGAAGTCCACAGGAGTTTTAGGGGTGAAAACAGTCACCTGTGTCGTGCTTGGGCTCGTCATGGTGGGGCAACTGTTTCCCGGCGCGGTCATGTTTTCCGTCCAAGGACCGAACTCTGGGCTCAGGCCTAACAGGCGGCGGCTGGCGCGGTGAACGGGTGTTTCGACGAGCGGAAGTCTTTGTGGACTAGATCCCGGGCTGTTGGAAGGTGTCCTGGACATATACCCAGCTCCTCCACCAGTGTCACAACGCAGACACAGCAGGAGTTCGATATAGAAGAGCTCACTTTAATTAAAAATGAAAGGCGCTCGTAAAGAGGACCGGGCAAGAGCTTCGTCTTTTCCTCTGGCTGTGCGAGCTCTCCTCTGCATGTTGAATGCGGCTTGATGTCAAGAAAGCAATCGCGTTAATACGTCTTGTAAAGCGCTTTAAAACAACGAAAAAACAACCAGTCGTCGCACAATGCAAATAGCATAACGGGTTGGCCGTCCCACTACAACAGTTTGTTCTTGTCCCCCTATTAAGTGCAGCGCATGCCCCCTTCAGTCATAGTTCCTCATCTTCGTCAGCCACTGCAAAAACAATTTGCACAAAATTCCTTGCAAGTCTTAAGCGGATACAACGCTTCTCAGAAGAATGACGAAAAATAGCATAGCGAATGCCGGCCTACTAGCCAAAAAATTTTATTATCAATGTCCTAATGGGTATCAAGCAAGTGTGCTTGCAGTAGTTACCCAATGAGTCTTTTGAAAGGCTCTGAAAGGCCGCTCTTCTAGCTTTCGCTGTAACTGTACCGCGTCTTCCGCGCAGGCCTGGCGTTTCTTTAGGAAGTAGTCTTTGAACTGCCCTTGTTTGCAAATCAGGTTTGCACTCCCCACAATAATACAAGAATGCCAATGACCCCTCGGAATTGTTTTGAAATAAATATCAGCGTCAAAAGGTGGCCCCATGGGGCACTCTGACACAGGAAAATTTAGACCTTGCCTAATCACCGCACTGCAGACTCTCTGGGCCCAAAGTTGATGATACGACAAGCTTTTGGGGGCCAAGCTCCATTTTCATTCTGCAAGGTCGGTGTCCCCCATGTAATAAGGGACACCCCAACAGCATGTGCCATAGACTGCACGTTTCCTCATAGAAAGAGTGCTGCCCAGGTGGCGTACCTAATATTTATGCAATGCGCCACCCTGGCGAGCTGGCTGAGAACCAGGAAGTGGGACAGAGCCGCCGCGAGGTGTATTGCGGGCGTCGCGCGCACTGAAACGCATGATGAATGTCATACGACACTAACCCCGGCTTTGCCGATGTGTGTCGTGCTGTACCTATACTTTAGAACACGCAAGACCAGTGAAGATTTAGACACTTCTCTGAAAACTGCAATGCAGCAGGCAAGCAGCGATTATTCTCCGCTACGGTTTCAGCGATGTGGTGTGTACGATTGGATACTTTCGCAAGACTGTGCTGTCGAAAGGACGGACGCTGTCCAATATGAAGTACGTCTACGACGCGGAAGAAACAGTGTGACCTTTCGACGCAGTGCCAAGATTCGTACAGTATAAACTTACAGGTAAGTGTGTCCAAATAGCGCTTGCAAAGCTTGACGTTGGGTGAAGGTTGCTAACCATGTGCCTGCTTTGAAGTAAAATTTGTAGTTTATCAGGCAGCACTGAGATAGCATTCAGCCTAGTGACAGCTGTTTTGAGTGAGAACATATGATTTACGTAGTTGGTAGTCGCAGCTCTTGCACTATATATTACAGAAGCTGTTTCGCTTACAGCTTCTTTTACGGTATGTTTAACGGCTAACGTGATCTCACAAATTGCTCGTATTGCAGTCTTTAAAGTTTTTGAAGCTGACGGTGAATCGTGATATGTATGTCTAAGGCAACCTTCACGTGAAAGGCCAGTGCAGAGCTGAGATTAGTGGTGTTAGTGGAAATGTAAACATGTTGCAGCGGTCGTGCTTTAAGAAAGTCGAACTCGTCATCGTCCGAGCCCAATATATAAAAATGCCTTTGAACAGCCTAGTAATAATCGACTTTGTGGTGGTTCCATAGCTGACATGCAGTGTATAGTCAGGGATGGAACATGTGTAGATGATCACTGTTTTTTTGGGAGTCATCGTCTTGTAATCGGACTGGAGCTGTGCACGTGACAGTCAAATATAATGCTGTATTTACTTGAATATGACATTTTTTTTTTCCAGATTTTTGCTACTAGAGTCGACGCTCTCATACCGAGTACCGAAATTAGATCATTTTTCTTCCTAGACATAATGAAATGTCATCCCTCGCGTTACAATCGCGGTCATGTTACAATCGAATTAACACTGTAATATATGGAGCGATGCTTACGTAACCTAAGTTTTTATGTGCTTTCTTGAACGTTTTCAAGGCAAGCTTAATCAAAATACTTGCAATATTTATCAGAGCACCAACCCACGCACATTGGTGGAAATAGGCGCCGGAGGGAGTCAACTATACATAATCTAGATTATTAAAGACTGTCTGTACATTTGTCTGTTTGTCCGCCCTAACGATACCTCAAACGGCGTTCAACGGCCAACCCCATCCGCAGCGCCCACCAATATTGCTCAAGCTTTAGCGTTCATAGTTGTGCGATTGTCAATTAAAAAGCAAATATTGCGCATATCTGAGGCACCATAACAACATGTCTATGTTTTGTATGTCTGCCTTTATACTAGAAGCACCACACACAAGCAACTCTAAGGACTGTAGCATTTATCGTGCTGCGCTGACAGTGCAACGCGATGCTCGAAACGTTAAGCATTTCAAACGCTTTGCTACGACGACATGGTGGTGGCACCTACCCGTCGCTTTGCATTCTACACCTTATCACTTCAGAGACTGGCGCGCATCTTTCTCCGCAGGCGCGCACGCCTTCGTTTTCGAAGATAACGGCCATATGACGCTCCTGTCTAACGTGCCTCGATGCGCTCGTTCGCCTCCGCTACATGCTCGAGGCACTCTAATGCAGCGCCTTCAAAATTGCATTCACCAATTTTCTTGCACAGAACATCAAATAACCTTTTGATCACTCTCTCCAGATGCAAGACTCTCGTCTTTCGATGACATTTACAGTGCGACATGTAGATTCGGGCCAGTTTCTTTTCGTGTTATTAAAACTTTTTGTGCTTGTGGCATTTGTGAATACAACAATAACGCCGGTCTCTAAGCTTCTTTTTCCTCGTCCGATCATCGCGAACGGCAGCATGGTTCATGTTAGTGTTTGTATGCCCAAATATTTCCGGTCGCGCTCGACAGGGAACGACAGGAAACTCCAGCACTGGTTCCTCAGAGCAAGGGTACTGAGAGCACATGGGAAAAAGCAGTGCATGGACAAGAATTAGTCTAGAGCATCTTAAGGGTCATCACTGGTGGTCTCGTGAGCTATTCGTGTGGAGTGAAATGCCCTCCTTTCCAGATAGATTTGTTTTGTGAATCAATTACAACTGAACAAAGCGCCTCGGAACGCTTGGACCCCAGAATGTGACAAGGCTTCTCCTGCCACACAAAAAATTAGTATGTGTGCCTGGTTGTAGGTGATGTCATTCAGGTTGGTGAACCAGTCCAAATTTCGGGCCAACTGAGCTGTGAACTAAGTGATCATTTGTATAGTTGTTGCCCTGTCCTCAAGAACATCATGGGCCTCGCTTGCTAAGGAAATCAAGGCAAATGCCATGACCACTAATGGATCATTTGCATAGTTATTGCCCTGTCCTCAAGAACATCATGGGCCTTGCTTGCTAAGGAAACCAAGGCAAATGCCGTGACTATTAATCTATAATCTCTCGTGTGCGAGAGAAAAAAGAGAGCCGACTTTTTTTACATTGTGGGGGTGCTGACATCCCCTGTAAAGTTGATTGCGCCTCGTGGCACATGTGTTTTGCACATTAGCTGCATTTCGGGTTCACAACTACAGAGCGGTAGGTGGCGTGGTGCTTGTGAGCGTTTGTCGTCACCGCCATTATCATCATCATCATCATGGTTAGTGCGTGGCGAGGGCAGTGACACCTCGGGGCAAGCCCTGGTGGCGGCACGGGAGAGATGAGCGGGTCTCTTTGGCGGGTAGCGGTTGGCGCGAACGGTTGTCTCTAGCGGTAGGTCCCCTGTGCGCGGCACCGCGGATTGCGAGCCAGGGGTCCTCGTGGTAAGTCAAGTGTTGGCGAAGCCACCTTGAGTGTGTTCTTGTGTTTATTTAGTCATGTTGAGTGTAATATTGTGTAAGATTGTTTAGCGTGTGGACCACAATTGATTTATAATAATTTGACTGACGATATCGGCAATCTAAAAGTAGTTAAATAAGTGTGGGTTTGGCTTGGATCAATTCGACCGCGTCTGCTGTGTCCATTCACTCCAAGAGCGTGACTCTCTCCATTTCAAGACTCTACGCTGGCTGCCCAACATGGAGCTCTTGGAACATCGGACGACAGTTTTCATGGTTCGGTAGAAGCTTTTGTTTGAGCCGGGTTAGAGTAGGTCTAGTGTGCCTAGGGGGACTTCCATTGCTAGAGTCGACGGTGTGCTTTGTTGAGAGTGAGAAGATCGGTTGGTTGTTGTAACGTATTTGAACTTGTCGGCACATTGAGCTTTTTTTTCTGCTCGCAAGTGGTTTTTTTTTTTGTTGTTGGTTTTCAATAACGTAGTTGAGTTAGTACGAGAGTCAGGCGGTCTGCCTCCTGGGGTAAGCAAAGCTTAGAGCACATGGATTGTAGGCCAAGCCCAAAGCAAGTCAGTACAGAAGCCTCATGGGTGGTCCGATTTTCTGTAAATAGCTTCTTCTTGGGCTCAGGGAGCCTGGCGTCGTTGCTGGCTTGTCTTGCGGCTCGATGTCGGGGCGTCGTGACACTGTACGGGACGGTGGGCACCGATCGCTCGGTAAGCTGCTTAGTGCGGCAAGCAAGTAGAGCCACATTACAGAGTGAACGTCTCCTTGTGGCTGCCTCTTCTGCACCTAGGCTAGGTGCTGGGTGGATGCTGGTTGTTGTAAGGGATTTATTAGGCCTAATGCTCTGTGCAGCCACCTGTCGCACATGGCACAACTAGGTGGATCGTGGCGTTGATGTGTTGCACTCTGCTTCCCTCAACTTTTTTTTTTTTTATCTTGCGATGCCCAAGGTAAGAAAAGTGACCTTTGTTTTATTTCAGTTGGGAATCTCGGCCACTGCCGATGTATTTGCTAGCAGTACTGACCATCGTACCACGTGGGCAAGGAGCCCAAAGCTCTCTTTCCTTTGGCCTACTGCATTGTTCCGTCGAGTGTTTTGAATGTACACAACAGGAGTGATGTAACCCGTAGCTGGCTGTCTTCCAAACATCGTCTTGGCCGTTGGCCAGGAATGCGGTCGTGAGATCGGACGATGGGCATGCCTGGAACCTGCGCAACTGCCTGCAGTACGGCGCCCTCGTGAGTGCTGGTCGCAACCAGAAAACGTGAGGGCGCAAGTTACGATTCCTCGCGCCATCGGCAACAATGCCATTGCGGAACCGGTACTGAGGAAGTTGTCGAGATGGACAGTGCAGCAGTGTCGACCGGCGGTGGTGACGTTGTGCACATCATTCTTTAGGGATATGAGTTGTCACCTATGTTAGAGCTTGTGTAGCTGTTTTCTTCAAGATGTGGTTTGAATTAAGGTTGGGGGATGTGGGAGTGCTAACAACCCCTTTTAAGTTGTTTGCACCTTGTGGCGTATGTGTTTTGCGCATTGGCCGCATTTTGGATTCACAATTATCGTGCGGTAGGTGGCATTGTGCTCACAAGCATTTGTTATCACCACCATAATCATCATCATCATCATGGTTAGTGTGTAGCGCCGGGGGTGACGCCTGGCGGCAAGCATTGGTGGTGACACGTGAGAGATGAGCTGGTCTCTTTGGCCGGTGGCCGTTGGCAGCATATTTAAAGCATCACAGTCTGACTGTTTATGAACAAATACGCAACTTAAGCCTGGAACATATGCAGAGTTTTTTTGGCGTTTGGTACACTGGCATCCCTCAGTGTCGTCTGCGACGGTGGCTGAAACGTCCACTTATGGACGATTCAGATATCTGCAGCATTCCGCACCAAGGGCGGAAGCGAGTCGACGAATGGAGAACCAATCATCGCACGGCTGCCAGCGACTTCTGTTATGTAACAGCATTGTTGCGGCTGTCAAAATGGCTGCTGCCTGCCTCGAATCTATTAAGTTATCGTAATAGTGCAAGTACCAACGATGCAGTCATAATCACTAATACCTGGGATTACGACTACATCACGGGGCAATGACTCAAAGCAATAACCAAATCTAGAACGCTGGCAGAAGAATGACTTTGTGTCGTGCCCTCAGAAATGAATTGGGTGAGATCATTAGTCATGACAAGCTCCAAGAAAAACAGATTAGTGAACTAGAGCCAGAGAACTCAGGTTTATCACTCTTCAAAGCTACTAGAGGCATATTAAGGTCTTTTCTGAGAATAAAGACAGTTTATAGAAATAAGAAACTGTGATAATTCATCAAATAATTCAGGGTTGGTTGAGCTGGGAGGTTGGCAGAGTGAACTAACTGCAAAGCACTTTCAATTGCTCAAATGGACCTTGCACCAAACGGACTCGCAATGATGAAAAGTAGCGGACATTTCGCCGCTCTAGAGAAAAACATTAATGAAAATGAAAACTCCTCCACCTTGTGTGTTTCTATCAGATTAGTAAACATCATAACCACACAGGAAAACTTCCAAACTAAAAATGATCACTATCTTAGTGAGTCACAACACATGCATAACTTAAGTCATGCACTTGCAAGGGTTGATTTCTGCGAATGTGCTGTGCCACTCAATCGATCTGTCTGACAATGTTAAGAGATGTTTTTTATCTCTTTTGCAGCCTTTAACACAAACTATCATTGGTAATGTGAACGATGTGAGCAGATCGCACAGCACGATTCGTGCCTCTTCAACGAAATTCTGCTGTTACGTATTTTCACAGAACCTACAAAAACCTTTGGAGTCTTCCCTGTTAGCTGAAAAAAGAAATTGTCACAGCTGGTCGCTTGAAAAATGAATAACGCTAATGCCTGTTGCGACTGAACCTGATGAGAGCCACACCATATGCCGATCACCAGGTGCCTGCTATAGATCCCGCAACATAGAACACCACATAACGCACTTTGGAGACATTCCTGCTAATGTATTGAACCTTCACGATTATCTACAGAGAAAACCTAGTTGTTCTCGTCATTGCATTTTCAAGCAATCCAGTTATTGCACGGATAGCTGCTGCACATGCTATGTTCGCTCACATTTCATTATCTGCTAAGAGCAGCCTCCTGCTGCAGTAGCACCACCTGAAGCGGAAGCAAGTTTTGCCTCACTTTCAACGTATGGCAGAGGCGGAGAGTTTGGCAACTGAACAGGTTCTATAAACGTTGTTCGTGCGGCTTATCACGTCAAACCAATCAAATTGCATGTCCTATATTGTCACGCCCACATGATGAAGTGTCACATCCGATCAGAAAAATATCTGCTGTGTGTCGCTCTAGTCTGAAAACATTGTGGTTTATTTGTAGAAATATAATTATAACAGCTTCTCTTTCTTTGGCGGTGCCACTTGGAGAATGGTATCAGAGAATTTGAGAGAAAGCAATAAAAAGCACTTGCTTAATTTGTGTCGCAGGGCCCCTTTACCTTAACTTCATTAAAATTGCCCATGTTTTTAATAATAAAATCAGGAAATTACTTGTGAAGACCTTTTTGTTTAAATAAAAATACCAATCTATTCATTAAGGAAACATGTCTAAATTTAAGGGCTCATTTTCTTTGGCAGACAATATTAATGAGAACTAACAGACAATGATGCCAAAGAAAGTATACGGGATGTTATTAAGAATAATGTATCTATGAAGAAAGAAAAGTGGGCAAACTGGCTGACAGCAGAGGCCAAACCTTGTGACCAGGTACGTCCTAGGCAGGTACCGTAGAACGGACAGTTTCACAGTGATGATCGGAAAACAGTCTCACTTCTCAGATAGAAGGTATTCAAAACAGAGCAGCCAGGTACGTTCTGGGTAGGTACTGTAGAACGGACAGTGTCACAATGATGAAACAAGAATTGAATTGGGAATCGTTGTCGTTGCGACGACGGAAGTTAAGGCTGAAACTGTTTCTTCAAATATATAACACGGTAGACATAAGCAAAGATAAGTATTTAAATACACCTTTTTATATTTTTATGCGTAATGTACACAAACACAAAATCCGTAAATACCGGCCCAGGACGTGCATGTTTGCGAATTCTTTTTTTCCGAAGTGTGTAGCCGAATGAAACAAGCTTGCTGAAAAAACAGTATCTTGTGCAAACGAAGATCTATTTGTATATCTGTTGTAAACACCCCTGCTGTAATGCCCAAGGGCAATGCGAGGCAATTCATGAATAAAAAAAAAAGACTTTCGAATAATGCGTCCAATGCTCTACAGACTGAGCTATGCGGACGGTCACTCCTCCGTTCACTGTATAGGGTATATATGTGCATTTAAACGTGGGAGTGTCAGTTAGCGCTGCCAGTAGCCACGACAGTGAGTGTGGAACACTCTTGTACAGCCTATTGGCGTCACGTAGATTATGATCTTATCACGAGCTGGCAGATCACCAGTATACATTTAGTCACATGGTCAAAAGAAAATTACTATTAGGAGGTATGGCTCCAGCGCCACATTACTGTGCTGCACGACAGTTGGGCTATCTAAACAGTAATTAAGCTTCTGTTCAAGACATTAACAGTGCATTATTGTCTCATGCAAAGACTACCAACTTGTCCAAACACGCACAATGATAGCTTATGCTCAGAAACAAGTCGCTCCAGTGACAAAAAGATCAGTTACGCTTATTGGGAGTTCAGCACAAATGAGTGGATGCGTTCTTTATGGTTAAGGTTAACAGCGCGAAAATAACCCACGGCGGACAGGAAACAGACTGTACAAGTGCTGTCCGGTCCGCCTTGTGTTATTTTCGAGCTCTTACTTCAAGTATGCGCAACCAGCCCAGTCAGCCACTTTATGGTAATGCTGGAATTCGGGGCGCAATCAGAGGCATATGACGCTTAAACCGTTCAAACTAAATTTAGCCGTGACTCGCACATTTTAGGATCTCAAATACCTGCATATGCACTGCGATTGATCAGATTATGCTTCGAGGTAAAACATTTACACTTGCTGCATATGCATATAAAACTGAGAATCAAATTCATTGCGATCATCGCATGTAAACGAATGATTCACAAACTAACGAGAAACCACGCAGCATGGGCGCGGCGTACTTCCTGCGTTGACAAAACTGCTCCACGGGAGGGTCATCGAAAATCACTCACATCTTCGTCGGTGAAGCGGTCGCCCATGCTGGTGAGAAGCTCGCGAAGCCGTTCCTCGTGTATGCGGCCGACGTTCTCTTCGTCGAAGCAGGCGAAAGCGTTCTTAATGACATCCTCGGGGTCGGTGCCTTGCAGCCGCTCCCCGAAGAGGGTCAAGAACATCGTGAAATTAATGGGGCCCGGAGCTTCGTTCATCATGCTGTCCAGGTACGGGTCCGCTGGGTCCTTGCCTGTGAAGGGAATCCACCGCATTACAGAAAGCATCCCTCGCGCTACCCAGTGCGGCACTCACCGAGCGAGGCCAGCATATCATGCAAGTCCTCCTTGTCTATGAAACCGTCCCTGTTCTGATCAATCATGTTAAACGCTTCCTTGAACTCTTGTATCTGCGCTTGGTCGAACATAGCGAACACATTGGATGTGGCTCGCTGGGCCCGTTTCTTCGTGGGGCCCCTGCCTTTGGTCTTCCGACTCGACATGTTTCTGCAAAGGCAGCAAGCGTTCGCTCAACTCCAGCGGCTAACGACTGGCCAAGACAACCGGCAAAATGAACTCAATATTATACTTCATCGCTTACCTAGCGAGCCGAAGGCGTCGGATGAAGTTATCTTTCAGGCGAGAGTCTGACAGTCACGCAGCGCTGACAACGCCCTGCTCTTACCCTAAATCAGGATGAAGCACACTCACCCGCAGCCCCGCAGGAAGTGGAAACCGGTAAACATTGCATTACGACTGTCCAATTCTGTAGTGAGTCATAAGAGCGAACGTAATATTATATAAAGGACAAAAATGAAATCAAATTAGGGTATATAAAGACGCTCGCGCCACCTGCACACTCAACTATGCATTTTTGTTTTTATTGTGTCAATTTTAGTTAAAATGCGAAGTCTAAAAAATATTTCAATGCTGTTTTGTAGTTCATATTTTTTGTAAACGTGGAAGTTTTTTTAAAATGAATTTACACAAGTTTTATTTATGTTTTAAGCTACTATTTATCAGAAGCATTACGTCACGCCAGAGAACACCCGCGTGTGCTTTCGCGCAACGTGAAACCAGCGCACGGTGAACCAGCAGCAATATGCTAGATCACCGGGGTCACCGTAGTATGGTTACAGTGGCTAGTTTACTCTAGCCTCTGTAGTATGGTCCCTATAATATCAACGCCACCTCTAGAAAGATGCCTGAGGAATGGCTCGCGCTCCCAGCAAAGTTGGCCTGCCTTCAGTTTTAAACAAGCTCCGCGCAGTAGCGCTCGCGACCGACACTATCATCACGGTGGCGGGCGTGACGATACCAGCTAAACGTTTTTAAGCTTTGGCCCATAGGGACGCGTCAGTCGAGAGTTATTCGAGACCTGCAGCTGTGCACCACTAATTCGGAGGCTATTTCACCACGTTGTTTCACCGTCTGCCACAAGTGACGCTAGCGACCGAGAACATTTTCAAACCGAAGGAGAGAAAGGGTGTGGCAGTTGTTTTTCTTCTTATGCGGCAGGCATCTTCCTAGAGGAGGCGTTGACAATATACACTACTATAGATAAATGGATGGATGAATTGATATGGTTGTACCCTTTAAATTGGGCAGCGGCTAACGCCATCTAGCCGTAATACTTAGTGAACCAAAAACTAGATTTATCTTTTTTTTCCCCCTTTAAATGGTGAAGCTGAAAACTGGTACTTTAGAGTAAAGGGTTCAATTTTTCCTCGTGTCTTGTCTTTAGCCGCCAATCAGATAACCTCCTTCTATTTAATTCTACCCGCTCAAAATCTATTTTGCCCTCCCTGTCCCTAAACCCCAGTGCTTTGAAGATCTCTGCGCCATCATCCTGAACTACAGTATGAAGCCCTTTACAAAACATTATCAAGTGTTCGGCAGTTTTCTACTCCTCTCCACACGCACTGCATACCGTGTCTACCCCTTCGTATTTGGCCCGATATGTCTAGGTTGGCAATACTCCCCTCCTGGCCTCAAACAGTAGAGAACTACCCCGAGTATTATCATAGATCCTTTCCTTGGCAATTTCCTACTTAAAAGTTTGATAGATCTCTAATGCGGACTTCTTAATAATGCCACTTGTCTTGTCTTGTCTCCTAGAAGATTTTGGCTCATACCCACATGGGGGATTGGCCACACTGTACCTCATGATAGATAATTTTTATAACGCTTGCTAAAAAAAATAAAGAGAAATTAGATAGAAACAATAATAATGTTCCTTTGAAAAAAAAACGTGATAAAATTGTAGAAGAATACGATAAAACAGAATATATAAAACGATATAACAAGAATGAGGAAGGGGAAGAAAGAATTGGATATATCTGGCAGTACCACTAGCAGCGTATCCTTCCGGTTGCCTGAATGAATTTATGTAGCGCTAGAGTAGAGTGTACTAGAACAAGGGGAGTGCCCGGACCGAGATCCAAAAAGTGAGGCCCAAACGGGGTCAAATCCGCTAGTGGCGCTGCGATCGGTAGTCTGTGACCTGTCGTCGTTTTAAGAGCCGTGCGCAGCTCCGCCGAAGTGGTCGAGGGGTAGAATGCTCGCATCCCACTAAAAAGACCCAGGTTCGAATCACCGCTGTGACCATAGATTTTTTTTTAAATTTCACGTGTACAACTGTATTGTTTGGCTTTTTTTTTAAATATGCCTTCAGTTTCTACATATTGCTACAAAACATTACGCGAGATATGAAGTAAAGGAGAAAAAAACTTGACAGCAAGCGCATTTATTTGCAGCGCCACCGCACGGGATTCAACGAAAACTTAAAAGCATAGCTTGCGAGATTTTAGCGAATAAAAGAGAGACGGTGTGCTTTCACTCGCCTGCGGTCGCCGCCCACTGGCTCGCTTAAAAAAAGAAAAAGAAAAACTGAAAGTAAACGATTTTCAGTCGGCGGGAAGTCGCGAAGGTTTGAATACTGGTAAAGCAGCGATGTTCTGTCTGCTCGAGTTTTCAGTGTTCCTCCTCACACTAAATGCGTAAGATATTGGCGTGTAACATTAATAAAGCTATCACGAGGTGTGCGGAAACAGACAGGTGAACGTGTTCATATTTTTGTGGCAGACGATAAAAAAGCGCTGTCCGCAGTGCTCGTGCGCGAAACCTCATAGTTGCCGCAGCGGGCTGGCGGTGTAGCCGAGCAGACGACACGCGTGTTCCCCTTCAGATGTGGACCCCTCTGTACAAGTGAGAGTCTCACGTCCTGTTACACCTTTCGCAAATGAAACCAAAGCGGCAGGGCAACTGCTGTGTGCCCGGCTGCGGGGTTACCTACATAGGATCTACTGAAGGCAGTAAGTGTTCGCTATTCGCCGTTCCAACATCTCCGACCCTGAGGGAGAAATGGGAGTACAGCTTACGCTTGCCAAGAGGGCACATGAAAAGTTCAAGTGTGGTCTGCGAGGCACATTTCGAGCCGCATCATCTGCTTCGAGACTTCGTGCACATTATAGGCGGTAGAGAGGTCAGGTTGCCCCGTGACCGGCCAAAGCTTGCAGTCGGAGCAGTGCCTGTTATACTGAGTGGACAACAACGTTCCGACGGGGGTGACCAGGTGACTAATAATTCGACAAGTCGTCAGCATGCCAAACAAGATGCCCCCGGGCCATCAATGACCAAGTGCGAAGAGAAAAAAAGGTCCTCTAGCGCTGCGAGCTTGACAGAGAGGCATGCAAAGTGTGTGAAGTCGGCAGCGCATCCCGTGATGGACTGCAATTCGGAGACACAAGGCGGTACCACGAATGAAGGAAGACGTTCCCTTCTTACACTGACGATGCCGTCAACCTCCAGATGGACAGCCCTTCAGTTCCCGCATGTTGATGGTGTCTTCTATGTCACCTCCACACTAATACCGCCTTCAGAAATATCCCATGACAAAGTTATATTCCTGAAAGAAGAAGAAGACGGACTTCTCTGCCGAACACATATAAACGGCAGTCCTTACGACGAAAAACGGGCTCTATCTTTCGCACAGGCAGAGGAACATATGCAAAAAATCGACGCAGCTTCTGTATGCCCTGGCTCCATAAGGAAAAATGAACCTAATGATGGCCCACTTGAGACATTTGCCTCTGGACGGAACTTCAGATGCCATGGAGGAGCGTTTTACAGCAGAAGCTGTGAAGGTGTTGTACCTAACGGAGGTAAGTAGGTCTATGTACTTCACCGATACGGACAGAGCTTAAATTAAAGCGTATAGGAGAGGGACGTTTTGATAAAATTTATGGTGATTTTGAACGAGTTGTCAAAATATATGCAAGGAAACGACATTAATATGCACATCTTATTTCCATTTGCATGTTTTAATTGCTAACGGGCAGGGGTGTTTCTCTTACAGAGGTATAAAAAAAAAGATCGCACAAGTTTACATTTCATGTGTGCAATTATTATCACGAAAATAAAAGAAAAAGAACTCGAGTGAAATTTATCACTGTTTAACACTACTGTGAGTTAATGTTCTTCCCATTACTCCTCTCAAATCGAGAAAGCTTGATGGTTGACGGTGCGTGCGTGCATATGTTTGTGTGCGTTAATGCGACTGTTTGTGGGTAGGCGTCTGTGTGTGTCTGTCTGTGGGGCGTAAACATGTAATCAGACCTTTTTTTTTTAACTGTGCAGGTGTAAAATGCCGTCCATGCGCCAAGGCAAGGCTGTCCCTGATTAGGAAAAAATGTAAGGTGATGCGTACCACTGCTGCTACTGGTGCCACTTCTGCAAAGCGAGCCATTTGTCGCCAAACGAAAACCTTGAGACAGCAAAATCGCCGACTGCTTGGACGGGTGTCAAACTTGAAATCAAAACTGAGAGAAATGGTGAAGCAGAACAAAGCTATAAAGGAAGGCACTTTTGAAGAAAGTATTGCTGACATGCCTCCAAAACAAAGAGAAGCAGCACTTCATTTTTTCCGCGCTTCCAAACGAGCGAGTACCAGGGGATTAAAATTCACTCAGAATTGGATCTTAGAGTGTCTGCTCATGAAGATGAAAAGTCCAAAGCTTTACAAATACATGAGAAGCAACAAGATCTTAGTCCTACCAAGTGAAGACACCTTGAGGAAATATTTGAGCTCGTACAAGACAGGGTTCGGTTTCTGCACAAGGGTCCTGAGTGCTCTAAAAAAAAAGACGAGATCTATGGACGCCTTTAAGCGACACGGAGGGCTGCTAATTGATGAAATGAAACTATCTGAACACTTGTCAGTCACATCCGCCGCCACTATTGAAGGTTTGGTTGATTTAGGCCATTTTACATCAAAAAAAGATAAATGTGAGCCATGCGACCATGGCATGGTGATTATGTTTGCACCTTTCACCGGCAAGTGGACACAAGTATTAGCAGTATTCGCAACACACGGGAACGTTAAAGGAGAGCTCCTCGCGAAAATTCTAGTGGAGGCTGTATTGCTTGCAGAAGATGCCGGTCTTTTCGTGGACTTTGTCACTTGCGACGGTGCGACATGGAACAGGAAGATGTGGAAGGTACTTGGAATCGAAGCAACGTCTGAGAACATTCAATGCAGAATGAGGCATCCCAAAGACAGCAGTCGCTACGTCCACTTCCTTTCGGACTTTCCGCATCTCATAAAGTGTCTTCGCAACAACTTGCTCCTCCACGAATTCAACACTCCAGATGGGCTGGTAGGTTTTCAAGCTCCCATTTATTCCTTTTTCTTCTGTTGTTTTATTGTTGTGTGTTTGTTATAGAACTTGAACGAATGCTTTCCGATAATTTTTGCGTTTATGTTATGGAGATACACTTCGTTGAGAAATGTATGCTTCGCGTCCAGTTGGTTCATTGGGTAAATGTCAATGTAAGATAGCACTCACTCACTACAGTTGAGGAAAACAAACTGGGAAGGCTGCCGGAGCGCCGCCATAGTCCTCTTTGTGGGCTGTTGTTACCATGAGTGACACTCCCCCTCCCCTCCCTCCAAGAAAAAAAAGAAAAAAAAATGTCTGCTGAACTTGAGATGTCGGATTTAGGGCTCCCATGCAACAGCCCAGAAGGGATGGGGTCCTCGATCCTCTCCATTCAAAAAACAATAAAAGAAAAGAAAAGGTTTGTAGACGTTTTAGTGCGACAACGTTAGAACTGTATCTACAAAATAAAAAAGAATCCTGTGTTCGAGTGGGTTTGGCGGACAAATTCGTTCGCTAATTCTGGAACATCGCCAAATCAAGTATACACACACACACACACACACACACGTATATATATATATATATATATATATATATATATATATATATATATATATATATATATATATATATATATATATATATATATATATATATATATATTGCCACGAGGCCACCCATCTTTTCACCGAGACCTACTAACTTCTCGAGATCCATGGTGTCTCGCAAATAAAACCTTGCCACGTGCACAAAATATCTGCCTAAACGGTTCTATCGGAACACTCTCTGCTCACTCGCTAACGAGAACAATGAGCAACACACAGAAATCGGACCGATAGCACTATCAACGACTCGAGGCTCTTTCTCACTACTTTGGACACACCGTGCACCATATATATGGTGCACGGTGGTTATATATGGTTATATATATATATATATATATATATATATATATATATATATATATATATATATATATATATATATATATATATATATATATATAACATTATTTTGACACTTACAATAACTATTGCTATATGCTAAGGAAAGGCCTTTGCTCAGCAGGAGGAAGAGTCGGGAATGATCCGAGATTCGTAAACTGTACGAATTTGTCCGCCAAACCCACTCGAACACAGGATTCTTTTTTTATTTTGTAGATACAGTTCTAACGTTGTCGCACTAAAACGTCTACAAACCTTTTCTTTTCTTTTATTGTTTTTTGAATGGAGAGGATCGAGGACCCCGTCCCTTCTGGCTGTTGCATGGGAGCCCTAAATCCGACATCTCAAGTTCAGCAGACATTTTTTTTTTTCCTTTTTTTTCTTGGAGGGGGGGGGGGGGGGGAGTGTCACTCATGGTAACAACAGCCCACAAAGAGGACTATGGCGGCGCTCCGGCAGCCTTCAGTGGAAAAGTCTATACTTCTTACGACGTTAGCTTTCGTTTGACGAAGCCGCACGCCACCTACCGGCATTGAGCATTGGACTCGGTAGTCGACCTTTACGTACCGTATGAAGCGTGCGGCGATGTTTCGTTTCATGATTCATGGCAGTAACCGTCTCCTTCCAAGCTTGTGCATCGGCCTTAGTGGCGGATCCAGGGGAAGGGGGGGGGGGGGGGAACAGGGGCGATCGCCTTCCTTCCCTAAATTTCTGTCAGCGCTCCTCCCCCTCAATTCAATGCTCGCAGTCCACCTCCTATCACCAATTAGGACAAATGAGTGGAACCCCTGTGAGCACATAGTAACAGTGTTGGCACAACGAAGAGGTTTTCTGCTAGTAAAAAGAAAAATTCATTACCACGCCCCCCCCCTCCTGTGTTACTTAATGTGACCTCCCATCTCAAATAAGTGGCTAGATCCGCCCGTGCTCACACGGTAACTTCCTTCGTTTACGCGTCTTTACATATCATGAATTCACTTGTTATGGAAACCTCGCCCGGAAACGGTTCCATTTTTGTCCGGGTGACATTAGAGGAGGCTTCATGTCAGAACCCCCTAGCAGATTTTCACATACGCAGGATTAGATTGGTGGCATTAACGATGACCTGATATTTTTTATTCGTTGCCTCGTTAAATATTTGAGCCCTTGAAGAGCCATAAAATTACTTCCTCTAGTTGAAGAGTTTCCGGGTTTACAACATAATTCGAACTTCCCCATCAATTGTTAGAACTAGTTTCAATTACATATGATTTATGTTTCAGGTCTCCTTGGACGCTGTCAAAGACGTCTACGCAATGGATGGGAGCATCGTGACACTTCGCGTGATGCATGGCATACGGGAGGCCCACCTCAATCCGAACAACTTTGAGAAGATGCGCGTCCCCTACGCCTACCAATTGTTCGGTCCACAAGTGACCCGTGGTCTGCGGTTCTACCAACAAGATGTCGAACCGTCGAGACGCAGCTGCATAAGGCGACTTTGCGGTTCTTTGAGTAAGTGTGTCCGACATCCTAATTGTGTTGGTATTAACAGCAAAGCTTACGATATGTTTGAAGAGGGAAGTAGAAGGACATATATGTTTTGCACAGCTGGGCACTTGAGCATGCATATACACTAGAGCGAGTGTACCGTGCTGAGTGTGTGTATATATCAGAGTCACCTGAAACGGCAAGCCTAGGAACTGTCGTCAACGGACACCTCATTACTACGGCCGTTTTGTTCTCCTTGTGATATATTGCAGGACACTTCGAACATGCTGCAAGGGAAGCCTGTGGCATGTTCCGAAACCACATAAAACGCTCTTATAGGTTATTCGAACATCTTACTAGAATGTTAAGCTCACAGGGATAAAACAAATTTTCTCTACGCAGATTATAACATGTGGCATTTACTGCGTTTCTTGTCGCCCAAACCCCCAGCGTTTCTTTCAAACTTAGTAGTAAATTTCGCAACGTTACCTGTGCTAAGTTGTACTCAGTGTACATCTGTCCGTAAACCAAACAGCATAATTATATCATACTATTAATTTGGCGACCCTTCATGCACCTGAAATAGTGAGGCACGAATCCCCACGATGGCATGCAGTGTGATGTGCATTGCGCGGTCTTGGTAAAATTATCTTGCACACGTACAAATACATAAAACGGCGTGCAGAGAGTAACGTTCTTCTTATTTTCTTTTATTTTATGCAGGTATGATAAACAGCATCATCAACATCATGTCCTCTCGGTACGCGAGAGTAGCGCTGCGGTTTGAACTCAAGTGCGGTCGACTGCCTCTACACCTTTCTTGCGTACTTGACTGAATGGAGTCGCACGTAAAAGGCACGCGGGGCTTCCTTAGTCAGTCCACAGCAGCAGGGTTTCGAGTAACCATCAAAAGCACCTTGCTATTGCTGGAAATACCTGACGACGGAAGTAGGCTATGCCTACCTGATGACAGCCCGGCTCAACCAAGACCCCCTGGAGAACACTTTGGTATAGTGCGGCAGTGCAGCGGGAATAATGATCATCCTACGCCGCAGCAGTTCCTCGACACAATGGCATGCATCAGCTTTTGCAACCTTGTGCGCTCGCCGGACAAGGGCAATGTGACTCCTGGCACACTTGACTCTCTTTTGTCCCCTATACTGTGCTCGCCTCCGTCACCGCCACCGCAGACCTCCGGCTTCACTCATGCACTAGATGAAATTCACTTTGAAAGCAATGAAAACGACATGTTGGATGATGTGGTGACACATGAGAGTGACCATGAGGCATACGTGTCTGTCAGAAGTGACCGCAGACTGGTCCACTACATAAGCGGGTATGTTGCAAGGAAATGCATCGTGCCGTTGCACTGTTCTGCTTGCGAAAACGACTTGTTGACTTCACGAGAATCTGAAAGTGCTATCGCACAGTTCACACAACAGTGTGATTACGGGGGCCTTTGTACCCATCTTCGACCTTGTCCAACTTTATTGGTTTTCTCGAAGACACTTTCACTGAATGTTTTAGCACTCGCCGCGTGCACCATGACAGCATCATGGATGTGATAGAGCTTCTGGAAGGTGAAAAAAAAGCAAAACTAATTGGATGCGAGGAGCACCGTGAACATGTCACGGCACGAGTGGTAGGTTTTATGTGCTGACCAGACTGAGATTCTTTGTCAAAGCCTTGAATCGTGCACAGCCATCTAGGCGGAAGTCTGCACAACAAAGAAAACAGAGCAGGTGCTCGTAAGGAGCCAGGGTTGTTTATAAATGAAGAAGTGGCCATCAAAACAAATTCATTGAAAGTTCGGTTTCGATGTGCATTGGGAGTACTCGTGCAGTGCTACGTAGCTGACATATCAGCGATCAGAAGATGACAACGAAAGAATGGACGACTTGCCCGCCGTGCTTGCTGTGCTCTGTGTGGTTCGGTGTTATTACACTCGCGAATAGTCATTTTACGTGACATATTGTGGTGGAGCTGCTGGCTCTTCCCTGTACCCATCACGAAGCTCCACTTCGGACGTATCATCACGGGTCCAAACCATGTCACAGGTTCAAGGAACATCGTCTTCACCACCCGCCTCTTCTGTGACTCCTACCTACGTTGTCGTATACCTCCTGCTCGTGATCCTGGCATATTTCCAGGATATATAGATCGCTTTGACGTTAGATATATATGGGGGGTTTAACGTCCCAAAACCACGATATGATTATGAGAGACGCCGTAGTGAGGGCTCCGGAAATTTCGACCACCTGGGGTCCTTTAACGTGCACCCAAATCTTAGCACACGGGCCTACATCATTTCCAGACCGCATGGGAAATGCAGCCGCAGCAGCCGGGATTCGATCTCGCGACCTGTGGGTCAGCAGCCGAGTACTTTAGCTACTGGACCACCATGGCGGGGCACGCTTTGACGTTGACAAGTGCCTTAACGTGTACGAACAGATCAGCGCCGGCTATAGGTGGGCCCGACACTCATGCTCGCCAACGGGTTTCTTTACCGTGATGGCCCACTGCAGATGTGGTTCCTGTAGGTTATTCGAACACGTTACTGAAATGTCAAGCTCACAAGGCTAAACCAAATTTCCTCTACGTAGAATATATAGTGTGACATTTACTGCGTTTGTTGTGGTTCGAGACGCACGAAGTCGACATTGCCAGCTGGGACACTTTCAAGGAGACGATCCGTGACCTTTTTCGGCGACACTGCTGCACGGCAGACGACTGCACTAAATCAGTCGGCTACTCGGGTATAGGCGTCTACCGAATCGGTAGACGTCTCACGGTTACCCAGTTCTGACGAAGCCATTTTCGAAGTATGATTGGATCAGACCTTTCGCCTGATCAGGCCGATGCTCTCTGTCAGGTTTCGGACTCGATCACGGTGACATTTTTGGTATCCGTGGTCAATCCCTTGGGCCAGACTAATATTGTCAAGCACCTAATTAACAATGGTGACTCTGCGCTTATCCACTGTCGGCCTTGCCGCGTGTCCGCATCAGAACGAGCAGTGATTCAAAAGGAAGTGGCCAAAATGCCAACGAAAGACACCATCGAGCCATCGTCGAGCCCTTGGGCCTTCCCAGTGGTCTTGGTAAAGAAGAAAAGCGGCTCCTGGCGTTTCTGCGCTAGTTATCGGCACCTCAAAAAAATTACGAAAAAAAAAACGTGTACCCTCTTCTCCGTATTGACGACGCACTTGACTGTCTGCATGGCGCCACCTTCTTTTCATCTCCCGACCTCCGATCTGGCTACTGGCAAATTGCTGTAGACGAAATGGATCGTGAGACAACTGCATTCGTTACCCCCTGACGGCATTTACCAATTCAAGGTCATGACGTTTGGCCTCTGCAATGCCCCGGCAACCTTCGAGAGAATGACAGATACGCTACTTCAAGGATTTAAATGGGCGACGTGCTTGTGCTACTTGGATGACGTGATAACTTCTCACCCACCTTCGCCACACACCTTGAACGCCTTTCTACCATTCTATAATATTCCGCTCTGTCCATGATGTTCTCAGTTTCGTGGGCCTCTGCTCCTACTTTCGGCGGTTCGTGAAAACTTTGCGGCACTCGCACGGCCACTTACCGACCTTCTCAAACAAGATGCCCCATTTCATTGGGGCCCTCTTCAAACTGACGCCTTCTCTCAACTAATTACCACTCTCACGACAACCCTATTCTTGCGCATTTCCGACCCCGATGCTCCTACAGAAGCGCGCACAGACACGTGTAGTCACGGCATTGGTGCAGTTTTTGGCGCAAACTCAGCGGGGCAACGACCGTGCAATTGCGTATGCAAGTCGTCTCCTTTCGAAATCTCAACGCAAATACAGAGAAATTTCATTCATTGTTTGCTGTACACCTATGACTTCTTCGCCAGTTGAACACAACTTATGCGGATACGCGTTCAACGAATGATTTTGTACTATGTGCTAGCGTGTTTTTTATGTACGTCACTAACAAGACAAACAAACCACGACCACTTGCTTGCCTTCGGCATAGCACGCTATACTTAGGATTAGGAGACCTCACATTTAAGCCTGACTGCGAAAACTCCCGTAGCTACCATGCAACCGCGGATCATTTCATGTCTACATTTTTTGGCATCACGTCTGAATAGAACCAAACGCACTTTCAACAAAACAAAACAACAACGACGACGACGACAATGGTTTTGCGTGATAAAACTATATACCGCGTGAGGCTCGCCGTATTCAGTGTAGCACTCTCCAA
>WOVY01000160.1:0-249196 GCA_013436015.1 Rhipicephalus annulatus
TATTCGCTGACGACGAGCCATCTCTGACACCTTCAGAGCTCCAAAAATATGAAGTTTTGTTCTTGGTTATATGATAGACTCAATTGGGGCGAGACCCGACTTCTAGACCACGGTGGTCATGTTCCTGCAAACGCAGGCTCCATCTATCAAGTCTGCCTGTGGGTTCTCGATATCTGCCAACCAACACAATTAATGATGATTGCTGATTGCTCGAAATGGTTTACCGTATATGTATTGGTGAACTTGCTGATTACCAATATAACTGCAAGACATTCTTTTATGTCGCTGAGCAACTGGAATCAGCATTCGACAGAGTGCGGCTAGCGTGGGCCATTACTTTTTTCTTCTCCATTCTGCCATTGAATGAAGATGACACCTAGGTCAACTTACGTTACTCGCATCGGCATGGATGTCTGTTTTGACGTTTTCATCAAAACGGGCAAGTACTGCAGGAGGCTGCAAACGGCGTTCCAGCTCTGAGAAAGGTTATTGCTGTTCTTATCGCCAGGCGAACGGTACATTTTCTTTTGTTAGTCATGTCAGAGGCTCAGCTACCTGAGCAAGTTTTCGACGAAGCGTGCATAGTAGGCTCAGAGGCCCAGGAATTGTATGAGAGATTTTTTTTTTTTTTTTTTTCGGAAACATTTCAGCTGCAGCAATCTTTTCCGGATCTGAGAGGGCGCCTTCGCACTAATTATGTGCTCGAAGAACCGAAACTGATTAAATCTAAAGTGACACTTTTCCGGTTTGATAGTCAGTGCTGACACATGAATGGCCTCCAGTACCTTTCTTAGTTGGTGGGTGTCCTGGTCGACGGTAGAGGGAAAACCTTTGCATCATCGAGGTAGACAAAATACAATCTCATCAAATGTCATTTGAGTTTAGAGAGGACAGTGTCCTTAATTCTCTGGAAGTTAGCGTGAGCATAGCGCAAACCGAAAGGGAGTACTTTCAACTCATGTAGTCCATCGGGTATGACAAGCAACGTCCTCTCGTGATCTTGTTCATCCCCTCTTTTTGCCAGTATCCGCTTTTTAGGTCTAGTAATGAAAAGAACTGAGCGTTGCGTAACTTATCCAAGGCATTATCGATCCGCGGAAGTGGGTAAACATCACGTTTCGTGACCATGTCCGGTTTTCTATAGTCAACGCAAAACCACAGAGCGTTTTCCTTTTAGGGGCGAAGCTCCTTATAGCGGCACCCGTTCGCCTCTCGTAGTCGTAGTAGTAGTGTGTAATCAGTCTTACATTTTGACCTCCAAGGTGGTGCCGGTGAAAGATTTCTTCTGAGCGTTGTTGAACAATAAAAATTCGCAGCGTGCGCGCTAACTAAAAGCCGAATTCTCCTGTCTCTCATTCCCTTTTAGCAGCCGATGGCATGTACATTGAGCACTATCTGACAAGAAAAGGGTGCTACGCTATACCCGCTGGGCGTAAACTCCTTGGTTTTAGAAAGGTTCAGCGAGAGTTGGCCGCAGTACCATGAGTACAGTGAACTAGTATATACCATGAGCTCGAGGTGGTTAAAGGTGGGAAGTAGATATGAAGCGCAAGCCGTAAGAAAGTGTGCGTGTGCCTCCTCTCGTTCAGTCCTTGGAATGTTCGCTGGATGGCGGTGCTTCTATATGAGGATATATGACAAAAGATGCGAGATGGTGGTACTTGGAGTGTTGAATAGGTGGACGAACGGACACTCAGACAGATGCATGGACGGACGCACGGATGGCCACACGGACAGATGGACGCGTGGACGGACGCAGGAGCGGATGCATGGACGAACGCAGGGACGAACGCAAAAATAGACGTGCGGATGCATGAACAGACGCACGCACAGACGGGCGGATGGACGCACGGGCGGCCACACAGACACACGCATGGACGGACTGAAGCAAGAACGAATGGACGGATGGATGCTTCGTTCCACTCTTCATCATTCACTCCATGAATATGCTACCATTTATGACCAGCACTGCCAGTGATGCCCACGGACTGTTCAATGGCTAGATCATATCATCGTTGAGCTGTTCCTGCGCTTGCTCCTTGATGGCTTCGCGTTTGACGCTACCTTGTATGGGCACTGGGCAGAAATCTAGCGCGTTCTTCGATCCCGATGCAGGGCTTTGCGATGGGAGTACGGCCGGCTTTCGATGAAGCGGAAAAGCAATCCTTAACTTTATTCGTAAGGTCCAAAATCTTTTCGGTCTGAGATAAAGAGAGCTCTTCGTTCACGTCTTCTGATTGTACTACTATAGTTACTGTCTCCTTAGCTTTCTCGAAAGTGCAAATATCTCATTCTTGCACATACTCATGCAGAGATGCTACGGATGTTCCCTTCGAGACAAGCTAACTAATTACCAAAGTTGGTTATTAGAACTTACGCACATCCATCACGAAGGCTCTCAAGTTCTTTTCTCACACATAGTTTTTTAGGGGCTAAACTTAGGCCGTGGGTCGTACGTCTCGTGTCGTCATAGTCGTATTAGTAGCCAGTTGCATTGCTTTGTATGTCAATCAAAATGGTGTCACTGCATATCCACAGAGTGAATGACGATGAGTAGGGCGAAGCGACCATCAGTCCGTCCGTGTTTTTCATCTGTCAGAGAATCTGTCAGTCCGCCCGTTTGTACGTCCATTCGCCCATCCATGCTTTCGTTCGTGCTGCTGCCATCCATCCGTCCAGGCGTCCACCCAACTGTGCGTCTATCTCGCGTTGATGGGCCTCCTGCTTCCGGACAATGTTGAGCTTCCAGACCTCGCTGGACGAGGCACTGACGTTTGTCAATACCTTGTTGGTATTAACGCACATGCACTCGTACTACCACAAGTACGGGCCGGGAGAGCTTCATCCCACTCGTCACCGTTTCTCTTTGTGAATACTGTGTGATTTTTCTATAATAGCATTTCGTTGATTCCGCCCGTAAATCCGTAACAGTCACAGAGAACGTCACTACTCACAAGAACTACCACACTGAAACGTGACACCGCGGTCACGTAATCATCCGCAATGTGGAGAGGTAAAATAATTGGTTGCTACGCATGACAGATGCTGACGGTATTCTCCGTAGAAAACTAAACCTACGATTTTCGCAAAACGATGGATGCATTGTTTGTTTGCAAGAAGTTAATACCTAGAATCAGCTCACTTGACCATTCAAAATCATCAAGAAAGCTGCCTACATACATAAAACGTCTTAATTCCTGTTCTTGCTGTGCATAATGAATGAATGATTATATCGATATGGCTGTATCATTTAGATCGGGCGGTGGCTAGAACCACCAAGCTGTCATACTTATGTGAACCAAAAACTAGATTTATCCTTCTTTAAATAGTGAGGTTGAGGACTGGTACTTTGCAGTGAAGGTTTTAATTTTTACTCGTGCCTTAACTTTTGCCGCCATCAGATAACCGCCTTGAGTCATTCCTACTCGCTTAAAGTCTATTTTACCCTCCCTGTCTCTAAATCCCTATGCTTTGAAAAACTCTGAGCCATCATCCTGAACTATAGAGTGAAGCTCTTTACAGAACATTATCATGTGTTCGGCAATTACCTCCTCCTCTCCACACGCACTGAATGCCGTGTCTACCCCTTCGTATTTGGCCCGATATGTGTTGGTTCCCAATAATCCCGTCCTCACCTCAAACAGTAGTGAATTACCCCGAGTATTATGAAAGATCCTTTCGTTTACAATTTCGTGCTTAAAAGTTCGATAGATCTCTAGTGCGGACATCTTAATCTTGGTAGTTCTCCACATATCGGTCTCAGCATTTTCACCTTCTTCTTAACCGATTATTTTTTTGGTTTGGCTTCCTGCCGTGTTCTAAGTATTTACTCATCAGTTTTCTGGTTCACTTCCTCCATTTTGTATCGACATTCTTCTTGTACAAGCAGCTGAAATTCTTCTTAGCCCAACGCTCCTTCCCCATTTCTCTCAATCGCGTCTCAAATTTTATCTTAATGCTAGCTTCCCTGCCCTCAAATGATGTGCATTCCATATCATCTTGTACTCCTTGATTTGGTGTATTCATGTTGACTTCCTAAGCAAGCCTACCTAATCCACGTTTGCTTAAGTTCTAATCTTGCTTGAACTTCTGATCGCATGCATAAGACTGCATTTCCGAACGTCCATCCAGGAACCATGACCATTTACATATTCCTCTCACAACATCATACCTATTGTAATACACACTGCCCAATTTTTAATCACTGCTGCATTCCTGTTAGCTTTAATCGTCAGTATTCATGTGTTCCCTTAAGAACACTGTCCCCATTGCTTACGGTACAGCAAGATATTTATGTTTATTTGTTATCTCTGGCGTGACGTCCTGTATTCTAAGCTCAACCACTTTCATTATCATCAAAATTAGGACGCTGATTTTTCTCACTGAATCTTAAATTCCTACCATAATCTACCTTATTACCGCAGATGTCCATCAATCTCTGCAAATCTTCTTTGTTGTAGGCACTAGCACTCTAATTTCTGCGTACATCAATTCTGGTAGTGTCTTTTCAATGAGTTTTCGTTGTTTGACAAATAGAGATTGAAGTCAAGTTCACTTCCCTCTAATTCGGCCCTCTAGTCCTTGTGGAAACATCATGAATAAACAAGGGTGACAGAGGACACGCCTGCTTAAGCCCCCGTTTTTACATCTGTGGTCTCGGATACCTGTTTTTCCCATTTTTTAACTACCTTGTTATTAATATAATATCTTTTAGGACAAGCGACACCATCTTCCGAACCTCTTGTCCAGTATTCCCAATAAGTCCTCTTGAGCCACGCTATCGTACGCTCCCCTGATATAAAAAAATGCTAGCCACAGTGGACTGTGTTCCTTTTCTGCTACATCGATGCACTGCTTCAGTGAGAACAG
This sequence comes from Rhipicephalus annulatus, assembly GCA_013436015.1. Taxonomy (NCBI): domain Eukaryota; kingdom Metazoa; phylum Arthropoda; class Arachnida; order Ixodida; family Ixodidae; genus Rhipicephalus; species Rhipicephalus annulatus. Next base: position 4,870 of record WOVY01000160.1, read on the forward strand.
ATTGTCTTCCAACCTCTTGTGTTTCCGAAACCCATTCTGAAATTTCCCCAGCACCCCCCTCATTCTCTATCCATGCCTGCGTCTTTCTTTTAGAATCTGCATCGCCAGCGTATAGACCACTGATGTCAATGCAACGGGACGGTAGTTCTTTGAGTCAGCTTTGTTCCTCCTTTACTTTACAGATCATGTTCATCCTGCTAATGGTCATAAGGGCTGCAGCGCGAGCGCGAAGGTGCTAGAAGAAAGAGACGAAAGGCGAGGCACGGAAAGCAAGAGGACAACACGAGCGCTGCACCTTCGTGCTCGCGCTGCAGCCCTTATTCCCATGAATTCAAACCAACTAGCCCAAATAGCCATTCTTCTTCATCCTGCTAAGTTTCTATTCATCGGGGACTTCACCATCGCTTATTACTTTGCTCACTGCCTCTCTCAAAATCCTGCTTATACTTCGGAGCCAATGTCTTATTGACATAATTGAATGCCATTTGAGCCCGTTGATGTACTACTAAGAACCCTCTTCTCAGCCCTTTCCCCTCTCGTTGTGAAAATGGAGCCATTGCGCCACTTGCTTCATCCTTGTCTATTGTGTTGTATAAGGCAATTTCTTCGTTGAAATTTTTTCTGTCACCCTTGCTCTTATATGTTTCATAGCTTTGTTTCCTTCTAGCCTAGCACCTCGAGCTGTAGTTAGAAACCTCTGCTCTGGGCTCGTCTCATTTCTTAGGGAGTTTAGATGATTCCGAAATTTCGCAGCTGCGTTTCTATTCTTTTTATGTATCTTCTGACAGTTACTGAGCCCCCTTTCTTCTAATGTTTTCATTGATCAGATGGGATGCTTCCATATACAGCTAGAAAAGATGGCCCATTTTCTTTCAACATCATCTGTCGGTTCATCCTACTGCTTAGCATGTCTGTGTTCCCTAGAGGCTTCCTGGAGTTTGCTGTGGCCTACTTAACTTCCTCATCCACTAACACTTGGATTTGTGTCTTCTTTTCCGGGGTGACTTGTCCACGTGCCTTAGCAAGCTCTAGCCCAAACAGTCCTAATATTATAATCGTGTTTTCCACACTGTTTTATTGTTCTCAGTAATTACTTTCTCAATTTTTTTGTGGCAATTTCTATTTGCCTTTCTGAATAAAAATGTTCATGGTAGTCACTATTTCTTGTTTTTTTCCACTTTCACTGCTGTTCTAAAACTTAGCTTGATAGTTTGGATCACTACCAGGCTACTGGAGCCGCGTTCATTTATGTGCACTCTCGCTGAGCCTATCATACATTCTATGTGACATCAGTACGTAATCTATTGTCGACTGCAGCCTTCCTACCTGCGCCGTTATTTGCCCTCACACTTCTCAGTACTTTTGCAAATGATCAAATCATGTCTTGGCAACATATCCATGATCTTCTCGCCCCTGGTGGGGTCGGTATACCCATCTATATCTCCTATGTTGCAGCAAACATATCTCCTTGTATAATTATCTCACCTGTCCTCCTAATACTCAATGTCATTTGGATATACACTCCATCAACTGTCAGGCTTTTCCCTCTGACTTTCCTCCCGTCCACAACGTACACCAAACCAAGGAGTGCCCTTTGCTCTGTCTGCCACTTTTCCTTTTTAGCCATAAATGTTCCTAGCACTCATGCTGACCCTTTGCCAGTCTGTATATTTATGAATGAATGCCCCCAATACCATCACTTTTTTGCTGCCATCTGTTTCTATTACAATATTCCCACGCGTAGCGCGGATTGTTAGGTAGGGTTGTTCCATGCGACCTAAGATGTGTTTCCACAAAACCCTATACAATCGGCCTCTGCTTCCTTAGCTGTACTTCTATCTCTTCTCACTTCTGTGTGTTACTGCCAGCTTGCATGTTAATATACCATAGGTCAGAATTGGCTGGACCCTCGCGGCTACGTCCTGTCTTTGCCCCGGGCTCTACATGTCTTAGATATTGGTGCCACTTTGGAATCGTATCTTGTCTTGTCTTGTCTCCTAGGAGATCTTGGCTCATATCTGTCCATACCACCTGGTTGTTTTCCTCGTCACTAGCTATCCTAGCCCCCAAAGGGCCCGCGTGTCCCCCCCCCCCCCCACCAAAAAAAGCTACTGCGCGTCCTGATTGATATGTGGGGTTTAACGTCCTAAAACCACTATATGATTATCAGAGACGCGTTAATGGAACGCTCCGGAAATTTCGACCACCTGGGGTTCTTTAGCGTGAACCCAAACCTGAGTACACGGGCCTACAACATTTCCGCCTCCATCGAAAATTCAGCCACCGCAGCCGGGATTCGATCCCGCGACCTGCGGGTCAGCAGCCGAGTACCTTAGCCACTAGACCACCGCGGCGGGGCCTACTGCACGTCCTCCAAGTCGCCAACCCACCTCATGACCTAGCCGCCAATTGAATGGAATTCTGTCTCGTTGAAAACCACCCCACCTATGCACCTCTCTGTTTATTTCCACCGCTCAAAGCCTTTCTCTCGACTCATCCACCATATTTCTTGGTTTGCGTTGACAGCCGCTTTTTGCAGGTTGCTTTCACGCACCAGTACCTCCGGTATCGTGCATATTACTACTTGAACCTGAGGAGAAGTGGCACGCATGTCATCGGCTCTTTTCACCAGTGTGGTCGCTAGTCCTGCCGTATTTTCATTGACATTGTTTAAACCGTCTGAAATTATCACGAGCTTTCGTCCATCAGCTGTATTTTCGAGTTGTGCGCTCGCTTGCCTCATGCCTGCCTACAGCTTGCGTCCTGGGAACGTTCCTACTGCAACCCTCTTGTCACCGATTACCCTCTCTTTGATTTCTTCTGCGCATCTATTTAAATTCGAGCCGCCGGCGATCCCACGGGGCTAAGTAAGTGCCCTCTAGCGGTACATACTTGAGGTCCGGTCTACTCAGTCACCTTCTTTGCGAGAGCGCTACTGATCACGGAGTAGTCTGTATAGGTGTCTATTAGCGCAATAGCCTCGACGTCGTCGATCGTAAACGAATATCTTGGAGGTGAAGTTTTTGCTGCTGCACTTGTCCGTCATTCCTAACGACTGTCGTCCTGCCGGGTTAACAATGGCGGGTCTTCAGTTGTCAATATATCAGCGGCATTGACTCCAGAGGTCCCTGGCTCCAGTTTTCCCGCAGCGGGCTAGTTTAACGTGGTCTCCGAAAATCTGATGTCTGACGAGGACTCGGCAACCAATAGTGCATCGTTGCGATGGAGCATGACTCCAGTTGTCGCGTGTCTTGATGTGTATGGCACGAATACAAATACTCTTCTATTCAGTGCTGTTCCATATAGCGCCGAAGAATTCCCTTTTAAAGACAGAAATATTCCCTATTTTGGGGATTTTTTCCTGAAAACGTTTACGAAAATCCCAACATAATTCTCTGCACAACAATACTAACTTCCGCCCCCATCCCCGCACACACATACTATAAGTACACGTCTCTTACGTACTGGCGACTTTCAAAGCCATAAATACTCCTCTACTGCCGCACTACAAAGAATGATCTTATTATTCATATACTGCTAGTACACTGCACAATGTGAGCTTCAAGGATACGCCAATGGTGAACTAGAAATTGCTTCATGGAAATATCAAAAACAAATGCCAATTGCTACGCTTGCGCAGTGCATGCGCCAACACCGAGTACAGCAGATGAATGCGCACTGTGATTGCTAATTAGAGGTCGTGATAGGAGAGTGAACCATTCCTGATGTACCCTGCAATATCACGAAGATTCCCTTTTTTGGCTAAAAATGAGAGGCAAAAATTCTCTGAAAAGAGAAAACTTTCTGCGCAAAACTTCACTGCTTCGGTTTCGTAGGGGCAATTACCATTCCGGTGCATTTATTCGAAAACAATGCAGATCCACTCGATCATACTGGCACGCCCGATAAAGGTGAACTGCTTCTCTGCAGTGGTAGCAGAGGGGCTGCCAGTGTTCAATGCACCATACATAGGTCTTCGTGACTTTGCTTCCGACATGAGATGTGGTGTAATCTAAAAAAAACCATGGGGGGGGGGGGTGTAACGATAATATCGACCACCGCCGTCAGAAGTTTGTGCTCGTAACTTGCATCAGGACCAACCAGAAGTCAAGTACAAGCGGGACAGCGTGGAGCAGCAAAGCAATAGAGTTTAAAACTACATCGTTAGCCCAACGTGAACGTTTAAAACTGACAAATATTAAAAGCGGATGAGCAGAGTTCCGTCAAAGTCTCAGTCACGGTTGCTCCACTCAGACTCTCCCTGCACATTTCAAAGAGTTCTGGACGCTTGTGTGACGTCAGGTGCCTCCAGACATTGCCAAAAATGAACATAACATTGTGCTCAAGCCACTCACTACTTAAAAGATCATGCGACCGATCACGCCATACTGGCATTCTAACACTCACGAGCCACGCGCCGATGGGCCACGAGCTCATCGCGTTCTCGCGCACAACACAAGACCAAGGCGCAGAAGTGCACCTTCGTGGCAACAGCTGTCAAGTTTCTCGGGCGTCTAGACATCCACTTCTACGAGCTCGAGATCATGCTTTTTGTGGTGTCGCATTTGGGTCAAACGGGGTTCACGTAATCGAAGCATTACAGACTGCCTTCTCGCGGATGGAGATCCCGAATGGCAGAGGACAGCATCCACTATCAACAGGGATCAGTCGTCGAAGCTTGTAGCCTTGTTAACGTGGAGCGTCGCACGGATACTTGAATCTATGCCCTGTTCCGTCTCGTAAAGTAGTTTCGCCAGACTTCTGCGATGATGTCAAGGCTTGCAGGAGGCTGGAGGTGAACGACAATGGAATCCAGCAAATGGCGAAAACCAGGAAGTGGCCAACGGCAATGGTACGAGCTCCTTCCCTGGGCGACACCACAAGGGCTCCTCGGTGGGGCTTGGTACCAGGCAGTCGCTGGTGGTGCCCTGGTCCCTACGCAAGTTCTGGTGCCACCTTCAGCCTTCACAGAGATGGCTGTGATTGGCTACTTCCAGACGGCGCCGTACCAGACGAAGCTAATCAACTGATGCATCACACCCTACCGATCCAGGCCTCTCATCAGCAAAAAGGAAAACAAGAGGTACTTCTTCCAGTGTCCTTGCCAAGAGTTGGAACCGATGTGGTGGCCGGAGAGATGCCGTATGACAGCAAAATCTTATCTCGGGGAGGGCAAGATCTCAGACATAGCAGATCTAGTCAACTAAAGAAACAATCTATGGAGAAAACAGGGTAACAAAGCCATTGACGAAGCAAGAGCGAGATGAGTTTCCACTGAGCCCTGCCAGGCTTACCTTAAACACTGAAGTCTCAGCCTTATTACTCATACAAAGGACTAAACACGCCTCTAGTTTCGTTGCCCACTTGACGACGCACAAGTATTTCAAAGCTACCGAAGAAATAACACAAAATGATACGTCAGGAAGAAAACGATTGAGGCCAATTCAAAACCTAGTGGCTTCGGCTTAAGCCATCGGCATTGCCGTTGAGAATCTTTTTTGTACCGTATTCTGTATGAATACGGGACGTTTACTAGTTACCTCTGCGACGGGCAGACATGCACTGCTTGAATCTACTGCCTACTTGATCTACGCGCACTCACCAGTGAACCTTCGCGTTTCAAGGTACAAGCTGTGAACTACGTCCATCGTAGTTGCCGAATCGGGCAGTACGCGGCATGGCTTCCCATTCGCTTCAAGGTCACGCTTGTAGGGTTCGAGAAGCTCCATATTCTAGTCCATATCACCTATAGAAAGAAACACTACTTTTCGTTTTTACAATGCACTGCAATGTGACTGGGCTTATGGCAGTTGTAGCAAAGGAACGTTTTCCTCGCTTCTAGCTTCCTTAGCTGTTATAACACATGTTCGGTGTTCTGTTCCGACTCCGATGTGTTTGCGGCTTGGATATTGCCAGTGCCTGGCTCTTCTTTTGTTTTCACAGGCCCTCTCTTTGGTTTGAACTTAAAATCAGGACTCCCATTTCAACCACTGTCACTGCCTTCGCGAGCCCGGCTTGTGACGAATTCTTCTGCTAGCTCCGCGGCTCTGGCTACAGAGTTACCATCTGGCCTATCTTGCACCCAATGCGTGAGGTTCTCTGGTAAGCAGTTGTAGAATCGCTCTACCAAAAAACGCTCAATAACTTTCACGTGGTCCCCTTTCTTTAGCCATTCCTTTATATTTGACTTCAGTGTATATGCAAATTCCGTGTATGACACCCTTTCTGTTCGTCATTTCACGGGATTTCCGCCTGAATGCTTTTCGAGAACAGCTTGCACTTCCTAAGCAAACTAGATTTCACTTTATTTATTCGTCGAGCTTCGAAGCGGATAAACGAGTGATTACTTCTGCTGCCTCACCAGGCAAGAGTGTTAGCAAGCGCTGTGCCCCGGCTCGCGGGAAAAACCCTGCTTCGCGCACGTCCGCTCGAAGTTCACCAAGAATCACCCGATGTCCTCTCCAAGTTTATAGGAGCAAATTAGTTCCGTCATTTTGAACAATATGTGCTCACCTGCACTGTTCGCCTCGCTTCTCTGCCCTGCCGTTCAAACGCGCTATATCTCAACGTCGAATCACTTTAACTTGAGTGAGTGATCCCGTTCTCGTGCTCCCTCGAGTGTTGAAACTCGCGTCATTTGAATTCGAGCTTCCTTTTCTGACGCTCTTTCTCTTGCCGTTCCCCAAGCTCTTCTGCCTGTCTTTTTGTGGCTTCTCTATCTCGAATTGCCTCAAGGCATTCCGTCACCTCATCTTCCTCAGCCTCCACGGTAATGATAGCCTCGATCAATTCTTGTTTTCAGAGTGAGCCAGAAGCTTCCAAATGCAACTCCTGTGCAAGTTGTAATAAGACTGGTTTACACAGCAACCTGGAATTCATGGCCGTTTTCAGCGCAACTTTCCCTTCGTTACACAACTATCTTGCCGCAGCCCTCCTTCGTGACAAAAATAGTTCGAATTACCACTTACTACTCCCACTTAAAAAGCCTGGCAAAGCTCAGCAGACGAAGCCCGCACTCACCACTCAACAGCCAAAAATCCTGCGTAGACCCTCGCAAACACTACCCCTGGTTGCGGCCTGGCGGACGAGATGGCTCATAGATCCGTGTCGCAGCTCAGCCTTCGAGTCGTCGAAATGACTGCAGCATCGTACCGCTGCCACGAACTGTTATGAGACTATCGACCACCGCTGTCAGCAGGTTGTGCTCGTAACTTGTACCAGGACCGAAGAAAAGCGAAGTACAGGCGTGACAGCTAGAGGAGCAAAGCAATATAGTTTATTAATACATTGTTTGACCAAAGTGAGCACTTAGGACTGACAAAGGTAAGAAGCTGAGGAGCACAGTTCCGTCACAGTTTCAGTCAAGTCTGTTCTACCCAGTTTCTCCCTGCGCGTTTTAAAGGGTTCTAGACACTTGTATGACGTTAGGTACCTCCAGACATGGCCAAATATGGACTTCAAATTGTACTCGAACCACTGAACACGTCACAGATCACGCGAGCAATCATGTCATACCGGCATTCCAACACACAGGAGCCACGCGTCGATGAGCTGCGAGCTCACCACGTTCTCGCGCACAGCACAAGACCAATGTGCCCAAGTGCACCTTCGCGGCCGCAGCGCCTCAGGTTTCTCGGGCGTCAAGCATACACTTCTGCACTTCCTGCTGCGGAAGGTCTACGTGCTCGAAAACACACTGCTTGTGTTTTCGAATTTGGGTCCAACGGTGTTCACGTAAGCGAAGCTTAACAGGGGGCATTAGAGCAGTTGCAGCCATCTGACTCGTGCATCCCAGTACCTGTCGTTCGACTTGCGTGTACGACAACTGAGGTTGAGGCTCCGGTTGTGTGCTGTAGTATAGAGGTTGTGGTTGAAAATTCACATGCCGTACCTCTTTACACGCGTCATCAATAAGCGAGGACATCACTGGATGAACTTGAGTTATTTGAATTTTCGCAAGCTTTTTCCTTACGACAGCCCTCACCGTTTCCTCCACGGTCAGTGGAGGAAATGGTGAGGGCTGTGTTGCTTGTAAGTGTTGTAAGCGGTCAGTGTTGCTCGTAAGAGTTGTCGAGATCACGCTAACAGATGAGACGCTTATGTCCCTGTTGTGTTGACGGGCGTGCTACTTCAGCGTCTTTTCTGTCCTTGTCACCTCGTTTCTAGACAGCGGCGATGAAGCGGGGTGGATCACGCACGAAGCCTGCAAAAAGCTCCTCCTTCAATTCATGCACCAGGTGCCACAACTTCTTTTCCTCGGCCATTTAGGGTCTGTTTGGCGGAACAGTCGCAACATGTCTTCAAAGTACACGGTGATGCTCTCGTTTTTTCATTGGTTTCGAGTATGAAGAGTCGCCTCTGCCTTTTTCTTTGTGGTCCTTGTTTTGGGTGCGTAGCAAGGAACTCCTTTTGGAAGTTGTCCTATGAGAACAAGGAAGCTTCGTGGTTGTTGAACCAAGTACGTGCAGAATTTTGCAGTGCCACGTAGACGTAACGAAGTTTACTGTCTTTGTCCGAACCAATCAATCTGATGACGAACTCGAAATCATCGAGCCATGGTGTCCTCGAAATCTTAGAAAATGTCACCGTGAAAGACCTCCGGTGTTCGTGGTGGGTCCATGACGATATGAAAAAGAAATGACGTTGCTTGGTTTGCCATTTTATGGACTTCTGAACTTATCGTCTCCGCTGGTTTCGAAGAATCTAAGAGGGCGCCAAACTCGGGCTGCTCACCTCGTAGGCGGCGACTCGCGCATTGGTGTAGGAGAGGCAATTCCGCTAGTTCCTAGTCTAGGGATTCTGGGCTACACTCCCTAGCCTGAGGTGGGCTTGCCATCACATCCAGAACTTCCACCTGTTGTAACGAACAAAGTCAGCGCTAAACTAAAACAAATATTTATTTAGGGTGAACTTGTGCCTGGTAAATCAATACACAGAGGTTGTATTGAACTTTCTATTCAGAACCTTATCGACTTCTTGCGTCTCGCCACGTGCCGCTCCTTCAAGCGCCTTTAGTTTTCTTTTTCCAATGCGTGCTGTGGAGACACGTGCACTCCAGCGTCGTATGGCGTGTTTTTGTAGTCAGTTGGTTCGGTGTAATAATATCAGGAAGCAGCGTAAAACTTCAGTGCTTGTTGAACAACTTGCGTAAGTACTAAGACTTCAGAAGTTGTTATTGGACTTGTATATACATCTGAATATAAACTATATACAATTGTTCATTTATCAGTGTGATTATATACAATGTTTACATTACGGTTTACAAAGCTGTGGGACGCGTTTTTTCCACGATTACACTGTTTTCGTCAGAGAAGTATGGCACAAGGGGATCTTGAATGAGAGTTTGGCATTCAATTTTGGAGAAGGCAGTGTGGATAAACGTCCTGAGTCGAGGTTCTTTTTGCACCCCTTACGAGCTGCCTCTGCTTCGTGGGCTCTTCCTTCATAGAGAACCCGTCGACGAGCCTTCTCCGCAGCCCAAAGTGCATATAATGTCTTAGAGATGTGTAGTGGCCACCTCGCTTGTAAGTAGAAGACGCATGAAATAGTGATATATTGGGTGCTTCTATGCTTCGCGAGTGTTGCGAAGGGCATGTATTGAGTACATTTCGCAGCCGTTACTCTAGCGTACACGCCAAAGCACATGCCTCGAGCATAAGAAGAGGGGTGAGCAAGCTTCTCGAACCGCAGAGGCCGTCCGCGAAAGCCTGCCTCCAGACTCCTATTTAGAAACAGGTATGAAGGTTTAGGGACAATAAGGAAGTGGAATAGCAGAAATGTTTAAACCTTCAATGAACACTATAACCAATGATGCTGTTTCTTCTCCTCCCCTTTTGGGCACTCACCCTCTCTTCCTCTTTTATTATGCTCCATGGGCAGTGTGCAAAACATACACATAAAAGCCAAGTATCCCAGAGCTTCAGTTCGCCAACTGAAGCTGGTGCCCTGGATTTGTGCTTGTTGTTTAGGCCACCTACTGATACTCTGTAGATTACTGTGTAGGCAATGCTTGTGATATCTGTCACTGTGTTCGGCAGCTTCTGAACTTCAAAGCCTCTTCCATATATTTACCTGGTTGTCACGGGGAATAAGGTTGCAGTAACACGAAATCGTGCAGGGAAAATCAAAAGTGAAGGTATGCAAACAGTCCACGCTGTAGACTTGTAGTAGTGAAAACAGTCTTCGAGCATGGAGGAATGTGTTTATTGTAGGAGCGAGTCACCTTTTTTTAACTGCTGATCGAACTTTCCATCTCTATTGCTCGTGTGAGCTCTCTAACAGGCTTGACTTTTCACATCCTCAGCTCTATGTGAGCATAATGACCTCAAATGAACGTGAAGATTGTCAAACATATTGACGCAAGTTGGTGTCAAGCGTTACTAACACAGTTTGGAGTGATAGCGTTCAAAGCCCGTTTGGCAGAAATTCCGAGGTTAGTGTTGACTTCAGCCTATTTGGTTTTGAGCAAAAAATCGGCATTGTCCGTAAGCGAAAATTCGAGATGAATGCCTCTAGAAATATTTTGGAATAAAAGTAACAATATTGGGGTAGATAATAGTGCAAGCTTCGCAAAAGACATATTCGAAAACAAAACAAGCAGGGAGAGTTTAAATGTCGGGTGCCACACTTATACTGTTCATGCCAAAGACCAAGCCGCCAGATCACAACTCTGCACATACGGGCATCCAAATCAGTAAACGCTGGGCATATTTGTGTATAATGAAGCTTCTGCTAATTTTGGTAAAATGAAATAGACATATCACTAATGCAATCTTTGCCCCTTTTTTATATTAAGGCATCCAATAACTCTCGTGCTAAAGAGTCGTTACTGTTGTGTATTTTGTTGATATCGCAAAGCCGAAGCTTACGTCGACCGGCTACACGCAAGTGTGACCAGTGTTTACTGATTTTGCTGCACTCATGTGCAGAGAGTTGCAATATGGTGGCTTGTTCTCTCAATCATTGCTTTTATTTACATTCATATTATTGTCTCAATGGTCTTGGTTGGGATATAACAAGTGGCAGTGTTTGGTGGAAAGGCTATTATATAATGGTATTTATTATGGGATGGTTTCGATAACCCGCTTTCAATGGTTGGGTGTCAATGGTGGTGGTGGCTTCTATAGGCAAGTCATTCCACTCTTGGGATGTGCGCATGAAAACGATTGGTGAAAGTTGGCGTTATCGGGTCTGACTAGAGAGACTGCGTTAGAGGGACTGTGGCGAGAAATGCGGTAGGCTCTTCTAGTGTATGGGTGATCAAAGGGCAAAGAATGGAAGAATTTTCGGTAAAGGTTAAAACATGAGATGTGGCGGCGCTTAGCCAGACTGGATAAGTAAATCTTCGCTGTGAGTGATGAGATGCTTGAGGTGTATCAACAGTTAGATAGTACTAATCGCGCCACACGGTCTTGGCAGACTCGAGGGTCTTAACGAGGTTATTGTGGTGAGATCACAAATCGCATGCTGATACTCTAGCTTTCAGTGGACAGAGGTTTCAAAGACAACTTTTTCATCAGAAGGAGCGAGAGAAAGATTGCGGCGTAAGTACTCTATGATACGACAAGCAGATTTAGCTAAAGTTTAGCAGCGATTTTTTCTGCTTTACCATATTTCTTTTCTTCAATTGGTCTGTTTCCCATTCCCCATTGTTCCCCATTGAGGTTACTGGGAACGTAAAGAGATCTTTTTACCCAGTTTTTCCCGGTGCGACCGAAAGCTCAGCCTTCGTAGTGTTCCCAGGTGGAGTAGTTACTTTGAAATGCAGTTATTTCATAATCAGTATTTTTTTTTATTCGAAAGGCTCTGAACCCCGACGTACATTTTTTCAGCAAGGCGGAGAATTGATAGCGATTCAGGTAGCCATTCTAGCGACTTGTTCATTCGGCCATTGTTCTGCTTTCACAGGAGTTCCTGTAACTGTGGTTAACCCCGTTTATCTTGAGCTTTGCAACTACTATTGGAAATAACAAGCCGTTACAACGAGACGATGTGGCTTTATACAGCTTCCCTGTATTTGTACTGCGTTGACTGTGCCTGCGCCTAACGTTGTTGCGCCTGTGTCGTGGATGGCATGTCCCATCGTCGTTACTCACTTGACACACGAGCCAAGTCCCGTCACCGAAAACGTCACTACGCTTTTTTTCTGAGACAAATTGTAGGTAACAAAGTCACGTCGCCTCAAAATATTAGCGACCTAGAAACTGCATGCAAGTTTTTATGAGCATGTAGAGAAGTTTCTGAAGACGCGCTGACGAGCCCGGAAAGCGAAGGCTGCCTTCATGCGAAGGCAGCCTTTGTAAAGACTGTTCCGTAACGATGCTAAAAGCAACATGGGTATCAGCAACAACTGACGCGTTAAGTTGATATGTAGCGCTTGTGGGAGGGAGGATAGTCGCCGTAGACACTGCTTGGTAAATGTGCTTTAGTAGATGGCGCTTCACTTCAATTGTCGTTAACTTGATGTATTGGTTGTATGGCAAATGTGACTATGTACTGTTTTAAGAATTCTTTAGCAAGAAATTCAACCATAATTGAGATTTCGCAAACATTATGGTGTACTTGAAAAGCAGTTCCAATACCTGGCGTGGCTCTGTGCTAGATTACTTTATAGCTACGCCAAATTCTTGGGTTCAATTCCTGCTAGGACCATATTTATAGTATGCATTTGTTGAGCCAACACTGCAGATTATATGTTATGGGAGAGAAGCCTCTTAGGGTCGACCTAGTAGGCGTCCATCGCACCCCACAAAACCATAACTAAACCTAACTGCACAGCAAATAAATGCAAGCATTTGTGTAAACAACTGCCTTTATGCGTAATGAAATTTACCTTGGCATACGTTATTGTCCGTGCCGTTTTTCTGTATGCCCATACTTGCTTCTGTTCATCCATCTATCCGTACACGCATCCTTGCTTCCAAGCATCCTACCATCTGTACATACGTACACCTGTCCGTCGGTCCAAGCATCTGCCCGCCCATCTGTCCAAGCTTTTAATTGTCAGCGACTTGAAAGCTGACATGATGGACTTTAGGACCGTCCACCACTCCTCGTCATTCAGTTCGTGCAGAGGCACTCATTTTTCTCAACCCTCTCGAAATAAAATTACCAATGACTGTTCACACATGGTTGGTTGCATAGCTGTCAATCACCTTTGATGCATTGCGCTTTACTCCAGTAGACCTTAAGCCGACGCGACGGCTGTATCGTAGGAGTACATATGGAATGTTTATAAAATAGTATATACATCGCTGCATCCGCAATTGATGCTTCACGAACATTACGGTCCATGATAAAGGAAGTTGCGACACCTGCCATGCCGCTCTCGCAGAATGCTTGTCTGCAAAGCAAAATGCTAACATTCCATTATTTCTGTGCCACTGACAATTTTAAGACGATAGAATTCTTGAGATACTTCGAAAAAGGAATTTATTGTTCAGCAAAATTACATGACACAGGTTCCACACACAATGTGGTGTCTTATTTAAATGACACTGATTTACAATGGCACAGGTTTTACAGCGAAGTCCCACAAAGATTATTGGAATCAGTATTGTTGGCACACACACACGAAATTTTGGGGGGGGGGGGTTTATGTTCTTCGTTCCCTGTATTGGAGAACAGGATACCACCACCCTATTGTGGTTGATTTTATTAACGGCACTGGACAAACGCTTGAGCACAGCCTCCTCACCCGGCATTAACAAAAAGTTTTCCAAATCGTCGGTTACAATATTGTACGTTAGAATTAAGATTGACCACTGATTATAGCGGGCCTTCGCCTGACATACTACATGACCTCTGTTTTTCCACAAGGAAAACATTCCAGCCGCTAGCACCAGACTCGCCCTCTTAACGTCGCGTGAACCAAAATTAGTATGGGAGGGTAAGATGGAGCCAACTTACTACTTTTCGACTCGATTTTACAGTAGCTGAGAAGGGAAGGTGTTGAGGTTCGGAATTGGTGCTCTTGAATGATTCGAGTGCTCGGTCGAAGCGCAAAGAAATAGAGAGCCATAGTCCGGTGCAGAGACGCTTTATTGCAGCATTCAGGCACCTTCCCGGCTTCCAGCTCAAACCAGGGCTCTCCTCTCACATGCAAACACTTCATTTTCAACCCCCGTTCAAACAAAGAGTCTGCACACAAGCCAATCACACGTGGGGACTTGCGTCACTCCAACCAATTGCAGGAACACATTCGTAGCAGCCTCTGCATTGGTAAAGAGGACGTTACCCAATAAAACACGCGGGGTGATAGGTTCTCGGCGCAAGCGTGTGTTCACACTCTCTCCCATTGTAGCCCGTGTATCGACTGGAGTCCGTCGATAGCCTTTCTCAGCCACGAGCCCAATCAGCTCTCTCACTAAACTTCTCTTCGTAGAAACCACCGTAAACACAAGAGCACTTGGTAATGCCGCATTGCGGGGGGGGGGGGGGGGGAGACAAGCTCGCCCACATGCTGCAACCATCTCTCGGTCAGCCCTGTGGTCACGTCCGAGTGGTATTCTCAATTGCACACGTGAATGCTAAAAACCGAACGTAAAACCAGGCAACCGCGCTCGACCTGGTTCTTGCAAGACGCACTTCCTTGTAGGCTTTCCTCTTTTTGTCCCCCTAAGTTGAGGTGATTTTGACGGCTCTGCTCGTGAACCGTGTGAATGACTGAATCTCCTTCTTCTCTTGCATTGGTTTCCCGCGTTCTCCTTAGTGAGAACGATCAGCATCATGAGTTGGCGGGTCGGGAGCTTGCTTCGCGCTCTGCAGCACCCGCGTAACTTTCGCCACAAAATAACCCGCTGCTCTCCATAACTCTTACACACTGATGGTTTCATCAATATGACCAGCTGGTCAAAACCTGAATAATCTCGCAATCCGTTCACGTCATCTTGAAGAACTTAGCTACAAACAGCGGCACATGCCTGAGTGTTGGTATGTGCCACTGGTATGCGAGTACGTGCCACAGGTGATTGACACGTAGTATGTATCCAGAAGCGACGAGAACACACATAGGAAGTCTTACTGCCTGAGCGTTACCACAAACCAGACATCTGAAGCGTTGATCGGACGAATGCAAAGAATAAGAGTCAAGGTACCAGTAAGAACGGAACGCAAGCATTCCGCGTAAGAATCAAGCACTCAATCACACAACTATGCCAGGTCACAGAACTACCTTTATTGTGATCGCAATTAAATGGACACTCTCGGAGGGGATTTTTCGCTAGCGTCCGCGTCACTTACCATATATATATATATATATATATATATATATATATATATATATATGAAAACGTGAGAAATAACAAAAACAGAAAAAAATGTCAGATCCAACGTACAGCGGGAATCAATGATATGCAAAGCACGAATGAGAAATCCGGTTTTCTTACTTTAAAAACAGCACAACGTTTGGAGCTGGAGGTAAATAATGCAATACATGACTTCAGTGTCATGATTATTGTGTTTGGATGTGCGTTAACCTTAGTAATCTATTCACGTCAAGTGATACCGAATTTTGTATATTTGGGGCTAGCGATACGGCTGCGAGCACGCTATGAGCGCGGTATGTTGTCATGTTCTTACATGACACGCGTGTCAGGATTATCCTGTTTGCACTAGTCGTATGTTTCGTCATTCATTGACATTATGTAACACCCCATTCGGTATATGTGGCGACAGCAAAATGGCCACCAGCGCATCATAAAGGACCATTCCTATCGAAAAAAACAGCGTTTCCAGTATACCCCGGCGCGTTTCAGTGCACTGGGTGACGCTGGAAACGCTGCACAGTGTGTCCCGGTGTACTACACCGTGCTGAGAGGCACTGGGACACACTGTACAGCGTGGGCAGTGCCGCCCATTGCGCTGAAACGCACTGGGCTACACTGTACAGTGTAGCCCATTGTCTTAAAGCGCGCTGGGAGGCACTGGAACACACTGTACAGCGTGGCCGATGTCTTAAAACGCGCTGGGAGGCACTGCTCACGTTGTAGTGTCTACTGCACAGTGATAACCTTAGCTGCACATTGGCAGAAACTAGCGTGGTCGGCACACTTTCTGTAAGACTTCTTATTAAATCGCGTCATGTCGCGTGTAAAATTGACCGAATATGATGGTATTCCAATCTATGTGCTACACATAGCTTAGTTTCCTTAGGCAATGGATGCGAGTACGCACAAGTACTCATATGCTGATCACTCGGGTCAGAGGCGCTGCCAGGATTTTGCTAGGGGGGATAAACGACAACTTTGTTCGTGCAGTGGGACAGGGAGCACAGAATTTATGCGCCGTGTTTTACCCATGCTTGCTTCTGGAGGTGAAGGGCAAAGGAGGAGCATGCAAGAATTTCGGGAAAAAAAGTTCCAGCCCACCCATGGATGCCCCCCTTGGCGCGGGGGCGCTTTCCTTGAAGTTTTATTGAGTTTCATCAATGTATTTCAAAACCAGCACAAATAGAACAGAAAATTCACAACACAAAATGACAGTAGTATCAGTCTGATAATCGAGAGCAACCTACTCTATCAGTGAGATGTTGCGGCTCGTACCGTATAAAGCCGCATGTCCCCGGCAGCAGTTATCCACTGCAATGCCCGATATTGGGGTTTTAGCTTCGGATTTGTGTAATAGAAGGTGAAAATGACTATTCATGGGTCAGTTATGATGAAAACTACATTGTAACGATTATTAGACTCTTTCTAACTGAATATCTACGATCTTCGCAGCAACCATGGCACAAGAACTACGGCCCTAACCATAAATGTCGTTTCGGCTGGAGTGAACGGCTGCAGCTGTCGTTCGCGGAATGAAAACGAGGAGGACAGAAAATACTTCCAAACTATCCAGGGGCGAAATCTACAGTGCTCAGCGAGCAGTTCAGATGAACGCTGTTTTATAAATAGGTATGACCAACCGCATAGCGAGTCATTACGATTGTCGTAACACATCTGCAGGTACGCTAACAAGCTTCGCAGAAAAACGTGCCAGAGGAATATAATCCAAGGCAACCCGCAAACAATGAGCTAAATATCGCAAGTTTCGCGCAAGCATGAAAAGACGAAACTCTGCGTATGTAAACGACAAGTTCCAAATATTGGATACCTGAATTACCTTTAAGATGAAGAAAAATAAAGGCGTTCTCGTGTTTCGGGTGTGTAATAGTGGGCAACATGTCTAGCTCAGAATATGTGATGTGTCAAGGGCATAAGTTCGACTCCGGCTCACACAGTTTTTTTATTCTTTATTTTTTTCACTGCGTGCGTGTTAGCTTATACGATGCCAGACCACAATTCTAAACACAATTTAAAAGCCAGATTTTGGTCGATGATAGGTGTCCCAGTGTGCAGCACCAGCGTGCCTCGTGCAGCGTGGCACTGCCCGAGTGTCAGCGCCACACTAGACACTGGTCCAGAGATCAGGTATGGCGCTAGGCAAGTGCCACTGGCTTTTGCAATAGGGATTATACTCAAATGTAGCGTTGACGTGCGCGCACGCTGCGCACAGCGACGCTACGTTAGCAAAACGCGAGCACTCTATAGTCTTAGGTCAGGCGCAACCAGTGTTCTTCAGCGTGGCCCGACGGCAACCAGCGCGAAATGCGAATGCAACATGCTGCATTTCGCACCGATGCGTTACTTAGACAACACTGCATCTCCCTCTTTTCCTGGTGGAAGCACAACGGACACGCTGAAATGTGCATGCGTCGAAGCAATGAAGCGTGGAATGCGCCTGCGAGTATATTGCAGGACCAGCGCTTCGTGTGGCAACACCGGCGTGACGCGACGAAATGAACGCCGGCGAGCACACGCATCACGTCATGTCGAAATGTATTGGCGCCTTGACTGTGGCATGTAGTCATGTTCTCGCATGACACGCATCTCATAAGTATTGTTTGCACCAGTCATATACCTTCGTCATTCATTGGCGTCACGTAATACCAAATTAGGCATATGTGAAGCCAGTTAAACGGCCGCGAGTGAATCATCAGTGTGCCATTTGGTCATGTTGTTACACGACACGCATGTCATGATTATCATGTTTGAAAGTGTCACTTACCCAAGCGTTGGTTCGCGTCGCGCAATATCGAGTTCCGTACACGTGAAGCTAGCAAAACGGCCGTGAGGGCATCATGAGCGTAGCATGTAGTCATGTTGTTACATGACATGCATCTCATGATTATCTTGTTTGCACTAGTCACATACATTCGTCATTCATTCACGTACTGTAATACCAAATTGGGCACAGGTGACGCTAGCTCAACGGTCGCAACAGCATCATGATCGTGGCTTGTACTCATGTTGTTGCATGACACACATATCATGATTTTAATGTTAGGATCTGTCGCTTGTGTTCGCCTTGCAATCATGCCATACCATATCAGTTTAGCAACGTGCCTTGTCAACGCAATCACCGCAAGAGCTGCAGGACCAATAAATGTATATCACGACATTCATGACATACATGTCATGGTTTTCATGCTTTGTCTAGTCAGATTTGTTCTTCATACAGTCATGTTATTCCTAACCATGTTCGGTATTGATACCATTATCGAAACGGCCAGGAGAGCTAAATGTCGTAGGCGAATAGATAGATAGATAGATAGATAGATAGATAGATAGATAGATAGATAGATAGATACGCTAAAGGTCGCCGAAATGAGCGAACTTCGAAATTCGGACCACTGGCACGTGAGCGCGAAGCGTGAATCAGTGAGCTACACAGGAGCCCGTCCGTCTACGCCCAAACGGCAAGCTATTGGGGGCGAAGCTCCTTATACTCAAAGGTTGTCACACGTAACCGAGAGAAAAGACGAGAAAGAAACAAAGGCAACCGAAATAGATGACCAATACGTGTATCATTTCCTAAACGGCGTTACTCTGCAGATACTTTAGGAAGTGCCACTAGTCTCAGATTGGCTGCTGCGCGCGCTTTGCCAAGGAGTCTCCTGGATAGTCGCCGTACGTGGTGAATGATTGGTAGAGAAGAGACGAAGCAGAGCGGTTGGCGCGTTGAAGAGGCTTGTACTCGGCTTCCTTGGCTCGCGTCTCCCCGGTATTACCCGCACGCTGTCTGTATTTTCGAACGTGATCAGACGCACGGACGTACAGACGGATGCACGAACGGATGGACACTCCGACGAATGGATGGGCGGACGCTTCGCCCCACTCATCGTCATTTACTCCGTGGATATGGTGTGATTTTTTTATATCTGCCAACTACCGCTGGTGCCGGGCATCTAGAGAGGGGGGAATTATCGTGTTTTCAGCATTAGCAGCAAGCTGGCAACAAGAGCGCGCGTCGTCAGGTAGCCACGACGCAGCGGCGCGCGCTAGTCTCACACACCTACTTTGGCCCTCTTAGAAATAAGGGGATGTACGCTTGATCGCGCGTCCTTGTCTTGCATTGGGGAAGATCGTACGTCTTGGCTAGCCTTTGGGTTTCGCCGGAACAATTCTGTTTTAGTTACCGGGCTCACAAAGGTTACTGCAATCGTTGCACAGTCTCTGTTTGCAAAACGACCATGCTTTTCAGACACGCCGAAGTAACAACTGAGACGTTTATTCGCGATCATGTCTACCTGTGAGTACGTTTCGTGCGTTATTTTTGCGTGAGAAACATGGGGCACGTTTTGCTCTGCATGCCATTCTGCGCATGACCTTCTAATTCATTGCTCTCGCGTTTGTTGCCTCACCTTCGCGGCAAAACTGTGCCTTTTAAAATCATAACGCTCGTGAAACGTCAATTATGACTTTAGTGCTGGCTATCTAATTTCATAAGCATTACATCAGTGCTCCTATGATACAGCCGTTACGTTGGGTTAACATCAATGGCAGTTAGGTGCCATGCGCTGAAGTTTCTTTATGTAGCAGTGTCCAGGGCTACTATGCTCGCAAGCACCAGCGCTTCATATCAGCCTTTCGCTTCTTGTGTTGCTAATACTCATGTTTCTTTTGGCATAGTTGCGAAAGTGCAAACAATTTCATTTGAACATTTGCGAATCTCAACGTTTGCCTGTACATGCAACATGTGTACACATATTAAGCGTTCTTTCATAACCTGTCGCTCAATAAAAATACAACACGTTCATCTTTCCCACCCATGCTTCGCATAACGTCGATTCCCAAGGTACGTGGGATCTGCGGAATGTTTCATGTTATGTCTAGCGCGTCCTAATCATCCAACCATCTTACCTTCCTTTACTGGTTTTGATTTCCCCAAGCCGCGCCGTGGCGGTCTAGTGTCAAAGGTACTGGGCAGCTGAACAGCAGGTCACGGGATGGAATCCCGGCTGTGGTGGCTGCATTTTCGATGGAGGCGGAAGAGCCATAGGCCCGTGTGCTCAGACCTGGGTGCAGGTCCAAGAACCCCATATGGTCAAAATTTTCGGAGCCCTACGCTACAATGTCATTTCATAATCAAATGCTGGTTTTGGGACGTTAAACCCCACATATTGCTACATCCTTGTATATTTGAAGTGGGCGACGTGCGTGTGGGCCTGACGATGAAGACAAAGGGTGGTCTCCGCTCGATCGCTGGTGAACCGGTCACGCCATTACCGCTGGCTTTTGAATACATCTAATCCCCAGCTTCGTCGATGCGGCGTTCCTTCTTTTCCGTAACATATTTGGTGGAGGAGCAACGTTCCCCATCTTCACCACGAAGCTTCGCAGTGGCCGCACCAAACAGTCTCCGGCCATGGCGACCAATGACAACAACCCGTCAGCGTCTCCATCAGTAGCGCCAGCCACTACATACCTGAGGATATCCCCCCCCCCGTGATCCCGTTACATTCTCCGCAGAACCTGGGCTTGACGTTGACTACTCGCTCCGTATGTACGAGCGTGTTAGCCAAACACACCGATGGGACCCTACCATGATGCTCGCCAACGTAATATTTTACTTGTACGGCGTCCCATGTGTCTAGTTCGACGCCCATGAGACCGAGCTTACCAGCTGGAATACCTTCAAAGAGAAATTACGCGACTTCTTTGGGGACCCGTGCAGTCGCCAAATGGAAGTGCGAAAATAACTCGCCAATCGTGTGCAGTCCTCAACTGAGTCGTATGTCTCGTACATACAAAACGTGCTCGCGTTTTGCCGAAAAGTGGACTAGCAAATGACAGAGAGTGACAAGGTGGGCCACATATTCAAGGGAATTGTGGACGACGCCTTCAACTTGCTTGTGTACATCAACGTCATGGCCGTAGATTTGATTATCAAGAAACGCCGCCGCTTCGAAATGGCCCCAAGCCGCCGTGTTCTGCCTCAATTTACGCGGCTACTAAACACGGCTGTTACACTAACCTGCGCCGATCTCGGTGCCGCACCGCCCATGCAGGACAGCGTGACACAAATAGTTAGACGGGAGCTTGAGGCGTCCAGTCTGGCACCATTTCTACCACATTCGCTCGAACATGGCGCCGCACAAATGCATCCGGGGGTCTCCTTTAGTTAAGACGTTGTGAGGCAGGAAATTTCCAAGTTTGGTTTTCCTGTGACCTGCTCTGTCTCCCAACCCAATTACAGAACAATGACAACAAATGCACCACGCCAGGACACATTTGCTTCTGTGATCCCGAAATCCGATGGAATGGAGAACTGTAAACAACAAACCGATCTGCTTCCACTGCCACCGAGTTGGCCACATCTCCCGCTACTGCTGCAGCTCTTGGACGCCCTCCAACTAGAGCCCATTTTCCTCTTCTCGCCCATACGAGGACTCCCGTCGGTATTCGCCCCGTCGTGTGTACCCTTCTTCCGACATTCCTAACAGCCGCTCCACCGCTCGTTGGCCGTCACCTCAACGCCGCCGTTCCCCATCGCCCCAACCACGCCGCTATCCGTTGCCTGTCAACTATGGATCCTCTCAGGCAAAAAAACTACACCATGCAGCTCCGGGCGGTAATGCTGCATCAATTGCGACTGATCCAAATCCTCTGTTGACGCTCCTTACTAATACGAACCTGATTGAGGTGTATGTGGACGGTATTTCTTTGACGGCGTTAGTTGATAGCGGAGCTCAAATGTCCATAATGAGTGCTCACCTGTGTCGCCTACTCAAAAACGTCCTCACGCCTGTAGCGACTAAAGCGCTCTGTGTAGCTTATGGTGGAACTGTGGCCATCGCTGGAACGTGTATCACTCGTGTTAGCATTGCCGGCCGCCATGTCCCTGTTTTATTTACGATGCTTGCAAATTTCCCTCATGACCTAATCTTCCGCGTGGACTTCCTATCGACGCATTCTGCCCTGGTCGATTGTGCCGCCGGTACTCCCTAGAACTTCTTCTTCTCTCAGATTCTCACTCTGAACTCCCGATCAGCCTGTGCAAGACTGACTTCTTCCGGATACTACCTAAAGCTCTCACATTCGTTGAATTGACAACACCCTTTCCCGTTCTCGACAGTGATTATATTGTGACGCCGATTACTGATGTTCTCCTGGCGCGTGACATTACTGTGCCACACTCCACCGTAACTATGGCCTCTAAGCGAACATATTTATCTGTCGTCAATTTCTGTTTCATAAAACAAGTGCTACCCCAAAGAATTTTGGTCGCCACGCTAAGACCCTTAATTGACGACCACGTCACCTGTTTTACAGCAGACGTATGTCCCGATCACCCACATCACTCGCTGGATGCCACGTGCATCGATGTGACTTTACGCTCTATGATCGTCCCGGAACTCAAATCTGAGAAGTCAGCCGCGCTATGCCGCCTTCTGGCTTCATACCACGAGATATTCGACATCGACAGCCGTCCACTCGGTCAGACTTCACTCGTCAAGCACCACATTTACACAGGTGAATCTCATCCCTTTTATTGGCGACCATACCAGGTGTCTGCCACCGAGTGTAAAGTATTTCAACTAGAAGTCACCAAGATGCTAGCCAAAGGAAATAATGAACCATTTTTGAGCCCTTGGGCGTCCCCCGTTGTGCTCGTTAAAAAGAAAAATGGCACGTGGCGCTTTTGCGTGGATTACCACCACCTGAATAGAATCACGAAAAAGGACGTTTACTCTTTACCCCGAATCGATGACGCTCTCGATTGTCTCCACGGCGCCAGATAATTTTCTTCAATAGACCTACGTTCCGGCTACCGGCAGATTGCTATCGACGAAAAAGACCAAGAGAAGACTGCGTATGTAACTACAGATGGCCTATATCGGCTCAAGGTTATGCCATTTGGCTTATGCAAAGCCCCAGCCAAGTTCGAGTGCATGATGGACTCTCTGCTACAAGGGTTCAAATAGTCAACTTGTCTTTGTTATATTGACGATTCCGTTGTATATTACCCAACATTTGAGAACCACCTTCAGCGTGTGTCAGCTATTCTCGACATATTCCGCACTGCAGGCCTTCAAAAAACTCGTCGAAGTGCAACATCGGACTCCGGCAAATTACAGTGTTGAGCCACCTTGTCGACGCCTCTGGTGTGCAGCCTGACCCCGAGAAAGTTCGTGCAGTCACCAGTTTTGATGGGGGTGCAGTCACCCCCGTCAGTCAAAGACACCCGCAGTTTTGTAGGACTTTGTTCCTATTTTAGAAGGTTTGTGAAAGATTTCGCAACTATCACTCGACCCCTCACAGAGCTTCCAAAGAAATACGTCATATTTATGCGGGCTACCAACCAAGCTCCTGCTTTTTCTCACCTAATCAGGCTACAGACGACTCCACCTATGTTGGCTCACTTTGAGCCATCCGCTCCGACAGAAGTCAGAACCGTTGCTAGTGGTCACGGAATCGGAGCTGTCTTAGCCAAACGTCAATGGGGACACGACCGAGTTGTCGCCTACGCAAGCCTCCTCCTCACAGATGCTGAGCGCAACTATTCTATTAAAGAGCGTGAATATGTTGTTTTTGTTTGGGCAGTCTCAAATTTCCGCCCATATTTATGTGGCACAAGTTTCTCTACGATAACTGACCATGATGCGCTATGTTGGCTTACGACACTGAAGGATTCTACTGGCCGGCTCGGGCGCTGGGCTCTGTGATTGCAAGAGTATACCTACACAGTGACGTACAAGTCCAGACGCCTACATCAGGACGCAGACTGCCTGTCCCGGTTGCTGAGTAGAGCACTATGCCTGACGCCGACACCGAGCCTTGCGTCTTTTCTCTTTCGCAAAGGACATGCATCGGTGACGAGCAGCACTTTGATGTGTCCTTGCGTGCTATCATTGAGCGCCTCGAATCACAATTGTCCAATCGGTCCCATTGCTCATTCGTGCTCCACGATGGCGTATTATACCGCCAAAGCTTTGAGCCGGATGGACCGGCTCTGCTGCTTGTCATTCCGAAACACCTTCACTCGAAAGTTTCATGAACTTCATGACCTTACAACTGCTGGCCACCTTGGTGCGTCACGCACTCACGACCGAATACGCCGACACTTCTTTCGGCCACGGCTTGCACGCTCAGTCAGACGATACGTTGTGGCTTGTGGGAAACGTCATCACCGCAAAACACCATCGACACTTCCATCCGGATGCCTTCAATCACTTTACAATGCGCCAGAACCGTTCTTCCGCGTTGGCTTAGACCTACTTGGCCCTTTCCCCTTGTCTTCCTCGGGTAACAAGTGGATAGCCGTGGCCACCGACTACGCCACATGTTATGCCATCACACGAGCTCTTCCAACAAGCTGTGCCACAGATGTCGCCGACCTCCTCCTCAAGAACGTGATTTTACAACACGGAGCTCACGGCAGCTGCTTACAGACCATGGCCGCACCTTTTTGCTGTAGGTCATGGCCGACATCTTGCAGTCCTGTAAAACGAGAGACAAGCTGGCTACGTCATACCACCCGCAAACAATTGGACTCACGGAGCGTCCAAATCGAACTCTCACAGACATGCTCGCTAAGTATGTTTTTATCAAACACACCGACTGGGATCTCGCGTTGCCGTACGTCACATTTGCCTACAATTCTTCGCGCCATGACTCTTCCGGTTACTCTATATTTTTTCTGATGTTTGGCCGAGAGCCAACGTTGCCTCTAGACACCGTCATACCGTACCCTGCAGTACTGACCAGTGAATATGCCATGGACGCTCTCACTGGGGCGACTCACGCACACGAAGTCACCCGTACTCGCCTTCTGACCTCTCAAGAGAAGTAACAGCGTTTGTATCACCAACGACAGCGCGACGTACACTTTCTGCCCAGTTCTTTGGTCCTGCTCTGGTCTCCGACCCGTCAAGTTGGCTTGTCAGAAAAACAGCTTATTGCTACACAGGTCCATACCGAGTCCTTTCGGTGGTTACTGCTGCAACTTAGGAAATTGGTCCTGCCACCCCGTCGCCTTCATGTGCCCAACAGGTACCGATATTGTACATATTGCGCGGTTGAAGCCCTACAGTTTTCCTAGTGACGTTGACATTTAGACACGCCGAGGCGGTGCTTGTGCCGCCGGGGGATATGCTACGTGCATGTATATTGGTATTATAGGGGGAGACGCGCGTGTGAGCCTGACGACGAAGACGAAAGATAGTCTCCGCTTGATCGCTGGTGAACCGGTCACGCCATTACCACTGGTTGTGAAAATATCTTACCGCCAGCCTCACCGATACGGCGTCTCGTCTTTTTTGTAACAATATCAATCAATTGATTTACCCAAGTTGAAGGATTGCTCACAAAGTACCCAGAGGTAGTCAGCTCGAAAGATAGATAGACATGCGTATAGACAGATAGAGAGATAGACATACAGATGCCAAAGGTACGTGCAGTACGCAAAGAAATTCTTCGCATTCATTAACAAGACGTAAATCTTAGTCCTGCGTGGCAAGCAGGTGTTCTGCCATGGTGCCACGCAAGTGCTAAAAGCTGTTTTGTATAAAAAGCGTGATAATATTTTGAAATAATGGGTGGTATACTCCTAACGCATTTATTATGGCGTGGCAGAATTACAGAATCGCACAGGCACCCAAACAAACTGAATATACGAACTGCGCCACTTAAATGTAGTTACAGTGTACCTACGGAAGCAAAGATACAAAATAGAAAAGACCGCGAACGACAGTTAAAGACAGCACAACAATATTGCGCGCAATGTTGTCGAAGGACTCCTTGGAATACCTTGCTGAGACTTAGGCTGCGTGTCCTCTTTGAGCGTTGCGAGGTAATAGGCAAGCACCACTCAAACGCCACGCGTGAGCTTATTGAAGCCTATCTTCTAAGCAAGTTTGACGGTACATGTGTAAGTTACCCATCAGTTGCGCTATTGCAGAAAGAGTTTGCGTTTCTCGATCATTATTAGGCTATGCATTGGTTCAATCAACAATAAACAAAAGTTTTGCTGATATTGTTTCGCAGTGGCTGTATACTCCACCCTTCTAAGCATTTCCATTTTGTTCTTTGTTCGCTTGTATATGTACACCACTCCGCAAATAAATCATTGTTGAATATCAGCACTTTTTTCTATTCTTGTATCTTTGCCTCCGTAGCTACACTGTAACTACTTTTATTTGCGCTGTTTGTATATTCAGTTAGGTCCTGATTGCTCAAGTTTTCACGCCCAAACAAGTTGACCGCTCAGTAAGTGGGTGGTCTATACACTCTACGATAACTTCAAACAGCTTATATTACGTGCGAAACGTTGTTTTACTTGCGGTATGGCTCAAAGCGATATAGGTGGGGTCTGATAACGCTGTAACGTTCCGATCTTCAAGACGAAGCTCAGGCATACTCGACGTTTTCTGTGGGTAAAATTTTGACATACAAGAATGAAGCAATGAGAACGCTTGGCAAGATGTTTCAGGTTACATGGCATGTAGCGAAGTGCTGTGGAAGTTATTCGTTACTTCAAGTTCATATCCGAGAAAAAAATTGATTGATTGTTCGATATGTGGGGTTTAACGTCCCGAAACCACCATATGTATGAATTTAAGATACGCTACAGTGGAAGGCTCCAGAAATTTGGACAACCAGGGGTTTTGTAAAGCGCACCTCAATCCGAGCACATGGGTTCAAAGCACTTTCGTCGCAGTATAAAAGTGCCGCCACCGCAGACGGGATTTGATACCATGATCTTCGGGTACCGTGGCGGGGCTTCCGAGGAAAAAATATTGCAGTGATGCTGTTCACACGTTGTAACAAGATGGCGCGCACCGAGATATCTATTCTTGTTTTTCACAAGGTATGCATACGCACAGAAAAAAAATAGAAAAACGCCAACCAAATATCACCTTATCTTAAAATAAATGACGTTACTGCTCCCGTAGGGAGCCTCGTTGTCCGTGAAGCGATGAAGCAACGTGTTCATTTAGCTTTGACAATGACCATTCCTGTCGAGACCAGTTTTGTCGAGCTCTTGATTAAATACTTATGCACTGATCAAGTTTCATGTTTAGCTCACTCACAAATCAAGATGCTTCCTTCCTCAAGGAGGGAATGGAACGCCTACGCGATATGTACCTAAACATTTCTTGTTTTGTTTTATCGAATGACACAGCAGGCCGTAGAAGGTCCATACGCGAGCTAAAAAGTAGAAAAAAATGACGAAGTGTGTTGGGTATCCAGAGTAGTGTATGTAGGCTATCTACAAAGCGGATCTATGAACCAATACAGAAATATAAAAATGCAATACACAGAAAACGAGCACGCAATATGGAATTGCAACATTGACAAAACTACTTGAATAATGCACTAAAGTTTCAGCAGGCAAATGTAGCATTCTTTTAAAACAGGGATGACGGGTTTAAAACGTCATGGATGCGTTAGATTTGGGTTCGATGAGTTTACGAAGAGGTAGGCTGTTCCAGTCAAGTTGCCGTTGGAGGAAACCAGAACATTTCAACATGCTCGTTCTAGCATTATAAAAACTTAATGGGGCAAGGTGAAGATCTGTTGTTTAGCGGGAAGTGAGGGGCTTAGTTTATGATTCAGGCGTGAGAGAAAATTTGTTGTCTCAATGCAAGGGTAGAGAATCGGCTCACAATTATTTATCCTATGTTGCAACGACTGAATGTTATGCTGGGTCAATTGATCAGTTGAAGAGGGACTGTAGTCACATTTAGAGAAGATAAACCTCACTGCTTTACGATGTATTCTTTCTAGCGTGTCGATGTTAACTTCACTGAAAGGATCTTATACGTGAGCTGTGCATTCGTGCTGACGAATAGACCAGGGGGTTGTGAGTTATCAGACGGGCTTCGGGAAAAGCGTCTTTCTATTCGTGTCTAACGTAGCAAATCTTTTTGAAAGCTGTGACGCAATGTGAGAGATGTGCGAGTTCCAAAAAGAATATTAGTTAATGTAATGACGAGGTATTTCTGTTCATAAAACTACGTAAGTGACGTAAAAGAAATATAATACCGAGACGACATTTTTATTGTTAGTAAAGAATACTCTTTTATAAACAATAGGTCGCATATCCTATTACTTGCAAGAAGACAGTATGATTTGGTGGTTAGAGTTCAGAACAACTTGTTGTTGCTGTCAAGCTATTTGAACGCAGATTTAACAGTCGTCGGCAAAAATTTTATCTGTAAAGGTGCAGTAATAGTGTGAAGAATAATATTCATAGAAAAGTTCTATAATAATGGTCCAAGAGCACTTGCCCCTGGAACGCCACAAGTTACAGGAAGCTCATTGGAAGAGCAACCATCGACTAAAATGAATCGCTCTCTGATAATAAAATAAACAGAAGTTTAATAGTTTACAGGGTGATACGAGATCTAACGGTTTACAAAAATCGAAAAATGTGATATTAACTTGCCCTGCTTTGTCGACCCTGCAAACAAGACTATGAATTCAAGTAGTTAGAAAAACGCTAGGTGGCTCTGACAAGCTGTCGTGTCAGCATGTGCTTCACAAGTTCTCCGGCTTTTTGTCAACATATGTGTCTGCGACTAATTTTGATGGTGGCTTTCTGTAGTTATTCCGCACGCACTAATACAAACCACAACTGTGAGTGACTGGAACTTAGTGTTAAATTGTTAGATCCGCTACTTTCGCGTGAGACCTCGAGAAATCTGTTGGTGCAATGTAAATGGAAAAGGATCACTGGCGTTGGCATCGTTCGCGCACTCGATAACTCTTGCGAATAAACCTCCCGATGCATCTGCGTGTCCTGGAGCTTCAGGAATGGCGGACGCGTGACGCCATGACCTTGATAACATGAATAATTAAGGCTCTATTGCTAACAGTCTTCCAATGTCGAGTGGACCCAGTGACCAGAACGCCAGCACCAACAGTAAGAACCAAGCGAACTAAGCCCAGAAGATGGTATGCACTCTGCGGCAAAAAAGAAGCTCTTGCGTAAGAGAAGGTCAAGTCCGTGACTTTTCGGGGAACTGAAACGAGCCATTAGCTTCCACTGCTGAAACACCTAGAACATCAAAACACAAACAAGCCTACAGGCGACTCTCGTTTGCCCAAAGATGACTTCGATATTGATTGATTTGTGGGGTTTAACGTCCCAAAACCACCATATGATTATGAGAGACGCCGTAGTGGAGGGCTCCGGAAATTTTGACCACCTGGGGTTCTTTAACGTGCACCCAAATCTGAGCACACGGGCCTCGACATTTCCGCCTCCATCGGAAATGCAGCCGCCGCAGCCGGGATTTGAACCGGCGACCTGCGGGTCAGCAGCCGAGTACCTAAGCCACTAGACCACCGCGGCGGGGTCATGACTTCGATATTGTTAAACGATCTCAAAAGAGGCGTCTCGTCAAGAAATTGACTCGTCCACTACTGGCGGACGCTGTCACTGCTGCTTGGAGGGGACCACAGTCAAGTGAGCAATATTCGCTCAAAGTCAAGCCAAGCATCAACATCTTTACTCCATCGACGTCGCACTACATAGTTTCAGACCAAGTTAGGACTATTACCGCACTAGCATCAACGGCCAGCCTCAATTAGTCCACGACCTACTGTACTCATTACCTGCAAAGATATCCCTTTATCAGCGTCAACGTCTAGTTCGTACCTTTTTCCATTAGGTCCGTAACCTATGAGCGGCTTGGCGCTCGTCAGCACCTTGTTCGCAACCGTCAGTTTCAGCGTTTGTGGTTATATTTTGACCATCAGGGCACTCATATAGCGTGAATATTATTCATTATTGCAAAATGCGTTGGAATTAAATATACTAAATGTCACTCAGTATTTTAGGCAAATAAATGGACGCGACACCACATAGGCTGTCTTACGTTATGTGAGTTCCCGGGTTCACACAAATGTAAATAGTGTACAAGAAATAGCTAACTGCAATGATTGGCTTACTTGGCTAGCCTTCTCTGTTTCCAGAAATAGTCCCATGTATGCCGGTAGTTTAATACAGAATGCGGGCTCCAGCGCCATTCGAACATCCATAGAGTAGCAGATGAACAGATTATAAGTATTATGGGCAGCGCCAAATACTGCGAGTGGTTGAACGAGAGCGGAGACTCGGCTTTTTCAAAGAACCCTTCCTTCTAGGCAAGTTAAGAATAAAGTAAGTCGTGATTCAGTCAATGTCTACGTAGATACAACGGAAGGGACAACAAAAGGCGTCCTTCATGGCTTGGACCCACACACGACGTCTGAAGTGCCTAAAGCTAACCTACGCGCATACGTATGTATACGATGGATTGAAATTCTGCTTGTCACGGGGTCGTGACGTGGCCGAAGACAGGAAACTTCGTGTTGGGATTTAACTGTTTATTTGGGCGAACCTGTGCCCGGTAAAGGGAAAGTCTAATTACAGCAGCAGTCTTGCACAGATAGCAGTCTCGAACTGATAGCGGCGAACGCAGCGTCGGCCTTCGATAAACAACTGACAAGCGGCGAAGCGCGTCCGCATTTATACTCTTGCCGTCGAATGTTCTAGCGTTATCGCTGGCGGTGGCGTAGGTTCCAGAACAATCTGTACCGTTCGCACAGCGGGCGTTATCTTATCGAAATGATCTACTACAGTCCGGAACCTTCTAGAAAACTGCAGGCGCGGTTTGCGCTGAGAATCGTGTGGTGTTTTGGGACGATAACAAAAACTTGGGAAATGGAACGTGGCATTGCCCACCTCTGAAAAAAGGCATCGTCCTGATGCTTTAACTAAAGATGAAAGTACAATAATAATGCAAGAAAGTACAATGAATAAATTACAATACAACAATAATACAAAAAAACTGGTTCAGTTTGTTAACGCGCATGAAACGGCTTGAGGCGCGCGACATGGAGGACTTCAGGTCGCGAGCGGCGTCGTTGAGAGTTCGTGATGCCGTCGGGGACAACCTCGTAATCAAGTGGGCCGAGACGTCGAACCACCCTGTACGGTCCGAATTACCGTCGCAGAAGCTTTTCTCTTAGTCCACGTCGGCGTATCGGCGTCCACACCCAAACACGTTCACCGGGCTGGTATTCCACGAAGCGTCGTCGAAGGTTGTAACGGTGGCTGTCGGTCGTCCGTTGATTCTTGATACGGCAGACGCGCAAGTTGTCGGCCTTCTTCGGCGCGTTGAAGGTACTCGCTCACATCGAGGTTTTCTTCGTCGGTGACGTTGGGTAACATGGCATCGAGCGTCGTTGCCGGGCTTCTTCCGTAGACCAATTTGTATGGAGATATCTGCGTCGTCTCCGGCACCGCCGTGTTGTATGCGAAGGTCACATACGGAAGAATGGCGTCCCACGTCTTGTGTTCGACATCGACGTACATTGACAGCATGTCCGCGATCGTCTTGTTAAGCCGCTCGGTGAGGCCGTTGGTCTGTGGGTGGTACGCTGTCGTCCGGCGGTGGTTTGTTTGGCTGTATGCCAAGATCGCTTGAGTTAAGTCGGCAGTGAATGCCGTTCCTCTGTCGGTGATAAGGACCTCCGGGGCGCCGTGACGTAGGACGATATTTTCGACGAAGAACTTAGCTACCTCGGTTGCACTGCTTTTTGGCAAGGCTTTTGTCTCGGCGTAGCGGGTGAGGTAGTCGGTAGCTACCACGATCCACTTGTTTCCGAAAGCGGACGTCGAGAACGGCCCCAGTAGGTCCATACCAATCTGCTGGAGAGGTCGGCAAGGTGGATTAATTGGCTGCAGAAGTCCCGCTGACCTTGTCGGTGGAGTCTTGCGTCGCTGACAGTCCCGGCATGTTCTCACATAACGAGTGACGTCGGAGGTAAGACGTGGCCAGTAGTACCTTTCTTGTATCCTCGCGAGCGTGCGAGAAACACCGAGGTGCCCTGCCATCGGATCGTCGTGCAGGGCCTCCAGGAGTTCTGGTCGCGGAGCTGAAGGCACCACAAGGAGGTACTTAGCTCGAAGCGGTGAAAAGTTTTTCTTTTGTAGAAGACCGTTTCGTAGAAAAAACGACGCAAGTGCGCGCTTGAATACCTTCGGAACTTTGGCGGTCTTGCCTTCGAGGTATTCTATTAGGGCCTTAAGTTCTGGGTCGGCCCTCTGTCGTTCAGCGAAGTCGTCGGTAGTTATCGTTCCTAAGAAGTAGTCGTCATCCGGGTCGTCGGGTAGCGGTTGGTCGACAGGCGCACGAGAGAGACAGTCGGCGTCGGAGTGTTTTTTGCCGGACTTGTAAATGACAGTAATGTCATACTCTTGAAGCCTCAGGCTCCATCGTGCGAGGCGACCTGAAGGGTCCTTCAAGGTGGCTAGCCAACACAATGCGTGGTGGTCGCTCACAACTTTGAAGGGTCTGCCGTAGAGGTAGGGGCGAAATTTCGACGTAACCCAGATGATGGCGAGGCACTCCTTTTCTGTTGTGGAATAATTTGCTTCTGCTTTGGATAGCGATCGGCTGGCGTAACTAATAACCCTTTCAAGTCCGTCAGCCCTCTGCACAAGAACGGCGCCAAGACCTACGCTGCTTGCGTCAGTATGTATTTCTGTCTCGGCGAATTCGTCGAAATGGGCAAGTAACGGAGGCGTCTGGAGGCGATGTTTAAGCTCCTGGAAAGCGTGTTCCTGTGGCGTTTCCCACTTGAACTCCACGTCGGCCTTGGTAAGGTTAGTGAGAGGATCGGCGATGCGGGCGAAGTTTTTCACGAACCGCCTATATTAGGCGCACTGGCCCAGAAATTGGCGCACGGCCTTTTTGTCAGTGGGTGGCGGGAAGTCGGCGATGGCGGCTGTTTTCCGTGGATCGGGACGAACTCCAGACTCGCTGATAGCGTGCCCCAGAAGCAAGAGCTGCTCATACGCCAATCTGCACTTTTCTGGCTTCAGTAATCCGGATGTCTTGATGGCTTGAAGTACAGCTTCAAGGCACCGAAGATGCTCGTCGAAACTCGAAGAAAACACGACGACGTCGTCCAAGTAGACAAGGCAAGTTTGCCACTTCAATCCTGCCAGTATTGTATCCATAACGCGTTGAAAAGTTGCAGGCGCTGAGCAAAGGCCGAAGGGCATCACTTTAAACTCGAAGAGGCCGTCAGGTGTTATAAACGCCGTCTTCTCTCGGTCTCTTTCGTCGACTTCGATTTGCCAATAGCCAGTCTTGAGGTCCATTGACGAAAAGTACTTGGCGTTATGGAGCCGATCAAGTGCGTCGTCTATTCGTGGAAGAGGATACACGTCCTTTCTTGTGATTTTGTTCAGGCGGCGATAATCGACGCAGAAACGTAGGGTACCATCCTTTTTCTTCACTAATACCACGGGGGATGCCCATGGACTCTTGGACGGCTGGATAATGTCATCCCGCAGCATTTCATCAACTTGTCTCTTCATGGCCTCACGTTCTCGCGTCGAAACCCTGTACGGACTCTGACGGAGTGGTCTGGCATTTTCTTCGGTTATGATGCGATGTTTCGTGATTGGGGTCTGCTGAATTTTCGATGACGACGAAAAGCAATCTTCGCATTGCAGGAGCAGGGCCTTGAGCTGTTCTTGCTTATCGTTCGGAAGTCTGGGATTGACGTCAAAAGCTATGGGAGGGGCTTGGTTCCTCTGAGCAGGTTCCGCAGAATCGGCGAGGGCGAAAGCACTGGTGGCTTCGACAATTTCTTCGATGTATGCGACCGTTGTTCCTTTGTTCACATGTTTGTCCTCATTGCTGAAATTCGTGAGCATAACCATTGCTTTACCACCCCGCAGCTCTGCAATTCCTCTTGCGACGCAAATATTTCGGGTGACCAACAGATGCTGACTGCCGTCAACGACGCCTTCCAAGTCAGGTGATTTAGGAGCGCCGACTGAAATAATGACGCTTGAGCAAGGCGGAATGGTGACTTGTTCTTTCAGCACATTCAAGGCATGGTGTTCTGACGGCGTGCGCGGCGGTAGTGCTTCTCCTGTGGATGACGTTATCGACTTTGTTTTTAGGTTGATGACAGCACCATGGAGGCATAAGAAGTCCATGCTAAGGATGACATCTCTCGAGCAACGCTGTAAGACTACGAAGTCTGTAGGATAAATACGGCCGTTAATGGTGACTCTCGCTGTTCAGATTCCTGCAGGCGTTACGAGATGGCCTCCGGCTGTGCGGATTTCAGGGCCTTTTCAAGCTGTCTTAACTTTCTTTAACTTCACGGCGAACGACCCACTGATGACCGAATAGTCGGCTCCAGTATCGACGAGAGCGGTCACACTGTGGCCGTCGATAAGAACGTCGAGGTCGCTAGTTCGCCGTCTCGCATTACAGTTAGGGCGTGGCGTCGGGCTCACGGCTGCGTCGGCTTGTTCCGCTTCTTCCATGCTTGCGTCGTCAGGCGACCTTCGGTAAGTGAGCTTTCGCCGTCAGGGCTTTGCCTGTGTGGCGTTGTGTTCGGAAAGCTCCGTCGCGGCGTCGTCGTCGTCTGAGGATCTTCGGTAGTTCGTCGCACAGCAACCGCACCTCCACCGGTTGCTGCCCTTAGTTTCCCGGATACGGGCTAGGAGACCGGCCCCGCGTTGGGCCAGAGTACTGCCGGTGGTGCGGTGACGTGCGGCGGCTGGGCGACGGCGAACGCGAAGGGCTTCATGTTGTCTACCGAGTTCCTGTCAGGTAGTCGGCGATGTCACGTGGTCGTTCTCCAGGCTGTGGACGCGGTGCATTGACGGCGAAGCCACGCAGTCCCATCTGTCGGTACTGGCAACGGCGGTATGTGTGTCCGGCCTCGCCGCAGTGGTAGCAGAGCGGGCGATGGTCAGGGGTGCGCCAGACGTCAGTCTTCCTCGGTGCACTGCGCTGGGCCGCTGGCGAACGGTATGACGTCGATGGGGGTGGTGGCGGCGGTGGCGTCTGTCGACGGAAGTGCGATGGGGCGGCGTTTTGGCGTGGACGTGGAAGGAGCGTTGTGGCGCAGTGCAGCGGCGTAGCTCATAGCTTCCGACTCGGGCAGCGGTGCGTGGGGAATTTGAAGCGATTGCCGAACTTCTTCTCGCACAATATCCGCGATCGAATCCACTTGAGGCTGCGCCGAAGGCAACAGTTTGCGCAGCTCTTCCCGCACGATCGCTCGGATCGTTTCACGCAGGTCGTCGGAGTCACTGGCTTGAGCAGCAGCGCATTCTGGAGTCAGGCGACGATTATACTGTCTGGTGCGCATGTCCAGGGTTTTTTCGATGGTGGTCGCCTCGGATACAAATTCTTGTACGGTGTTCGGTGGAATCCTCATTATTCCCGCGAAGAGCTCCTGTTTGATCCCTCGCATGAGGAAACGAACTTTCTTTTCCTCAGGCATGTCTGGGTCAGCGTGACGGAATAGGCGGGTCATCTCCTCTGTGAAAATGCCAACGTTTTCATTTGGTAGCTGAACCCGGGTCTCGAGTAGAGCCGCGGCCCTCTCTTTGCGAGCGACGCTCGCGAACGTTTGCAGAAAGGCGCCGCAGAAGACATCCAACGTTCGGAGCGTGGACTCTCGATTCTCCAGCCAGGTCTTTGCGGTGTCTTCCAGGTAGAAGTACACACGACGGAGCTTTTCTTCGTTGTCCCAGTGGTTGAGGGCGGCCACTCGGTCGTATGTTTCTAGCCAGGTTTCCGGGTCTTCAAACGATGAGCCATGGAACGTTGGTGGTTCCCTGGGTTGATGAATGACGATCGCGCGCTGGGACGCTCCGGTTGTCATTGTCGCTGCAGTCGAGGTCATGGTCTTGGTGTTCTGCGCCTTGTCTTGTAGAAGGCCGTACTCCGGTGGGAGACCTTGCTGTCGGCGGCTTGTTCGCTGCTCTTGGTTGGCGTCGGTGTCTTCTCCGCGACGGGGGCTGGGTTCACGGCTTGACGGGGGCGTCCGATACATGAACAAAGCAGCACCTCCAACAGATGTCACGGGATCGTGACGTGGCCGAAGACAGGAATCTTCGTGTTGGGATTTAACTGTTTATTTGGACGAACCTGTGCCCGGTAAAGGGAAAGTCTAATTACAGCAGCAGTCTTGCACAGATAGCAGTCTCGAACTGATAGCGGCGAACGCAGCGTCGGCCTTCGATCAACAACTGACAAGCGGCGAAGCGCGTTCGCATTTATACTTTTGCCGTCGAATGTTCTAGCGTTATCGCTGGCGGTGGCGTAGGTTCCAGAACAATCTGTACCGTTCGCACAGTGGGCGTGATCTTATCGAAATAATCTACTACAGTCCGGAACCTTCTAGAAAACTGCAGGCGCGGTTTGCGCTGAGAATCGTGTGGTGTTTTGGGACGATAACAAAAACTTGGGAAATTGAACGTGGCACTTTTCTGTTTGCAGAAATAGTCACTAGTATTCCGGTAGCTTAATACAGAATGCGGGCTCCAGCGCCATTCGAACAGCCATAGAGTAGCAGATGAACAGATTATAAGTATTATGGGTAGCGCCAAATACTGCGAGTGGTTGAACGAGAGCGGAGACTCGGCTTCTTCAAAGAACCCTTCCATCTAGGCAAGTTAAGAATAAAGTAAGTCGTGATTCAGTCAATGTCTACGTAGATACAACGGAAGGGACAACAAAAGGCGTCCTTCATGGCTTGGACCCACACACGACGTCTGAAGTGCCTAAAGCTAACCTACGCGCATACGTATGTATACGATGGGTTGAAATTCTGCTAGCCCACATATTTTGAACACAAAAAACGACCATTATTACAATTTTGGGTCGAAGCACCTTAGGGTCGAACCTTGTCCTCCATTTTCCGCAGCCCTGGTTTTCACAGAGTACGCTAAAGACGCTGCGATGGGAATACTCGCTCCTGACATGCACTGCCGCTCTCTCTTCAGCCATGAGCGGTCGCACCCGCTGTAAATAGAAACGCGACTCAACTGTGAAGGTAGCTCAGGTGCTTGTCACGGGGACGTGACCGCAAGTGGACCCAGAGTCTGAAGCGCAAGATTCTCCAGCAATATGGCAACGCCGGCAAGTGGACCCGGAGCTGAGAATTCACGAAGCTGTAGCAGCTTAGCGACGTAGACAAAAGCAGACCAGGAGTCTAAGGCAGAGAAGCCGGAGCATCACAGAGACGCCGACAGGCGGAACAAAAGTTTCAAAAGTGGGGGAAGCGGCGGCAAAACGCGAGAAGCATTTTTTTTTGAGGTTGGAGGCACAGACACCGGTTCAAGCACAATTTTCTTCATCGAAGTTTGGGGCACTTCTGCAAGATAAGCGATCACCTGTGGCCAAAAACAATTCAGCAAAAATTACCAGCATTATAACGAACAGTCTCAGACCTACGCTACTGCTGCGCTGCCGCGAGAGTTCGCCTGCGATGACGATCACTGTAAGTACTTGGTTCACTTTATGTGTAAAAGTAGTCTTCACCACAATACCATATAGAAGCATTGTTCTTGTTGCTTCTCCTGCTGTCACTCTGACGGAAAACCATAATATATAGGAATCAGTTATGAATGCAAGCTCCGCCTTGAGTGTTTGTAAGAAATAGAACGAGAGTTGGCCTTCCTCAAACCTTACCGTGTTACGAAACCGAACAATACAACACTTGCTAAAGTGATTGGCACGTCTGGCGAGGTGCCCCGCTGTGGTGGTCTAGTGGCTAAGGTACTCGGCTGCTGACCCGCAGGTCGCGGGTTCAAATCCTGGCTGCGGTGGCTGCATTTCCGATGGAGGCGGAATTGTTGTAGGCCCGTGTGCTCAGATTTGGGTGCACGTTAAAGAACCCCAGGTGGTCGAAATTTCCGGAGCCCTCCACTACGGCGTCTCTCATAATTATGTAGTGGTTTTGGGACGTTAAACCTTACATATCAATCAATCAATCAACGTCTGGCTAGGTTACCACCATGACTAGTTCGATAGAAGTCACAATACGACAACAATGCAGCAACTACAGAATATGCAAAGGTTTCCGCAGCATTCACACATCTCCACAATAGTAATAACACACGGTTTTCTGAAAATAGTAACCTTCTGCTTCCAAAAGTAAGAACTAACCATGGCAAAATGACAGCCTTGTTTTCTGCAATTTCTTTCTGGAACTCACTACCATCAATTATTAAATCAAGCCCCTCATTACATTGTTTCCGGTGGCATCTAAAACAGTTCTTACTAACAACATGCGACACCTGAATATATATGTGTGTATATGTGTAGGTATATATATAGATTTATATATATATATGTATATATATGTATGTGTATATATATATGTATATATATATATGTGTGTGTGTTTAAATATGGTTGTATGCATTTATGTGTATGTGTATAGGTTCTGAAGTGACAATGTATTAGTTAGTGATATGTATGTATTATGTTATAGTCATTTAATCCAATTAGTTATCTCCTGTTTTATCACTTACATGTAAACATTTTGAACTACCATAGGTTTCAATAATTATTTTCATTACGTTCATTTTGTTTTATTCGCTTGCTGTTTTTTCCTTAAGTGCCAATCTTTGTTCTATATTTTTATACATGAATTCACAGGAGGTCCCCCTGACAGTTTTTACTTTGGGACCTCCTTCTCCATTATATCAACTTTTTACTTGTACTGTATTTTTACTGAATACAGAAAGTGTTTAACAGTTAAAAAGATATGTATGCCGTATTCTGAAGTTTGAAGGGTTAGGTCAGTCAATTTGTCACCAATTGTTCCTAAACAAAGTAGACATAACCAGAGTGCTCTTCCTTTCTGTCTTTTGAAACCAATCCCAGCCTCGGCCAGCAAACGCACTATCCATGACGAAAAAAAAACATAATTGCACCTCGAATATCTTCAGATTTGGCAATAAAATGTCTCACACTCCGCAAACGGATGGTGGCTCTGAAACAGTTTTTTCTTATTACAACGCCTGTAAACCCTGATCCTACTCTACTTCAAGAGGTTGGTAACAAGCCGTTCAAATTGAACGGCCACTACGCAATATCAAATCCAGCCTGCCCTACAGACGCCGCGTTGGTTCTCAAAGACATATTTCATCTCAATAACAGATTATCTAGCAACAACAAGCACCAGCCATGAGATCATAAGTAAGGTACCGCAAAAGCGCAGCAATGAACGAATGAAATAAAGTTGATTTGGACAAGGCTCTTTGTACTTCAGACCTACGGTTGTACTTGATAGCGCTTAAGAGCGGGCAACGGACATACAAGACGCTCACAAAGTAACTTCCAAAGAGCATGCGCTCACAGTGAAAACCCCGGTAATTGATAACAATGTATGGGAGGACAGGAGAAGGTGGAACAAGCGATGTACACAGCAATGATGTAATGGAAAGCTGCGCCGTAGAACTGGTGAAATATCCAAGTGGGCCAACGCTTACGTGCACCAGTTAGAGATAGCGAGCTGGGCGAATTTTTTCAACTCACTGCGAGAGACAATGCCAATCCCCAAGACGTGAACAACACTGCTTAGTATAAAACAGCACACTGCATTCCTAAAAAGCTCACCGGATGACTTTCAGGAACAGATCACGTTCTCCTCACTGTGCTGGGAGACAAGTATGTAGGCGCAGTCACCACTGCCTCGTGCAGTGGAAAATGCCAACGGCGAGAAAACGCAGTGCTCTATTCACTAATCCCGAGGCAGAACTACTGGTGGCGGCGCGAGGGGCAAAGCGCAGTTCTGGCCTTTGACCTGGTCAGGTAAAAAACTCTATGATCCGGAACTTGAGCAACGAACGCATAGAACAGTCTACTCGGTATTTAATTGAACAGGTAAAGGAGAGAGGAGTGGTCTGACAACTATAAAAGGAAGCCAAAATTGTTCTTATTCCGAAGCCAGGAAAATCCAAAGACCTCTAAGATCTCGCAATAACTTCGCTAACATCCAGTTTTGGCTAATTATTTGAAAAGATTGTTCACTCCCGTTTCACGTCTTACATTGAAGATAAAAACGTTATTCGAACTAGCATGTTTGGATTTCATCAACAATGGTCAACGCCGGGCGTTTTTTTTTCTTATTCAGTTCAATTCAATTTCACGATTGGTGCATGTAATGGCAGGGGTTGTTCGTCCCGTTTGCCTGTGCGCGGTCACCGAAATGAACAATATGAGATTACGCCGGAGTAGATCTCGAGCAACATCTATAGGAACAAGGAACTCAATCAACTTTCAAAACGACAAGCACAGAAATACACATTTAAACTACCTAAAGTATGAGTGGCTACTGTCCAATCTACGACGCTACACAATCGCTCACAGTTTGATGAACGAGCGTTCCGAAGAGGCGACAGTCCACGCACGGCGACGACCCTTGCTCATAGCGAGCTCTGGCACGCAGGTGGCACGCCCCGCGTGTGATCGCAGCAGGAGACACGGCATCCGTGAGGCTTCATGTTCGTGGAAGGCTTCAAGCCGTCTTAGGTGGCAGCGGTGATCAGGAGCCTGTCGTCCTTGTCCCACACGCCAACCTAGCAGGAGCCGCACCCGGTTTCGGTGGACCCGGACAGGTGAATCTGCTCCTGGACCTCGATTCCCAGGTAACAGGCAGGGGGAGATCCACGGACAGCACCCTGGTCCGGCGTGTCCTAGCTGGAGCCACCGTCAGGACCACCAGGTGAGCACCAGGCTCTCTGTACGCACGGCCACGAAACCACTGAGAATGGCGCCCTGGTCCGGCGTGTCCTTTGGCTAGGTCTTGTTCGGTTCTCTGCGCGTTCATTTGTTTGTTTGTTTGTTTGTTGCCTGTACATACTGGCATATACCCACACTGGGCGATTGGCCGTAAAATTCAGTAATACCCTATATGTGATACACTTATTGAGAGCCTATTGGTAAATGAACAAAAATAATAAAATATTTAAAAATGATTTCACATTTAAAACCAATAATAAACTGAAAAAATAAAATGAAGATAAATCAATAGGAAAAAAGGCGAGCCTATACTATATTAGAAGAGTGAAATTTTTAGTAGACCAGACAGTTGAGTTTATCTCACCTGGTCAAAATAGAATGAATGTGTGACTTTCATTCACATTATCAGATGTATTCTTCAAAAATATATGTAGGCAAGCATTAAAATGATATGCGCTTAGATTCTTTTAAATAAAATTGCATACAGCATCGAATAAATTTCTGTGGCAATGACCCAAGTTAGAGGCACCGAAACTAAGAACATTATCTGCCGCTAAATTGAGGCCTACTGTGGAAAGAAACAACAAGAAATATTTTCCCAATTATTTATTAGTTTCGACATGATATAAAACAATGCTCTATTGTTTCTGCTTCTTCGAAGAATGGGCACACGGGTGAAATCACCAAACCAGCTCTGTGTAAATGAAATTTAATTGAAGGGACATGAAATCAATATTGGGTAAAAAAACTTTTAACTTTTTTTAACTCTAATGAGGTTCCCGGGAATATGTTAGGTGCTGATAGTCCGTCCGTTCATTTAGTGAAATTCTCCATAATATTTGTATAAATAACCAATTTTTTATATCTGATCGTCACTAGCAGGTCTATTTCTGGTAGTACCGAAATCAGAGGACCATCAACCGAAGCTCGAGCTAATGAATCGGCCATTTCATTCAGCTGTATGCCACAGTGACCTGGGGCCCATACTAACTTCAGGAGCTTCAGTTGGGGTGGATCTAATGTGTGCGATGTCACTAGAGCTCTTTATTGTTCTGGAGCTAGGAGAGCAGTACACACCGAAAGAGAACCGGTAATGATCATTGCAATGCCTTCGTTTGACGGCAGTTTTCGGAGGGCTAAAACAATATACAAGAGCTCAGCTTCGGAAACTGGAGTGAATCCGGCAGTCTTACTGAGAATGACCAACCGAGGTAGTCAGAGGCAATGAAAACTGCGGCCTTTCCTTTATTCACACAAGCGTCTGTGGCTATTATGTTCTTTATTTCCGCACTACCAATCTAATCTTCTAACCTGTTATACAAAAAATTTCAAGATTAAAACCTAGATAATTGGAGAGAAATTTCATCATAATGTACCGTAATAAAGTAATTTAATGCTTAAGTTTCAATTATTGATCTGATGTCTACCTTTATAATTTCCAGTTTCCTTCGTACAAAAATAATCTGGGGAGTACGAAAGATAGGCCAATGAGCGAGGAAGAAGGCATCGGGTTCACTAATAAAGCCATATTCTGATTGTCTCACTGAGAAGCCGTAAAATTTTAAGAATGTTTGCACAGTGTGGATACGGAATCAGCAAAAAATAGTTAGTTTGCGAGCTTCCTGATATAATAAATTAATGGCGACATACCTGGAGAGTCGCAACACAAATGCAGCGCATCTCGCTCCAACAGAGCTAAATGTTTCGTTTTGTACGCAGGGCCACCCGAAAATACTATGCACCCAAATTGTATCATTGGGCGCATAGTCCACCACTGCACGTGCCCCCTACTGCCACCTGTCGCTGGCTCAGCTTCTGATTTGTGGGGTTTAACGTTTCAAAACCACCATATGATTATGAGAGACGCCGTAGTGGAGGGCCCCGGAAATTTCGATCACCTGGGGTTCTTTAACTGGCACCCAAATCTGAGCACACGGGCCTACAACAATTCAGCCTCCATCGGAAATGCAGCTGCCACAGTCGGGATTAGATCCCGCGACCTGCTTGTCAGCAGCCGAGTACCTTAGCCACTAGACCCCCGCGGCGGGGCCTGGCTCAGCTTCTCGTCACCATCCTTCTCCTCCTCGGACGCCCACACAAACATTTCCTAATTCCACTACAGTTCACACTCACGTGCAATTACGCTAGACAGAGATCATCCATGCATCACAGTGCATAACATTTGTCATCGCAATTGACACTACGTGTCATGAGCAAACGTTACTTGAGCTAATTGACATCTTGTGGGCAAAAAATGCATGACTACGCACACTTCTTTCTGACTACTCGCACTGCGAGAAGAGGCATGGGCCCCACGTGCTCCGATTCGATTCCCGTGCCTATAAAAGCACACCAGATGGGGCGATACTGTCCCCTTTCTCGTCAACGCCATGATGAGGCGCATAGCGAAAAAACTTGATGGCATTACAAGGCAAAGACATGCATTGTAAGCGGATGACATTGCAAATCGTACAAGTTCAACGTTCGTCATGCGGTGACAGTGTGAATAGTCAAGCCGAAGTTCTTAAAGTAAGCGAATCGTACAAATTTTTGACCAAGCAGCGAGGCTGCTCGGCCCACAAT
Organism: Rhipicephalus annulatus; assembly: GCA_013436015.1. Classification (NCBI taxonomy): domain Eukaryota; kingdom Metazoa; phylum Arthropoda; class Arachnida; order Ixodida; family Ixodidae; genus Rhipicephalus; species Rhipicephalus annulatus. The sequence goes on from WOVY01000160.1 coordinate 48,284, forward strand.
GTTTCAGGGAATGCGCTGAGCCAGACCAGGATTCTTCTTTATTGTCCTGAACCCGGGCCACAAATGCCCGAAGCCAGCGGCTGCTGCGTGCCACCCAGTGCACACGCGATCGTTTTTGCCCTCTTCTGTTATTGGCCGGCTCGCGGCTGCCGCTCCCATACTGGAAACCCCACAAATGTAGGCTCAGGGCTAAATGTCGGCTAAAGCTCTCAGAAAGCGGACAGAGGCAGCGTGAGTTTAAAAGGTAGATTGGCTTGATGTTCAAGAAACCTGGTGATTTCATCAGCCATTTAGGTTTCAAATTAAAAGAATAGGTCAGTGATCTAAGGTGATCGTTTTTAACTTGTAATGGATTGCATTATAAGCACAAATAATGACAGTAATGCACGCGGGATAATAACAAAAGGAAACCAAAAATCATTTACGCGTGTCTGTGGCGAAACACATTTGGCAAGTTGTCAGGCCAGGGGGGGGGGGTTGCAGAGTGTAATTTCATGCGCCTTTTATAATACTTCTGCTTACATAACGTTTCTCTTTAGAGAATTCCGCTTACATAATTCATTGGCTATTTGTGAACTGAGGCCCCCCGAAAGATGCAGTTTTAACGTTCACACAATGGTTTCTCTGAACCTAAACCTCCACCAAGGAGAGCTCATCCATGAAACAATGAATGGTATGTTTTCCTATGATCACATGACTGCCATGTGCAAACTCCACCCAGAGATTGTGCAGCACTGCTTAAAAACGAGTTCATCCGCTACGCTATGTGATAGTAAACGCCCTACCTCAACGTCTGTCACCATGGTTTTCTGTCTTCATGGTATTCACCTGTAGACCCGATGGTCGCAGGATTGAATCCTGGACTCAGTGACCACAATTTGATGGAGGTAAATTGCTCGAGGCCAGTGCAATACTATATAGGTACACGTCAAAATCCCAAGAAGGTGAAGATTTCTGAGCTTCTCCACTAGAGTGTCCCTTGTAATCATATCATGGTCCTGGGACTTGAAAACCCACAGGCACCAACACATGTCACTATAGCACTTGCACATGCCACCGACAGGCTGATAACTACTTTCACATAGACCATACCGGAGCATTGTTCAAACAAGAGAGCTTTCGCTCTTCAGAACTATGTAATGCAGCCCTCCTTATGTTTGATGATTCGTTATTATGTGAGGTTTAACATCGTAATACCACCATACGATTATGAGAAACGCTGTAGTAGAGAGCTCCCGACAATTCGACCACCCGGGGTTCTTTAACGGGCACCTAAATCTGAGCACACGGGCCTAGTGCAGTTTCACCTCCATCAAAAATGTAGCCACAGCAGCCGGAATTTTATCCCGCGCACTGCGGGTCAGCAGCCGAATACCTTAGTCACCACCGTGCAAGGGTCCTCATGTCTGTAATGAGTGTAGTTGCACGGAAAGGAATAAGATCGCGCTTTGGTCAGAAAAACTCCATTGACTTTGAGAGGGCGCTGATAGGTACCACTGCAATTTAGCCGGTGTTCAGCGGATCCGTATTGCTGGGGCCGCACTTCTTAGTGAGTATATACGCCCAAGCCCTCCTGGCACGAAATCGCTTTCTTTGCCGCAGCGATTTTCTCGTTCTCCGTTGTAGTTCCATCGTAATCGGCTGGGTAATGGGAAGGTCATAACGGACGAAGAACCGTCTCGTTTTTGCCTCTCTCTTTTAAACGTGCCCCATTACGTGGCTCAATTTGATCCGGGTACCGTATACAAAGCAAAAGAAATCGGGGCTATTACCTCGTGGTATCGACAAATGCCTCGCTCCTTCTGGTGAATGCTTCGAGTTACAGGCTGTAACGTATTCGGTAATGTGCGTTTCTGGGTTGACTAGAGGAAGAAAGAAAAGAGAGAAGACCACTGAAGCCAGCGTAAGAGAAATGGTGTGTCGGGGTAAATCGTTGCTATACAGCCCTTGGACTAACTCTCAAAATTTGACTGCACTGCTTCCCCAACTCCTAGAAACTTGCTCGTCTGCCTGCCCGTTTCGTCAAGAATTTAGTGCTTTCCAACAGCTGTGTCGTACTGACCACACGGGTTCTATACCGATAACAAAAACTAAGCAACATTCGTCGTGGTCAACCCGCGCATTGTATACCAGTCCTGAAGTTTCAGTTTCGGTGGTTCTGCTTGTGCATATACCCTATGCGAGACGACAAGACGGCATCCTTAAGGTGGTACGTATTCACAACGTTAGATCGTCCAAGAAGCGAACGGTACATATAATGTTATTATTATGATAACACTGAGAGTTCAGGGCCAGGTTATACACTATCAGCGTTTAAAGGAACATCTAAAGTAAGAAAGTGAAAATGGGGAATTGCGGAATGGTAAATGCGCCACAACAGCGTGTCACCGTAGTCGTAACTGTATGTAGTTAGGGTAAGTCATAGAGGTTCTACGCATACAAGTGACTCACGCTAGCGAACGCAGTGGCACTACTCTAGAATCAACACATGTGATTATATTGAGTCATGTATATTCTATGCTTTCATGTAACTCGTTAATGACGTCACCATAGCATTACCGAAATGTTGCCAAGATGACTCTTTACTCGCCAACAGCTTTAATGTGGTGTCCGTAAATCTGCTAGGCCTGCCAGATGCTAACCTTCGCGGTTCATACACATGCGTGCCCTTCTTTCATACAGGGCCATTTATATGAATTTTGTTTTTTACCAACAAATAGTTTTATCATAGTTTTATATTTATATAGTTTTTGGCAATGAAATAGTAAATAATATTGCATTCTTTATTTATTTCACGCCACAACCTCAGCATCAAGGGGACGGAATTGTTGTGGGCCATGGTCATTTTGTCATGTTGAGACACTTACTTCGAAATGATTCAGACTCCAACCAAAAGTGCGCGAAAAAACCTGACGTCTCAGATCCGACTTGGTTCAGGGGCGACTGCGACTACGTTGCAGCGGCGTCTTCAAAGCACTCGCGGGGTGGTTATTGACCCCCTTCTGTCTCTCCCTTATTGCCATGGAGCACGCTCCGTGTGTATACACTAGTGGAATGGTTCCGAGAGCACCAGTGATGTTTTGAGCCGTTCGCTGTGTAGTAGCCACGACTCGTGTAGTAGCCTTCTCCTCCAGTTAGTCTCGCCTTCAAGTATGGTCGTTGCGTCGAAATTTATCCAGTTGTTCAACGTCTCAGCATGCTCGGCGACTGCGCTGCACCCTTTGTAAAGCTTCCGGACGTCGTTTGCGTGTTGTTCGAGTCGTTCCGGTAGATTTTTTGGCTCGCCATTATACGAAGGGCACTCGGTGCACGGGATTTTGCAAACGACACCAGGGGTCCTGCACTGTGTTGGCTGGTATTTCAGGTGAGAGAAAATGCGGCCCAGCGTACATAAAGGCACGTGCGCGGTGCGGACCCCTTGTTTTTTGAATACCTGCGCCAACATCTCGCTGGTTCCTTGGGCGTTAGGGACTGATAAGCGTTTCGGAGGGCTGCCAATTAATGCTGATAGGGGTTTTCGTCTCCTGTGTTGCTCTGCGTGGCGGATGGCGGCTAGAATGAAACCTTCCGGGGATCCGCTTTTTAGGTATCCTCTGTATTTCGTATTTTTTCTTATCCTCTCTTGCTCTGTTGTATCTTTTATAGTTTCTTTAGGTATATGTATCTACTGATGTGATGTGATGTGTAATAAAAAAGCTAAAACTAGTAGAACTTAGCAATATAATATTTTGTCTAAATAATGAACTGTTCAATGACAAGAAATTTTAATATTTTACCTGTGTTGCAGAGTAGTTGGCGAAAAACAAAAAAATAACTGGCTCTACTATTTCAAGGCCCAGCTTTTGGTGAGGGGAAACTATTATTCTTTTCCGCAATTTAGGAAGCGCGTGACATGAAACAAAGAAAAGACCCATCCTGATTCAGAAGAGCAAAGTAGTTGGGTCACCGAAACGTGAAAGTTCGCGCGTTTTATAGTCACTTTACATTGACCTACCTACTTGTTTTCGACTGTGTAGTGAGTGGAGTCAAGGCACGCGTGTCGGCCGTAGCGATGCCTCAATTGAAAAAAAAAGAGGGGAGAGAACGAACGCATCAATAAAATAAGAAATTTGGAACTGTGTATTCTCATAATAAAGTAAACTTGTTGATCTCTTCTCGCAGCATTAAAACTGGGAAAACGAATTTCGTTTGCGATGCCAAATGAGAACAAACTGTTTTTGGGCGTGAACACACCTGCTGCAAAAAGAATGCACAGCATCGACTGCTATGTTTGAAACGAAGTACATGTACTCTGACCTTGTTAAGAACAACAGATTAGAATTATATGAATAACACGCATCGACAAAGGTTAAGTTCCATGTTCAAGTTGAGTTTAGTCGCAAATAATTGGAGGCGAACGGACAGTGAAACCGAGAGCGGAATATTTCTGCAGACAGCTATTTTGCATAAAGGGAGGCAGTGGTTCGTTCGGAAGTTTGGCGTATTTTCTTACCTGACATTTTTCACTCTGCCGTCAAAATTGTTGTTCTCCCTGGCGTGTTGCAAGAGTGTTTTGACGTTTCTGTTTTTTTTTTATTTTGAGCACTTCTAAAATGGTGCAGATGCATGGTTGAAAACAAGTGCAATAGGAAGGTGACGGCTATTGTATAATTCGCGCAAACTCCTCGCATCAGGAAAGCATTTCTGTGCTTTGAGGTGCAAATGCGGGTTGATGATGCCAATAAAAAAAGCATGTGTGAGTGTATGAGTGCCCGGGTTCACGACAAAACAAAAAAAGAAACTCCAACACACAAAGAGCGTTTCAATAAATGCTTTCATTTGAGTGAGAGGGTCAGAGCATGATCACACAGGCGTCTTGCAGAAAACATCGGTGCGTCGCCTCGGGAAATGTAGGCCAGCCCTGTGTGAGCTACGTCGGCTGGGTCTTCACGTGAAGCCGTAGGTTGCTGAAACTTGCGATGAAACAAATTGCAGACTCATTTTATTGCGAATAACACAAAACTATGGTCAAACGTCAGGGTAATGGGTATGATGATGATTCCTTTTATAGTGAATTCCTTCGATGCGACGTAATCTGTATGTCCTAATAAGCTTTTGTTGCATCTATTGCATCACATCCCTCTTTCTAAGGTTACTGGCGAATTCCGATGCACGCAACTGACAAAGAAAAGACGGCATTTGTTACGACCGACAGACTTTACGAGTTGAACGTTATGCCATTCGGATTATGTAATGCTCCTGCGACATTCGAAAGATTTATGGACCCTATATTGCGTGGTTTAAAATGGCATATATGCATGTGTTACCTTGATGATGTCGTAATTTTTGGGCGTACGTTTGAGGAGCACAACACTCGCCTAGACCTCGTGCTCAGCTGCATTGAAAAAGCTGGCCTTGTATTGAATTTAAAAAAAAGTGCCACTTTGGCGAGCGACAGACATTGGTGTTAGGGCATCTCGTCGACAAAAATAGCATTTCACCTGAACCACAAAAGACAGCAGCCGTTGAATCGTTCGAGCGTCCTAAATCTGTGAAACAACTGCGTAGCTTCACCGGGCTCTGCTCGTATTTCCGCCGGTTCGTACCCAAGTTTGCGGATGTCGTTCACCCCCTGACGAGCCTTCTACGCAAGAACTGCCTGTTTCAGTGGACCTCCAAGTGCAATGCCGCTTTTCACAAGCTGAACTGTTTGTTAACTTCGCAGCCAATACTTCGGCACTTCAACCCTTTGTCGCCCACGGAAATTCGCACAGACGCAAGTGGCATCGGTATCGGTGCCGTTCTCGTTCAGCGTTCTGGCAAGAAGGAATACGTTGTGGCGTACGCAAGTCGTTCTCTAAGCAAGCCTGAACGCAACTACACAGTGACCGAACAGTAATGCCTAGCGGTAGTCTTTGCCGTGCAACGGTTTCGCTCATATATCTATGGTCGCCCATTCACTATCGTCACAGATCACCATTCCCTGTGTTGGCTGGTCAACCTTCGTGACCCATCCGGCCGCCTCGCACGATGGGCCATTCGTTTGCAAGTACATGTCTTCACAATTTCATACAAGACTGGCCGTCTACACGCTGATGCGGATTGCCTCTCCAGAATGCCGCTACCAGCGACAGATTGTGAAGGAGATAACTTTGACCACCTTATCGCTTCTCTGACGTCTAACTTTCCCGATACCGTGACTTTCGTCGCTGAGCAGCGTAATGACCTAAGGTTGAAAGCTCTCTTCCCTGGAGCGAGAAATTCGTTAGGCGAAGGCCGATTCTGCGTCCGAAATGGTCTTCTTTACCAGAGAAACTTGTCCACGACAGGCGCCCGCTTTCTGCTAGTTGTTCCTGCGTCTCTCCAAACGTCTGTTCTGCGTCTCACGCATGACGACCCCACCTCTGGCCATCTAAACACTGCACGAACACTTAGTTGCACGAAAGAGTGGTTCTATTGGCCGAAAATGAGCAAGACAATTAATAACTACGTGGCCAGCTGTACGCAGTGCCAGAGCCACAAGCGGCCCTCCTCGGGTCCAGTTGGTCACCTGCAACCTGCCAAAGCCTCCCGGTTCCCCTTTTGAAAAGGTCGGCATTGATCTGATGGGACCATTTCCAGGCTCCTCAAAAGGTAACCGGTGGATAATAGTATGCGCCGACTACCTGACGCGGTACTGCGAGACGGCTGCCTTATGCTCCGCCACGGCAGTCCAGGTTTCGGAGTTCCTGTTGAACTCAGTCATCCTCCGACACAAACCTCCTCGCTTAATAATAAGTGACCATGAACGACAATTTACCGCTGATATTGTCTAATCATTACTTCATTTGTGTGCTACCAAGTTCCGACACTCAACTGCGTATAACCCACAAACTAACGGCCTTACCGAGTGCACAAACCGAACGTTGATCAACATGTTGTCAATGTACGTCGCCTCCGACCAGAAAAACTGGGGTGAAGTTTTACCATTCGTCACGTACGCCTTCCACACGTCGAAACACTAAATTACAGGCTACAGCTCTTTCTATCTGCTCTACGCTCACTTACTTCGACATACGCTGGACACTATCTTTCCTTTTGTCGTCCATGACGATTTAACAATTGTGGAAACTTTGTGTCGTGCGGAAGAGACACGTCGACTTGCCTGCCTACGTACACTGACAGCGCAAGAGTCCTCCAAAACACCCTACGACAGTCAACACAGGCATATAACCTATGCCCCCGGTAATCCAGTGTGGGTGTGAACCCCAATACGCAGACGTGGCTTGAGCCAAAAGCTACTGGCACACTACGCCGGTCCTTTCGTGATACTTCATCGTCTCAGCGAGGTCAACTATGAAATTGCACGTGTCACCACTAGTGGCCTACGTTCATGCAAGACAGAGGTGACGCATGTTGCCCGCCTGAAGCCGTTTACACGAAAGATGCAAGAATGACTCGCCCAGAGGGCGTCGTATGAGACCGGAAGGAACGATAAAAAGTGTCACTACCAGAAAAAACAAGGGAAGCGCGGGTAGAGAATTAAGACAACGTTGCCTCAACTGCGATGCCTCTGAGTGGGTACGAGCCATGGCGGTGGAGATCATCATTATTCATACGGTGATCGCGGACTCAGGGCCCATTAAAAACCCCCATTAATTTGCCTTGCCTTGTGTAACAATATATTTATGATGACATCCCTCTAACTTTATGAGTTTATGAAGACATTCTTCATTTTATATGTATTTATGTTGACAGTTCTTTTTTCATACGAGCACACGTTTTTATATCTTACCTTTAGGTACTATGCGATGGTTCTGGTTCTATAAATATATACGCTGATGTTTTTGTTTTAATTGATAGCGATAAAATCACGCTTTCATTACGAGCCTCGCTGCCTGAATATCCCTACACTGCACAAGAGAGTCCTGATATGTAGCCGAACGTTTTAGATACCTTACAAAGACATCCATCTGGTAGAAAGCAATCAGCCTGATTAGGCACCGACCTCAAACACACCTATCAAAAAATAAAAAATTTGCTTGCAGCGTACATTTTGTAAAATACATACACGCAGAAACATTCTAAAGCCTGAAAATTACCATACGTTGTGGGAGCAACAGTAAGTTAGCAAAAGTAATGAAGCTTCAAAAGCCATACAGCATTAAAGCCAGTAACGCTTATGGACAATCCCCTACAAGACATCAATCTCTTCAGTCTGTGAAGCTCCATGGAGGTCAGTAAATATGTGCAAGCCAAAACATCTCTTAAACTTTTAGATATCAGTGTTGTAGAGGTGTAAAATCTATCCAAGGTTCCGACAGTGAAATCAACCTTCAATGCCTATTTCAGTGTCTGAGACTTCTCTATTTGTGTAAACGAGCCCGCCTAAAATGCTGCGCATATTTCAAACATGGCAAGAGGCCGTTGGTTAAAAAAAAGGATCAGGCGTCAACTTTTTTGTGCCCCTCAGACCAATCGCTGTTTTCTTAACGACATATTTTAGTAGGCATTCTGGAATTGTTTTCGTGTCTTATTGTTCACCTTCTTAAATGCATTCTTCACAAAGGCCTGAAGACACCGTATTTTTTTAACGCAGAAATGCATACCTTCACAAAGAATGAAGAGTGTCATTAAATACGAAAAATTTTAGCCAACCAAAAGCACATTTAGCGTATCTATCTATCTATCTATCTATCTATCTATCTATCTATCTATCTATCTATCTATTATCTATCTATCTATCTATCTATCTATCTATCTATCTATCTATCTATCTATCTATCTATCTATCTATCTATCTATCTATCTATCTATCTAGTTTGACTGCGGTTCGGACAAACTCTTTAATTGGTGTAGACAAAAATTAGTATGGGTAGTTAAGGGGGCTTGCGAAAGTCCTGTCACTTACTTCGTTAAACCCTGCTCTCCAGACGCGCGTGCAACATACCCACAAAGCCCTAAACAACGAACCATGGCATGCGGGTGCTCATCCCAGACGAATAACGCTTTATGTTTGCGCAGAAGCACCAAGGACCAACATTGGTGATATAGAAGTAAGAGCATTAAAAAAACCAGCATCGGCCGTTTTGAACATATGATTGTAAAGAATAAATATTTGAAAATTTCAACTGGAATCGATGGATGAAAATGTACATCTCATTTCGGTTTTACACCACTCAACCATTCGAGGGGCTGAGACTGCTATGGAAAAGGACTATGCAGGCGTTGTGTCGGGTAACATCGGCTGTGGTTGCAGTGTTCTCTACCTAACTTTGTAATCTTGTAACAAAAATTACATATGTACTTCGGTGATGCAGGCACAATATTCTGTTAATGTCAATCGTGGTTTCGCTGTTGGCTACGCTTTTATGGCAGTCTAATGAACAATACAATTGTATTCATATGGCTCAGCAAGCTATTGAAGCATTGTTTATTTCACCGGAAGATTCGGCCAACAAAAGTTGCGCACAGTATTACCATCATCGCACAAACTCCAGAATACTTCAGAATTGCAGATCTTTTCAATATTGATGTGGTCGCTGCTCGCACATGACTGCTGATGGTATGTCAGACCAAGAGCATGTAAAAAAGGGTGTTTCAGATCCGCTAACGTGAAACCAGAGGAGTGGCGAAGGATGCAGTGCTTGAATTGGGCCCTCCTACACCCTTTGAGCATGGTCAAAAAGCGTAGCCAATTAATAATATGGCGCAGCGCACGGCTTCGAATTCACAAATATTTCTGAAAGGCCGCTAAAAGCTTTTTTTTGTGCTCTCGATAAATGAAGCTGCAAGCTCAAAAATCACGCGTCACAGCAATTGTATGCCATTGGCTGATATGTACATGGTGTTTTCAGTCGTTTAAATAATCACACAAAAAATCTACTAATTGGAAAAAAGAGAGGGAGAAAAAGTGAAGATCGCTAGTCGCGCATGACTAATATTCTTTCCTCGTGCCATCCCTCTCTGCTTTAATTCCATCACTTTCGTCGGAACGAGAGAACAGGCAATGCTTCTTCGAGAGAAGATGCAAAGAGGCAATGAAGCGTGCGACATATCATCATAGCTCCCCTCATATTGAACGGATTTAAAATATTTTTTGTTGTGCATTCGGAAGCGATAAACGCCTTTAGTGTATCCACTTCCAGGCTACCAAAAAAAAAAACATGCTTGCGCAGAACGTGCAGCACATAAAGAGAAAGCTAAGCTGAAAGGGCGGCCTCAGAGCCTGATGATGACGATGATGATGATGATTATGATGATTGCCTCACATAGATGACGTTCACCCACAAAGAGGTATGGGCTAAGAAGCGGGTGACAGAATGCCTGAGGTATTGAGGCTAAAACCAATATTAAAAATTAGTTTAGAGATAGGACTTGGAATAAATAAAACGCTTACTGAGCTAGATTCCAAAACATCTGTTTTTTTAAAGAAAGAACTGCGAACTTTTCTCAACACATTTTAGGTAACCTTTACAAGCACACTTGCATAGTGCACACTACGCCATAAGAAATCACAGTTTTTGAGAAGTAGAGCGTAATTTACTATGCTGTTTTCATTCTTATGAGAAGCGTGGTAGGCGCCACACACTCACAGGGAATTTCGTGCAATTTTTTACGCAGTGCTTGATGATGACTGACGTGAGTGTGCGCCAACTTATTAGGCGAACAAGAAAAAGCTTCTGTAATGGCTTTGAACATTGGATGACCCACTCATTATGTAATTCTCATTGTGTGACGCCTGGGTTATCCTTTGTTTTTCTGAAATGCTTGATTACTCATATCATACTAACATGATTGCTTTCCCAACATCAAGGCTGTCTTGGCATGTTTCCAACGGGATCCAAAGCGCCAGTGTGGCTGCGCGGTAGAGTACTGCGCTAGCATACAGGGTACCTGGTCTCGAATCCCGTTGCTTCATTGTTGTTTTTAAATGCGAACTTCGGCGACTTCGAGCGTATCTATCTATCTATCTATCTATCTATCTATCTATCTATCTATCTATCTATCTATCTATCTATCTATCTATCTATCTATCTATCTATCTATCTATCTATCTATCTATCTATCTATCTATCTATCTATCTATCTATCTATCTATCTATCTATCTATCTATCTATCTATCTATCTATCTATCTATCAAGCCACTTACGTTTGAATGCTCTCTTGGTCACCCCCTTAACTTGGCGTGAACCAAAATTAGCATGGAGGGTAAGATGGTTTGACGAATGTGATGAGCTGCTCAAGACCTCAATAATGTTACAATACCGTCAGGAACGTCATCAAATACGTCCCGCCCGACAGTCGCACATACCCGCAGGCGTGTATGTGCCGCTTGTATGCGGGTATATGCCACAGGTTATTGACACTTAGTCCCTACCCAGGAACGAAGAGAACACACATGGGCAATTTTAACGTGCGAGCGTAAAGAAATAACCGAAATCGGTAGCGTCAACCAGACGAATGTAAAAAATAAATGTCAGGATCACAGCTAGAATCAAACCCACGTAATCTGTGTGGCAATGAAGCATTTTACCATAGAGGTATGTCAGGTCTCGAAACTACTTTTCAAATAGACGTTAATCTTCGTGAAACGTCAATAGGGGTTGCAGTACTGCCTACCAAATATTATAAACATTACACATGTGCTCCTTTCATACATCCGTCACGTCGGGTTAACGTCATCAGTGGTTAGTTGCCATGCGCTGAAGTTGATTTATGTGACAGTGTTTAGGGCCGGCATCCTCGCGAGCATCAGCGCTTTTTATAAGCTTCTTGTGTTGCTAGTACGTATGTTCCAGTTGGCATCGTTGCGCAAGTGCAAATAACTGGTTATATAAACATCTGCAACTCTTCAACATATGTCAGTGTGTGCAACGTTTGATCATTTTATTAGGGTCATTTAATGACGTGTCACTCAATAAAAAAATCGCAACAAGCTCACCATCCTTCCGCATGCTTCGCATAACGTCGTTTCCCAGGTCCGTGAGAGCTGCCGATTTTTTTTTGTTTGCTCAGTTCTTTTTTTATTTCGTGCGATAGTTGTTATGGATATCGGTGGCGACAGTAGAAAACTACGGCAGGCACTACCCTTGTTATGATTTGATAACAGCTTTCGGTGTAAAAAGTGTTGCAGGACTCCTTCGTTGAAAATTTTCGACGAAACACAAGCGGTATAAACTCTGAAACCGGCCCCATAGGTAAGTGTGTTACCACTGCATTCACGCCATCGGAAACCTACAACGGAGAACAGCTTATGTTCAACTTCAGGGTCACCTTCTTCTATGGCTTATACCTACTGTGTAGGGTTTGCCAAGAATTGGTTGGTTTTATCAATTGTTTTTGAAATTTTATACTAGTGGAGGTTATTTGCTTCTTTGTTACCTGTCAACTTTTGCACATACCCCCTCTGGGAGATTATTCATGAAATATTTTAATTTATAAATGGTAACTACGCTACTATCTACCAACTTGTAACTACAAGACGTGTTAAGAAAAAAGGCCGTAAAGTACAAACACATGCAGGGACTTAGAAAAACATAAGTAAGAGGAAATAAGTGCTACTAACATAACAAAACGCTGAAATATTGAGCTAGTCAAAAAGCTGAGTGTACCTGACTCGATCAAATTCAGATATACATTGTACATTTATTCACGATAACATTTCTATATCTAGTGATTTCAAGTACATATTGAAGTGAATATTATGTTGAAATATGCTTGGTTGCTTCATTAAATAACAAACTTCTTCAAATAAGTTTGTGACGAGCGATAGCAGACGACTCTCGGTGCGCGAGACACTCACCGCACGCATAACGACGTGTTGTACAAAGAAGATCATGACCCACCGAGCAGTCGATTTCTCCTCTGCCTTCCTGCAAAACGACAAGCCGAGGCTCTTCGTGAAATGCTTGAAGGACGATACCGTGGACACATGGACATCAGGCGAACATTTGATGCCCATAGGTCTAATTACTACTGGCTGAAGCTCTATGCAGATGTCACGCGGTACGTGCGTCATTGTGACCTTTGTTAGGGGATGAACATGTCGACATTGGTGTCTTACAGTCTTTTACAGCCAATAGAAGTCAACAGCCCATTTCACATAGTTGAGATTGACATAGTAGGGTCATTGAAAACTTCAAGAGGTTACAAGTACATCATTGTAGCTATTGATTACCTCACAAAGTTCGTGGAGGAAAAACCACTCCGGAACATAGAGCCGGAACCGTCCAGAAGTTTGTCGAACGACAGATCATTTTAAAGGTCATATGCTCAGCTCCAATTATCACAGACCGCGGTACTCAAATAGTGGCGCGCTCTACTGAAGCATATTTCAAACATGAAGACATCAGACATGTGGCCACTACCTCATATCAACCCGCAGCAAAGGGCTTGTGCGAAAGAGCGAATAAGACAATCAAACAGATGATTGCAATGACTGCCGCCGGGTGAGAAAAATGGGCCGATGTCCTCCTTTATATTGTCACAGGTAATAAGTATTAGCCCTAAATTTAGCGCGAAATCGCTTGGAGATAGAGAAAAAAGAAAACATTTCTTTCTGGTCTGGGAACAAGCAAGAGTGTGAAGGAACCTAAGACTAAAGCGGACTTCTTAAAAGACAGTATTTTAGATCGAGCAGTTGCTACTGCTTGCTTATCATCATAGGGTGCCTTTGAGTACTTCAGTGGAACTGCCGTTCAATTTTTTCTGCAACTAGAGACTTATTATACCTAATTTCTCAACAATCTCCAGACGTCATAATGCCACAAGAAACTTGGCTTCCTGCTGATCAAAACTTCTATCTGAAAAAAATATCAGTGCTTTCGGCTGGACAGAGACTCACGTAGTGGAGGATGAATTTTTTTTCATTTCATTCAAAACTTGCCATAACGCACACTTAGTTTACAAACGAATATCGCACGATTATGAAGTATTGGTTCCGGAAATTCACTTTCCCGGATGCGCACCACTATCTATAGTCAACCACTACTTTCCAGCTGGAATACAAGATGAAAGAGCCCTTCATGTTACTGTGAGTTTTTGCAGAAAGAGTATACTATTTACGGAAGACTTCAATTCCCATCACGCGTCTTGGGATTCCGCACTGATTCATCGGGAAAATGGTTGTGGGACTGGAATAATCGGAATAACCTTATTTGTTTGAATTCGAGTGTTCCTACATTCGTTCGATGTAATTCGAGGTCCATCTTACATTTGACATTTGCACGCTAAAATGGGACAATATCGTCCTGGACTGTTCTTGATACCGCTACAAGTAGTGATCACTGCCGCCTGGTATTTGAAGTCAGCATTTCTTTAGTGACGATAGATCGCCAGGTGCGATGTTTTGTAAACTACTCTAAATTTAAAAAGAATTTACAGAGAACGTTGTCTTCCTTGCCCAATATGGAATCAAATATGAAAGCTATGAGCCTTTGTTCCAATCTAAAGTGTGCAATTAAAGCATAGTTCACTATATCTTCAACAAAAGGACAATTCATATCTGCCTGGTGGAATCTGGATTGTGCCAGAGATTATAAACGCCACAAAGCTGCATGGAAAAAACTCCTTACCAACCAATGTCCGACTAATTGGAAAAATTATTTATTTGCTAAAGCTACGTTTAAGAGAACAGTTTCACTAGCGAAAGACGATTATGAAGAAAAACGGTATAGCTGTCTATCTAAGAGCGGCAACAAGAAAGCTCTATTCAGAATTCTCCATGATCCTAAAGCTATTACAGCACCCGTAAATATTTACTCAGTATTTTTTTTCTCCAACTTAGTTGAAAGATACATTAACCGAAATTGCATTAGGATTAAAGAATAGCTTTACATCTCAGATTAAAATATAATTTGCGAAACCTTCATTCGGAAATGATTTTATTGAAGTAAGTAGGGATGAACTTGCGCACGTCATTCGTATTCTGCCAAACAGAGGTCCTAGACGTGATGGCGTCACTTCAGGAATGTTAAAAATATTACTCGACATCTCTCCTGAAGACCTGCTTAACGTTGTAACTTTGCATCTATTCACTTCGAAATAGTTGGATACCTCCTGACTGGATAATTGCAAAAATAACACCGCTTCTTAAAAAACAGGGGCTAGGAATGCAGATGGATAACATTAGGCCAATTGCTTTAACATCACATGTACTTAATTTAATATAAAGAATACTTTACATTAGGGTTACGCAGTTCATAACAGATGATGCAATATTCAGTTGGTGCCAGATGGGATTTATATCAGGTTGCTTTATATGGGGGGGCGCACGTTGATTTAGAGGCTCGTATAAAGCTTGCTCGCCACAGACGACAATATGTGGCCCTAGTAACTCTTGATTTAGCCAAGGCATATGATAGTGTTGAACATCTTATTCTTATCAATGCCCTAAAAGAGCTAACGTTCCCGCAGTACATAACAAATTGGATATACGAATTTTTAAACGACAGAAAATTTTATTGCTTTCAACGAGGTGTTTCCACACCGAAGTATAGCCAAACAAGAGGTGTTCTTCAAACCTCTGTTCTATCGCCTGTGCTACTTAACATTTTGTTAAGTTCAATACTACTGAGTGATAAGGTACAAGTATATGTATATGCAGATAATATTGGTTTTTTGCATAGGACTGTGACATTCTTTACTACATTCAACTTTACAGTTTTGTTTGGCAACATTGCAAACCTGGTTTCAGAAAGTTCGTATGAATCTAAACTTAACTAAATGTGCTATAAAGTTTTTCCATTGGACGTACCAGTTTATATTTCTCTTCAGTACTATCAAAAAATAATTCCCAGGTTAACTGTATTAAATATCTGGGTGTATTGTATGATCAAAAACTGAGCTGGCGTGATCACATTGAACATATTAAAATTAGGGCTCCACGCGCTGCTGGGAAGATAGGTGGGCTAGACCGCCTCCGTTCCGGTCTTCGCAGAGATACGCTGATCAAGATTTAGTGCAAGTACGTTCGCCCGATTCTTGAATTTGGATGTGTACTATTCTCTGGTGAACCAGCATACCAAATAAACCACTTTATTCTTTTAGAGCGGGAAGCTATTCGAAGTTATTTAGGCATGCCAAAATTCAAAGCTAACAATGTTTTGTATCAAGAAGCTCGGATACCCACCCTTGCTTGCAGATTCCGTATTTTAACAGTCAAAAACTATTTAAAATTTTCTGAATCCACTTAAAGAAGGCGACAGTTTGTATTCTTTACGGAGCCTGGTGTCTTTTTCAATGAGCATTGGTCCTGTGTATATAAACCCCAAGTGATATGTGTTCAAACACTTCTAGATGCTTTAAATGCTAATATATTCGAGATCGCAGCATCTGACAAACCAATCGAACAAGTGCAAATAGGATTTGACGATTTCTTCCTCATGAATGCTAAACACTTGCCTTTTGAATATTTTATTGGTTTATTAGAACAACAGCTCTCTCAATTAGGTACTAATATAGTAATTGCAACGGATGCATCTATGAGTGGCGAGAAGGCAGGTGTGGGTATTTTTTCTCTCTCATTATTCTGGTCATTTACATTACGCCTCCCAGATTATACACCAATATTTGAAGCGGAATTAACGGCCATTATATTAGCTATTCGTAAACTTCCTGTGACGCACTCGACAGCTGTGATCGTGACTGACTCGTATTCCCTGTGTTCACTTTTATCATCGTCGTCGGCATCAGCAGTACTCGAAACTTTTAAATCATTAATCCCAGCAAACATTCGTCTAGTGCGAATGATATGGGTGCCAGGCCATCGTGGTATATTTATAAATGAGATGACTGACACAATCGCACGAACATCCTTGATCTTCCGATTGTGCCAATCATGCCTCCTGCAGCTTATGTAACAGAAGCGAAGTCTAGATAACTTTCCCTTCTTGAAGACTCATCAAAAATTACGATACCGAATCTAGATTTCTCGCACCTGCACTTCGCATAGAACAATAAATGGTGTCTCACGCGTAAATTGGAAGTCTTGATAACAAAGTTACGTGGCCGTGTGCCACCTCTTAATTTCTACCTAAACAGGTCTGGTCTGGTACCATCCCCTCTGTGCTCAAGCTGTAACGAACCTGAACATATCGACCATTTTCTTAACACATGTCACCATTTCAAAAATAAAAAAATGCTTATAATTTTTATTTTAAAAACTAGGAATATCACCTAATACTCCCAATATCTCGTCTTTTGGGGCCGCTTCAATGGGAAACAGCGACAGGAATATCTGCGGGGCTCTCTGCGAATTCCTATGTACCACAAGAAGATTACCTTGATGAGTTAGTGATCAGCTCTCGAATTTTACTAGCCAATCTACCATTTATCATTCAGCTGTTACACTGCAATGATTTAACCTTCAGAATAACTTCATATAACGATTACACGTCACATATTCAACAAATTTGATTATTTCTCTCCTCCCCCATTTTCCTTTTTTTTGCAACGCGCCAAAATTTTTTCACAGTCAAAACAAAGTAATCTCATTCCCCTAGTCTAGAAAACCTAAAGGTATTGGCTTGCAATAACCACCGCCTTCTTGGCCAATACCCCTTAGTGGGTGAGAGCCACAAAAGAAAGAATCAAGCAAGCAAGCAAGCGACAAGCCACCGCTTGTCGTGGTCGCCCGCACTTGTGGTTAGCGTGAAACCAGCTTCCAGGAAGGACAAGTAACGCTTGCCTGTGCTCAAACTACTGGGGTGTTCTTGGCTGAGGATTGAATGGTTTTAACTTTCTGTCTTAAAGTCCGATTCTATAGTTTATCTATTTCTGAGTTTAATCATATCTCTAGTGCTCATGTCGACTACTTCTCCTGGCCAGGCGCGATCCGCCTGGTCAGCGTCCCTGCCGTGTAATGAATTACCGCTAGACTCCTTTTTCCGCAGTGGTATCGAAAGCAATCCCGTAGCACTGGTACCTAAAAATAAAGGCTTAATCAGACTTACAAACCCTCAGGTGGTTCAAAAGGAACTTAAGACAACTTCAAACCATTTCCAGACCATCACAAATGTGCGCCCATTTGGGCGACGAGGTATCGTGTGTAGGTCGCCGGATCAGACCTGCTGCAGGATCTTCTCAAATGCACCTCCTTTGTTGCTACCCCGGTGAGTGCTTTTATTCCGCATCATCTTGCATGTACCAAAGGCCTTGTACGGGGAGTCGACTCCAATCTGAGTCCAGCTGAGACCCTAGACAGGCTCTCTGGAGCAGGCGTAATTTCAATTTACCGGTGTAATCGCCTAGTCGACAACCAGAGGGTACCAACCGAATCGGTCCTCCAGACATTTGTGGGCAAAAAATGCCCGTCAGCAATAAAATTGTGGCCACTGATATTCCGAGTAGAACCCCTCGCTTCTCGTCCGATTCAGTGCAAGAACTGCTGGAGATTCGGCCACAGTGCGGGAGGATGTAAATCTAACGTTCGTTGTAGCACCTGCAGAGAGAGCCATCCTTCAAGCAAGTGTAGTGCAACAGAGGAAAAGTGTTGTCTCTGTGGGGGCAGTCACTGCGCCGACAACTCTGACTGTTCCGCTCGTTCCCGGGAGGTTCAAATCCTAGAAGTTATTGACCGCCGCCGCTGTTCTCGAAGGGAAGCCATTGACATGGTTAGAGACAGGGCTTTTGGATACTCTGGTATTACAGCGCGCTGCACTTCGAGTATGAACTCAAACCTATCGCGGGCTATTGAAACTGCTCTGGAAAAGGCAGTGAGTAAGGCAATAGATAAAACTAATATCTAACCTTTCCGACTGTTTAGTGCAAATTATTTCAAGTCAGATTGGACAAACAGTATAGACTAGTACAGAACCTGCAGTATTAGACATAACCAGCGATGCCACACAGCTACGCAATGCAGTGTTGGACGAACTTTCTGCATCTGCAGGCAAGACTAAGCAGTCAGGAACACAGGTGCACTTGGACCGACGTTTGCCTCAGCCGAGCACAAGTACTGCTACAGATATGGAACTCAATATACGAACTAATAAACGTACCAGATCCCCTATCTTCACCCATCTCAAGTCCAAATGTAAACGGAATGAATCAGCTATTTCGCGTGAAAATGCTAACAAGGGCGCGACATGCGTTCTGCGGTGCGCTCAACACCATAGGTCAGTTGAGGGTACTACAGTGGAACTGCCGTTCTATATTCTCAGCCTCAACCAACTTACATTACTTTTGCAATAATTTTAATCTTCATATTATAATTCTCCAAGAAACTTGGCTCACCAGATAAAAAGTTCTATCTTGCAGGTTTTCGTTCTTTTTGATTAGATCGCCCATCACGTGGTGGTGGTTTAATGGTCCTTGTATCATGTAAATTATGCCATAGGGCGAAAATTTCTTTCAGAATGGTAGACTTGTATTGTGAATTAATAGCATTAGACTTGTGCCTCCCCGGATACCACCCTTTTTCAATTGTACATTGTTACTTCCCCTCCGGTGTGCAAAGCACGCGTTATCTTGACAGCGTTTTGGTAGCATGTAGAAAGGAAATTTTACTCACAGGAGACTTTAATTCACACCATTTGTCTTAGGGTATAAGGACAGATTATTGTGGTAGGCGACTGTGGGAATGGACTATTGATCACAACCTCTCCTGTCTGAATAAAGGTCGTGTAACATTTGTCCGAGGTCAAACTAGCTCAGTATTGGATTTAACGTTTTGCTCCAATGCAATCAAGATTTTGTCATGGGCTATTCTGTATTCGGCAACTAACAGCGACCATCTTCCTGTAGTTTTAGACATTACTTGTCCAACAATAACTTTAGATCAGCCAAAACGCACATACATCAACCATAGCAAATTTCAAGCCTGCCTCCGTTCTGCAATTTGCAAGCTTGGAAATGCCAGTACTATCCTTGCATCTACGATTGGTTCAATGCTGGAGGGATCTAGAAAAAATTCCGAATTTTCTATTCCATCTAATAAACGATCCTCCTCTCGTTGGTGGAACGATGAGTGTACGCGCGATTAGAGAAGACGAAAAGCCGCTTGGAAAAAAAAACTTCTTAATCGGAGCCCAACAAACTGGAAAGACTATCAATTCCTCGCTGGCGTATTTAAGCGTACAGTGAACCGCGCGAAAGAAGAATACGACAGTAGACATTTGGATCATCTTTCTAAATCAAAAAATAAGCGTGCTTTGTTCGCTCATCTTCGGACAAGAAAAGTACTGCCAGAACCTTTAACGTTGCAGTCATGTGTCTTGACGCCGAAAGAAATGAACACCTCTCTAGAAGACATAGCGCAAGGTTTAGAACGGCGCTTCACTGCAAATTTTTGGCTATTCAGTTCGTTCCGGTAAACTAGCATGAATTTCCAGAAGTTTCTTTAGCTGAATTGAATCAGACAGTATTATGCTTACCGAGGATGGCTCCCAGACCAGAATGGATTACGAACTCTATGTTGAATTGTTTACTCCAGGAATCGCCTAATCTTTTGCTAGAACTAGTGAATTATTCTTTAGGGAACGCATGGATACCTCCAGAATGGAAACTTGCCAAAATTGTATTGTTGCTAAAAAATGAAAATGATGCATACACGCTCGATAATATAAGGCCGATCGCACTGACATCAAACTTAGTGAAATTGGTTGAGAGAATCATCAATATACGAATTAAGGAACTTATTACCATTAGGTCAATTCTAAGTCCCTGTCAAATTGGGTTCAGGGCTGGTTGTTCAATTTGGGATGCCCACGTTGACTTAGAAAGTAGGCTTCCATTAGCTCGGCTACATAAAGAATATGCTGCTTTAGTTAACTTAGACACCGCCAAAGCATATGATATCGTGGAGCACTGTATTTTGATAGATCGATTAGAATACCTTGCTTTTCCATCATACATAGTAGCGTGGGTTCACAATTTTCTCGCAGACAGAAAATTTTATTGTTTTAAAGATGGGTTTTCATCATCTGCTCATGCCCAAACGAGGGGAGTACCGCAAGGCTCGGTGCTTTCCCCGGTCCTATTTAATTTACTAACGAGCACCATTCCACGTAAACAGGATATAACAACTTATGTTTATGCAGGCGATATCGCATTTTTTGCAATGGCAGATAACATTCGGACCTTATATGAACGGCTACAGACTTACCTTAATATATTGGAGAGCTGGCTCGACGGCAACAGCTTTTTAACTTAATCCGAGTAAATGTGCCCTCCTTGTTTTCCCGCTGCAATACCCTGTGAACTACTCTCTCTCTCTTACCATCATGAGGATATACCACAGGTGGAATCTGTTAAATACCTTGGAGTAATTTATCACACATCGCTTAACTGGCGATTTCATATCGAATATATCGCCGGAAAAGATGTGCTGGCCATTGGCACATTACGTAGGCTAAGCAACTACCGCATAGGCATGAGAAGAGACACATTATTAATGATATATCGCATGTATGTTCGTCCCATTTTGAAATTTGCTTGTGTACTTTTCTCTGGAGTTCCAGCTTACAAGTTGCGGCCTCTAATTCTTCTGGAAAGAGAAGCTTTGCGCTTATGCCTTGGCCTTCCCAAAACAGTTGCCAACACTGTGTTGTATCTCGAATTGAGGGTCCCTCCGCTTTCTTGTAGAATTCGCCTTCTCACTATTCAGACATTCTTAAGAATTTATGAATCACCATTACGACGTTCAGAAACAGCCTTTATTTCCACCCCAGAATCATTTTTTTGCTGCTAAATGGCCGTGATTTCACACGCCACAAATTATATTTGTGCAAAATTTACTGCAGCCTCTAAACGTACGTATATGCGACATCATGCCGAGTCGTGATAATTCAGCCCCGGTGGAAATTCAATTCGACGACATTTTTGCTAAGAATGCCAAATTACTTCCCCATAATATTTTGTATGGTTTACTACAAGATTACCTGCGCCGTAATACAACGAACATTATTGTTGCTACAGACGCATCGCAATACGACGAAAAGTCAGGGGTTGGTATTTTCAGCCCTATTTTAAATTGAATTTATTCCCTTCGACTACCCGATTTTATACCCGTTTTTGTGGCTGAGTTTCTGGCAGTAGTGCTCGCCTTATGCAAGTTAGATACAGCAATTACATCAGCTGTCATAATAAAAGATTCCCTACCTCTCTGTGCAGCACTTTCTGTTGGTGCTGATAATCACGTAACAAGGGCGTTCCGTGCTCTAGTATACCTGTGCATTTGAGAAAAGTACGATTAGTTTGGGTGGCTGTACATAAAGGTTTGTTTCTGAATGAAATAGCCGATTACCTAAGTCGTCAATCAGCGAACCAATTCT
The DNA here is from genome assembly GCA_013436015.1 of Rhipicephalus annulatus. Classification (NCBI taxonomy): domain Eukaryota; kingdom Metazoa; phylum Arthropoda; class Arachnida; order Ixodida; family Ixodidae; genus Rhipicephalus; species Rhipicephalus annulatus. The sequence continues at coordinate 70,517 of WOVY01000160.1, forward strand.
GCCGCTCTGTCCATCATCCGCTTATGTGACTGCTGCTCGATTCCGCAGACGTACGCTTATGCAAGTCTTTAAAGATTCAGCACTAACAAACTCTACAGAATATCGCCATTTATTATATCCCGGGTGAAGAGTCTTTTGCCGCACTCGAAAACAATAAGTAGCTATCACAAGGCTGCGTTGCGGGGTACCAAATCTAAATTTCTATAAACACAGGTCTGCTCAGGCACCTTCGCCACTGTGCGCATTCTGTGATGAACTGGAAACAATAGACCATTTATTTTTGACCTGCAGGCGGTTTAACACATTACGAAAAACCCTATTAGAAATACCTTTGCGTGGTATTGGTATCGACTTATCTCTGCCTGTCATTTTATCTTTTGGAGCTTCCATTTCTGGTTTATCTAATGGGACAGTATGCGCGGCCGTCCGGGACTATATTGATTAAACTAATAGTTTGACTAATTAACCAGTTTCATTATCCTAACATGTCCACATAATTATATACGTATAAAATCAAAATATTGCTCTATTCTAAGAATAAATTCGTTTATGTAAATATTTGTATGCGTTAAATTAAGCACCACATTTTCCTAGGCTATCGGTAATCTTTCTGTTATACCTCCATCGTTCCAAATCTGAACAGTAAATTTTAAAACCACTCGATTCTTGGCCAATCCCCCACAGTAGGTATGTGCCACTAACAATAGGAGAACAACAACAACAACAACAAGCAAGCGAGCAAAACGTCGATTCGTAGCTGTCTGTCATTGCGTTCGTGGCACTGGTGGAGGTGCTGGGTAAAGGTGCCTCGGCTCCGGATTTTCAGCCAACACACCGAGCTGCTTAGGGACAGCTACAGCTCCCACGACAAGAAGCAGTCGCCACCTGTGAGGACTATCTCCCGAATACGGTCCTTTCTCTCAAGACGAGATGGCAACCTCGACTACCAACCAGGCGAGTCAGAACAACGACGCCTATTCTTTTCTCCCGCATGCTTTTCATGCGCCGCAAATACCATGCTAATTCCATGGAGACATTTATGAGGATGTTGATGACTGGCTTGATCACTTCGATCGAGTGGCCAACATGAACGAATGGGATGAAGCTCGCAAGCTGCGGAGAGTTTATTTTGCGTTGGAAGACTCTGCCAAAACGTGGTATGAGAATCACGAGGATTCCTTTGCGGCAAGAGTTCAGCCGACAGTTTTGCGATGCATATCGCAGCGCCGGAATGAAAGAGAAAGCGGAGCAGGCTATGTCGTCTCAGAACCAACCACCCAACGAGAGAGTTTCGATGTTTGTAGAGGACATGCTTCGACTCTTCAAGCGTGCCGGCCCTGTAATGTTTGAGGAAAAGAAGGTACGGCATTTAATGCATGGTGTAAAAGAACAGCTCTTCGCCGGACACGTGCGCAATCCACCGACGACTGTGGCTGAGTTCATAAATGAGGCAACCACAATGAGGCGTACCCTCCAGCATCGGTCGTCACAGTATGAACGCCACGACGTCACCACTTCTGCATGCTTTATCGGGGCCGACAGCGAGAGGAATGCCCTCACAGAGTTCATAAGAAGTGTCGTGCAGGACGAGCTGCGCCAACTCCAAGCAGCGGGACCCAAACCAACCGTAAATACTCTCGCAGACAGGTGGTCACCCCACACGCGCCAACAAGGCCTAAGGCCCCTGGGCTAACTTATGCAGTGGCCTTGCAATCTCCGGCACCACATGTTCCTGATCCCACTATGCGGACATTGGATCAGGCTAGCCATTGATTCCAGGGCACCTCTTCAACTCCGCCAGCCGCCTCAAGGTTTCCATGTGCACCCACTTATCATCCGTCTGGATCGCGACAGAATGCCACAAAGGCCAGCGTGTGGCGTACGTCAGATAACCGTCCACTCGGCTACCACTGTGGCGAAGCGGGTCACGTCTACCGCAATTGCCACAACCGCCAACTTGGTCTCCGTGGGTTTCACTCTGATGCTCGGTGCCCGCGTTACGGTGAGCGTCGCCGCGATATCGAAGCGTACCTTACGGGCCAGCGAGCTCCTCGCCTTGGTCAACGCCCCCAATCACGATCACCATCACCTCGCCGCTTCACGTCACTTAGCATTATCTTATGCTCAGAGTCATCTTATGCTCCTTTCAGAGGCCAGTCACCGAGTCCCTACAGGGGAAACTAGAAAGCGTGGCTCCTGGGGGTGAAGCCGCGTCCCAAAGAACTGTCAAAGAGCCTCCCTCGACGCAAAGAACCGACGAAGACTGTTCTGTTTTTTCAGTCGTTTCCGAAAGTTATAAGACTGTTTCCGCCGACATCACCGTACACGTCGATAATCACGTCGTCACTACTCTCGTCGACACCGACACCAATTATTCGGTTATGAGCAGTGCCCTGGCATCCCAACTGAGGAAGGTAACTACTGCTTGGCAAGGAGCCCCATTGCGCATGGCAGGAGGCGACATTGTCACGCCGACTGGAATGTGCACAGCCGTGTTCGAGTCCACGTTTCGACGTTCACGGGGTTTTTCATCGTATTGCCTGTGTGCTCCCGTCCACTCATTCTGGGACTGGACTTTCTTCACGAACACGCCGCAATTATTTACCTACGAGACTTGCAGGTGTCGTTCGAGGACCCCTTTCATTCTGAACCTGAAAACACCCACTTATCAAAGGTTGCCCTACGTGTATCCTCCGAATCTGTTACTCTGTCTCCCCGCAGCAGCCTCCTTATTAGCGTTGAATACAATCAAGACGTCCCCTATGCTGCAATTGCGCAAGTAAATTTATCTCTACTATTTGCACAATGAATATGCATTGCCCGAGGTATTGTTCAGCCCAGGAGAAAGCAGGCTTGCCTATTAGTCACGAATTTCAGCGAGGAGTATCGCCATCTTACCGAACACGTACACTGCGATCGCATACCTTGAGGATATTGCCGACGTGCCTGGCCCCTCAACATTATCTGCCCTTTCGTCGTGCGACCATTCCGCCATGACATTCGCAAGCACTCTCGAAGTAAACCAGGGTCTACCATCCGCAGAACAAAAACGTCTTTTAAAGCTACTCGACTCATTTAGGAACTGCTTCGCTGCGACTTCGAGAGTGAATCAAACACCGCTTGCCAAGAATCGTATCATTACAGAGCCTACCGAGAGACCCATTCGACAGTACGCCTACAGAGTCTCACACGAAGAACAAGACGCCATACACCAACAGGTTGAGCAGATGCTAGAGGACGATGTCATCCAGCCATCGACCAGTCTCTGGGCGTCCCCTGTTGTGTTAGTAAAGAAAAAAGATGTTACCCTGCAATTTTGCGTCGGCCACCGAATGTTGAATAAGATCACGAAGAAAGACGTGTATCCTTTACCACTAATAGATGACTCGCTGGACCGCATTAGCAACGCTCGTTACTCTTCTTCCATGTATCTACGCAGCGGCTATTGGCAAATATCTTTTGATGATCGCGACCGCGAAAAGACCCTTCATTACTCCTGACAGACTCTACGAGTTCAAGGTCTTTCCCTTCGGCTTATGCTCGGTGCCAGCTACTTTTCAAAAAATGATGGACACGGTTCTTTTTGGGCTAAAATGGTAATCGTGTCTTTTCTACTTTGACGATGTCGTTGTCTTCTAGGACACATTTGAGCAGCACGTCCAGCGCTTACAGGCAGTTCTTCAGGTGATTCGAACAGCTGGACTTTTTCTCAAACCCGAGAAATGCCACTTTGCTTTCGAGGAGCTGAAGTTTCTTGGTCACGTTGTCAGCCATGCCGGTATACACCCCAGAACCTGAGAAAACGAAAGCTGGTGCCGCATTTTCTGCCCCAACGAACAAGCGCGATGGCCGCCGATTTCCGGGACTGTGCGCATACTACAGACGCTTCGTGAAAGGCTTTTTTGAAATCGCTGAACCGCTAAATGAGCTTACAAAAGACGGCGTACCATTTGTTTGGGATCGGAATCAGCATCACGCATTTGAAACGCTAAGAAACCATCTCCAAGCCCCCCCCCCCCCCCTGTAATCGGTCACTTTGACGACAACGCTTCCACAGAGCTACACACAGATGCCGGCAACGTGGGACTTGGAGCTGTATTGGTTCAATGGCAAAATGGCGTAGAGCGCGTGATTGCCTACGCAAGTCACACACTATCATTCGCAGAGAAAAACTACTCTGCAACAGAAAAAGAATGCTTGGCCGTTGCTTGGGCAATAGAAAGTTTCGGCCTTCTTGGTACGGTGGACCATTCAGGGTAGTTAGCGACCACCATTCCTTATGCTGGCTCGCCAACCTCAAAGATCCTTCCGGTCGTCTAGCACGGTGGAGCTTTCGGCTGCAAGAATTTGACGTAACAGTCATTCACAAGTCAGGAAGCAAACACACCGATGCCGACTGTCTCTCACGTGCGCCCATTGAAAGTACGAAAGCCGACGTTGAAGAGGGCGATACTTTGCTTTCCTCTGAATCAGCAACCGACTTGACTCAACAACAACGCGATGACATGGAGCTAAGCCCACTGAACGACTACCTCGAAGGCCAAAAAAGCAATCTTCCTCAAAATTTCACACGTTCGCTAGCCTCGTTATGCATCAGGGATGGAGTCCTCTATAAGACAAACTTCGACCATACCCAGGCTACTTACCAACTCCGTTGCGCCGACCTCGCTTCGGAACGATATTTGACATGCTTGTCACGACGAACAATCATCCGGACACATTGGCTACACGCGCACCTTGGAAAGAGTTCGTCACTCATACTACTGGCCACGCTTCGCGAAGATAGTCAAGCAGTACGTCTGCACATGCCGCGACTGCCAACGCTGTGGTACGACCGTCATCAATATTAAAGTTTTCCGGCCTCTGTGAAAGGGACGAAAATATTTCGACGCATTCCAAGCGACAGTGTGCTGTCAAGACGGGTTGTTTTCCAGTCAGCAAAACATGAAAAGGGGCCAGGACCGGTCTGCGCAAGGAAGGCTACCGAGCCAAGAAAGGTCACTGTGAGCTCGACTCTATGCAAAGCTTTCCAGGCAAACGAAGATATTCGTAGCCTAGCCACAGCTGCTAGCAAACAACCAGGAATGGAATGTGGGGATGAAGAAAAGGACAAGGCATTATGTGCTGCAGCCCTTGCGGGAACTCGCCTCGATGACGAGGGATTAGTCGACCGCTCCTCCTTCCTCCTTTCTCCATAGGATTAGCTGAATGGGATCGCATATTTTGACGATATGCGGGCCCACCAAGACATTGTCCTACCCCAACATTCAAGCAAATTTGTCACGTGTACTGGCAGCCGGTTTTTCGAACCTCACCCAGCTTCCTGAAGAATCTTGGAAGTCAATGTCGTCGGGCGTGCGCGAAACTTGGTGACGTGAGTTTGACACGTGTATTGGCAGCCGGTTTTTCGAACCTCACCCAGCTGCCAGAAGAATCTTGGAAACCAAAATCATCGGACGGGCGCGCAACTTGGTGATGTGTGCGAAAACGTCGGTGTAGTGCTTTGGCGACCATATTTGGGCATTGTGCGGACTGTGCCCTCTCCACATGCATTGTGTGGTGTCTTTCTTTTCCTTCGTGGGTGGAGCATCTAGACCATGGAGCGCCGTATTGGCTGGAGCCGCGGACAGTGCGCCTAGCGTTGGCAACGCGGTGCTATATAAATGAAAGACTCTTGTGTATTACAAGCTCTAAGGCTCTACAGGTCAACACTTCTCGTGTACAGTTTTGATCACTTGATTACTTCTTTTCTAACTCTCAGTTACTAATTATGTAAATAAATTGTTGTCACTTTTTTACGAGCGCCTCATCTGACTTGTTCGACGATGGGTCTTAGGACGGGGGTCCGCTACCAAACTGAGACCCACGGGACCCGGAGTCACAACAACTGGTGGCAGCGGTGGGATAGCGTGAACCCAGGTCGCCACCACTGGATGGCAGCGGTGGGATAGCGTCAACCCAGGTCGCAACCACTGGATTCAGCGAAGAGATGACGTCAACCCAGGTAGCAACGACTCGACGACAGCAGTCAGATGCTACGACCCCATTGACTTCGAGAGGCGATTGGACGACAACGGTCGGATGCTCCGAGCTCATCGACTTGAGAGGCAGCCGAACGGCACTTCTGGGATGACACGAGGTCATCGACTGCGAGAGGCAACCGGAAGGCACTGCTGAGATGCACGACGCTGGAGGTACGACTGCGAGCCGGGTGAGTGCCGACTTTCTCTGTTAAACTTTACCAGGCATTTACTAATGTGCGAGTAAAAGTTGGTAGGGAGCATAGCTTTTGTTGTCATTGTGTAACTGGCGTCAGGAAGATTGTGAGATAGCTTGATTAAGCTATAGTCTGTGGGTGACGGCAAGGTTAACAGTGACAGCACTATTTTAGTCATATGGTTAACAGATAACTTGCGTCGGGCAGATAATTGTGAGATAGCTTGTTGAAGGTATAGTCTGTGGGTTAGGGCAAGGTTAACGGTGACAGGGCCGTTTTAGTCATATGGTTAACAGATAAATTGCGTCGGGCAGATAGTTGTGAGATAGTTTGTTTAAGCTATAGTCTGTGGGTGACGGCAAGGTTAACAATGACAGAACGGGATTCCGTGTAAGAGCTTAAGGAAGCTTTTGCAGACTAAGTTAACAGGTAACCTGAGGCAAGGCAGAAAACTAGGGTTGTCATTGTTGTCAGGGTTAATTAGCTGCAAGACAGGAATCATTTGTAGAAGAAAAAGCGGTACCGGAAGCAGTCACAAATCTGAAAGTCCTGCGAAAACCGGTATTGCTAGCGATCGCAGAGGAGTTGAAACTCAATGTGTCAGATTCCCCAAACAGAACAGAACTGATCGACCGGATCGTCGGGACAGGGACAAGTGATGAGGACCTCTCAGAGTATGTCGAGAGCATTCAACAGGCAGGAGCCCGGAGAAAAGAGGCAGAGGCTCAAAGAGAAGAGGCAGAAGAAGCCGAGGGGATACGTATACACGAGGCTAAAATACGAGAATTAGACGAAGACATTGCAAGGATGAATCGTATAACTAGGGCACAGCATCGGAAGCGGTTTTGGTCTTGTATATGTTCAGTATGTGTAAAGCCCAAAAGGTGCGGTGAAGTGGCGAGTACGGTGCAGTGTGAAGTTACCGAGAAAGCGGCTGTTTACAAGGTACCACCCAAGAAAGGTACGCGTCTCTATCAGTGCGACATGCAAAGTGATCCTTCGACGGAGAGAAAAGAGCAACAGGTCGTTCTTAGTGAAATTACGCCTAGGGAAGGTACGTAACTCTCCGATGGTGCAAAGGTAGTGCATGTAGAGAGCGGGACAGTGGCTGGTATGCAAACTGTAGCAAGTCCAAAAGGTGTTCCATGTGAGACCAAGGCTGGTTCTAGTTGCCCTGATAGGGTCATTGAACAGATTTATTAGCTGGAGACCACGCTCGAGCCTCAGCAAGGGAATGACCTTTCGGATGTTGAAAGAGAGGACAACGGAGGTAGTCCTATATGTAGCGAAGACATAACGCTACTGAAACCCGACAGTACTGCCAGCGAGGGCGCGCTACTGTTGAAAGTATTTCCTACAGATACCGTGGGAAATGTTTCAGTGTGAGAAGGTACATTGCGAAGCTGTCGTAGGTGTACAAACAGGCACAAGTTCGGTGGAGGATTGTTTCGAGGAAGAATCTAGTCCCAGCAGCATGAACAGAGATTGTGGGTTGTTAGAGACGTGCTGTGTGCAGCGGCACGTAAACGATCGGCCAGACGGTAAAAACTACCCGGAAATGGAGCAGGACGCTACTTTTCAAGAGTTCAGATCTGTGGAGGGCCCAGAGTCTGGTTTTGCGAGAGGTAGCACAGATAAATTAGCCCGACAGAGCAATGCAGCGGGGAAACCGAAGGGCAAAGGTTGCAGAAAAGGTGGGGCACAGACACACCTGAACTGTAAGATTGCCGATGACGCAACCAGGGAAGTTTGTAACAACGAAAGAAAGGTTGTACGGAAGCGTCACCGCAAAAGAAGGAAGCGGGGACGTGCGGCACCACAAAAGGTGGAGGCAGAGGGGATGCCACAGCGGAAACGGAAGGGTTGGCCATTGGGCAATTCTACAAACCGTACTTTGAGGCATACGGTCAGGCGAAATCGGCGAGAGAGAAGTAGTGGAAAGGGACGCGCGTCCCTAAGAAAGAAGGCGCGGTTGAAAAGAACAGATTTGCGTCGACAACGATGTCGACAGGTTCCTAGAAGGAAGGCTGCTGGTCCTCAATTCAGGGTAGAACCAAACACCAAAAGACAATCGTGAATCTTTCCCCCGCACTTCAGGAATCTTCGGTGTCGCGAAGAAAGGCGGCCAGAATCAGAAATGAGGCGAGATAGCAAAGTTGGGCTAGGAGCTCGCGCTCATTGTGGCCTCTGGCGATCGCGAAAATGGCAGAGAACACAACCACCACATGCATGAGTGAAATCGTGAAGGTCAGCTGCAAGCTTTTCGCAGAATGCGAGCCAGAGTTTCTGGAAGAAAATCATTTGAATATTCTTCCAGTTTTGAACCTTTTAAGTAAAGTTTTCCTTTGTATGTAAGGTTTAAAAAAAGACTAGTTTTAAAGCGTTCATGCTGAACACGGTATGTTGTTGTTTTTGTACACAATTACTAACAAACGCGCGTTTAGATTTTTTTAGATGATACGAAACCGTGCGTTTGGTCGGGAGATGTTACAGCGCTCTATAAGTGCGAATAGAGCTAACTCACCTGAAGGAACCCAGCGTGTTCTTTATCCAAGGGGCTGGCATGAAAATGTAACATTAACCAAACAAGACCATCACGCAAGGTTTAGTTCCGTCCTTTTGGTTTTGATCGAATGCTTAAGTATCATGCGATAGTTTAGGCGGAGCATTACGCGTTGCCGAAAGTCGAGGTTAGAGCGACATTTCGAACAGTTAGAGGATGCAGATGAATCTAATCTGAAAGATTTGAGTCGGTCCAGGTGTGTCCTACTAAAGACGTGAATAACGGTAACGTTTGAGCTTGGTTTATAGCGTCCGCAGAGCACCGCACGAAGGCTTAAGTTTTTCTTTGTGCGTAAACGGAACTCATGCGAGAATTCTTTGTTTTGAGCTTTTCGTTCGTTTTGAAAGTGTCCTGTTTGGGTGGTGGAAAAGCCTAGGGAAGGCAGCTCGCAAAACTAGCTTACTAGATTACCAGTTCAGTTTTATCGAGGTGGAGCATTGTATTCTCTCGGAGCTACTGCCTTTGTTCTCTAAGAATGGCCGCCTGCTGCGTAAAAACCTCGTTTTGCAACAGTATACGTTTGACATACGTTTTAAAGAGAGGGATACCCCATGGAAACGCTGAGTGTTTAAGTCGCTGTCCCTGACACGAACGGCATTCTCGAGAGTTCTGCAATATTTTTTTTCCTAACCTGAACGAGGACCATTCATTAGGTTTTTTGTCAATTTTACGCCTTTTTGAGTTGTTGAACTCATGATGATGATATATGATGTTTTTTGGCGCAAGGGCCATTTGATGGCCAAAGAGCGCCTGTTCAGGGGACAAGGAATGTGGATAATGATTGTGATTACCGGCTGTATAAGGGCCATAAAATTCCTCGCAGTAAGGCGGGCAAAACATTCAAGTAATAAAATCATGACCTAGCGGTGAAAGGTGTCTGGCGTGAATAGGTGACAAAAGTTGGTGATGATGTAAAACGATGGTGAACGTGTATGGCATTAGCACAAGTACCTCACTCGTTCATACCCTTGCGTCCAAGGGCCGAGAGGCAAGTGCTTTCCTGTGTAGCCACCGCAGCAAAAAACTCTCTGGAGAGGTCGTGCTACGGAATGCCCGGGTAAATGATATGAAAATTATGAATTTCTTTTAAAAACGCTAACAATGATTTATGACTAAAAAGCGGTTCCCTACCAACGAACATTGCAGGGTGTAAAGGTATATGTTGTCGGTAGGGTAATGGGAAATGCTGTTTTCTTAGAATTTCTAAGTGTTTGCACTGAATTAACATGTGAAGAATTGTTAATGCTTCACCACATCTGTCACACAATGGTGCATCACCACCGGACAAAAAATATGTGTGTGTCGTGTATGTGTGTACTATCCTAAGTCTCGTTAGTATTACCTCTGTATGACGCAATTTAGATACTGGCAGCCAATGACCAAGGTGTAGCCTAATAATGTGTAGTTTGTTTTGTGTGTGTGTATCCCACTTGCTCTGCCAGTAGTCCCTGAGGTTTCGTTTGAGAGACGGCTTAAGATCAAGGACCGGGATTACTTTGGGTGTAGGGGCAGTGCTTTTGTGGACGGATGCAGCGAGCTGATCCACCCTCACGTCGCCTTGGATCTCACGGTGCCCTGGCACCCAGCACACTACAACATGTTGTTTGAGTGTGTAGAGTGTGCACAAAATGGAGTAAAGTGAGACAAGGATCAAGTTTTTTTTGTTTTTTAAGACTGTGCAGAGCCGTTACCACACTGAGAAGTCTGTTTAAATTACTGCTTTTTGTATTTGTAATTGTTTGATGTGTTTAGCTGCCACAAGAATCGCGTAAGCATCCACTGTGAAGATACTTGTGCCTGGATGTAGAGGGCCAGCATCCGAAAAGGATGGGCTGACAGCAGCGTAGGACACAGAGGACCTAGACTTGGAGGCATCTGAAAAGAACTCAGGACGTGTGTATTTGTGATGAAGTTCCAGAAATTATGTTCGGATATGGGCAATAGATGCATGTTTTGTAACTTCTAGGAAAGAAACGTCGCAGTCTATAGTCTGCCATTGCCACGGTGGCGGGTATGCTACAGGAGCCATTAAAATGTGTTCAAGTGACACTCCAGTTTCTTTAGCTAGACCCTTCAGGCGAACTGAGAGGGGCTGCCTCATCGAAGGCTTGTTTTGAAACAGAATGGAGCTCGACAGATCATTAATAGTAGAGTATGAGGGGTGCTTCTTGTCTGCTTTCACCTTAAGAAAATAGACAAAGGACATGTAAGTTCTCTGTAGATGAAGCGACCATTCATTTGACTCAACGTAAAGGCTTTCTACAGGGCTTGTGTGAAAAGCACCCGTAGAAAGGCAAGGCGGATGCTCAAATGGTGCACGGGGTCCAGCATCTTCAAAGCACTTTGAGTTGCAGACTGATAAACAATGGCCCCATAATCTAAGCGGGTGCGAATGAAGCTTCGATACAGATTCATGAGGCATTTCCCATCACTACCCCAAGTAGTACGTGACAACACTTTTTAACGTTCATGCCTTTTAAACATTTTGTTTTTAAATACTTCATATGCGGTACGAAGGTCAACTTGTTGTCCAAGATTAAGAGTGGGAATTTATGCTCGGCTTTGACAGACAGACGTTGCCCAGTTAGTCAAATGTCAGGCTCCGAGTGCATGCCTCTCTTTCGAGAGAACAAGACGCACGTGTTTTTTTGTTTGTTAAATGAAATCCGTTTTTATGTGCCCATTTGGAGACCTTAGTTAAACCCAGCTGAACCTGCCGCTCACACATTGCCAAGTTGCATGACTTGAAGCCAAGCTGAACGTCGTCGACATATGTACAATAGAACATATTGCGGGGGATGGACAAGTGCAAGGAATTCATTCATTCATAAAAAGAGTGCAACTAAGTACACCACCTTGTGGCACGCCTGTTTCCTGGATAAATCTTTGGGAGAGAACACTGCCCACACGGACATGGAATGTCCGATTTGACAGGTAACTTTCGATTTTGTGAAACATTCTTCCACGCACACCAAGGTGGGACAGGTCTCTTAGAATTCCAAAACGCCATGTTGTATCATAAGCCTTTTCAATATCGAGGAACACAGAGAGAAAATATTGTTTATGGACGAAGGCGCCTCTGATCTGTGCCTCGATACGAACAAGGTAGTCTGTGGTGGATCTACTTCCTCGAAACCCGCACTTAAATGGGTCGAGCAAATTGTTTGTTTCCAGGATATGTACAAGTCGGCAGTTTATCATTTTTTCGAAGACTTTGCACAAGCAGCTTGTAAACGCAATAGGCCTATAACTTGAAGCTAAAGAAGGGTCCTTGCCCTCTTTCAAAATGGGAATAATATTAGCCTCTTACCAGGAGGTAGGGATATTGCCAGAAAACCAGATAGCATTGTACAAACAAAGTAAGGTTTTTAGTGTTCCGATTGGTAGGTTTTTTAACATTTCATACACCACACGGTCAGAACCTGGGGCAGAAGTACTGCAGAAGTTTAGAGACGTTCGCAGCTCAGCTAGACTGAAAGCTTGGTTATACGCCTCGTATCTATTGCACTTGTGTTCGAGTTTCTGCTTTTCTATTCTTGTTCTCTATTTTCGGAAAGTGTCATTATAGTGGGACGAGCTCGATACCCGTTCAAAGTGTGCACCGAGGAAGTTTGCCTGATCTTCCAAGGTATCACCCTGAGTGTTTACGAGTGGGAGTGAGTGTACTTGTCTTCTTGCTACCCTATGAACCATGTTCCAGACTTTGGCCTCTTGTGTATATGAATTTATACCTGATAAAAACTTGTTCCAGATTTCGCTTCTGGCCTGCGGACGCGTTCTCCTGCCTCGAGATTTTATTTTCCTAAAGCTCTCAAGGTTTTCCGCTGTCGTCGAGTTCCGCAGCAACCTCCATGCCCTGTTCTGTTCCTTTCGCGTATTCTGACACTCAGTGTTCCACCACGGCAGGTGTCGTTTGCCGGGCAGTCCAGATGTTTCTGGAATGCACTTGGCTGCTGCGTCAATAAGAAAAGTCGTGAAGTACTGCACAGCTTCATCTATGCCTGATCAGCATATGTCAGTCCAATTTAGGTGAGTAAGCTTTTGAAATTGTTCCCAGTCGACTTTGTTTACCAGCCATTTGGGAACCTGCGGAGGACATTCATATGTTGTTTGTGAACTCAACACTACAGGAAAATGGTCACTTCCATATATATTATTTATGATTTTCCATTTCAGTAAGGGTAGGAGTGAAGGTGATACGAAGCTGAGGTCTATAGAGGAGTAAGTTTTGTTGGCAACGTTATAGTATGTTGGCTCTTTTCTATTCAACAAACATGCACCGGAAGAGAAAATAAATTGTTCAATGAGACGACCTCGTGCATCACAGTGAGAATCCCCCCACAGTCCCCTATGTGCATTTAGGTCTCCAAGAAGCAAATAAGGTTCAGGCAGTTCGTCTATTAAAGACTGGAATTCACGTCTTTCAAGACATTGGTGGGGAGGTACATACAACGAGCAGATGGTGACGAGTTTGTTTAAAAGCACCGCTTGAACAGCCACCGCCTCAAGAAATGTCTGGAGTGGTAAATGTGTACACCCTACTCCTTGGATAATAATAATGGCTACGCCACTGGGTGACGCCACAGCATCATCTCAGTCCTTTCGGTATATCACGTAAGCACGTAAACAATTTGTATTGGAGGATTTTAGGTGTGTTTCCTGTACACACAGCACTTGAAGTGAGTGTTTGTATAAAAGCTCTTCGACGTCATCGAGGTTTTTAAGCAGGCCTCTGACGTTCCAATGTATAATTTGTGTTTCCATATTGGAAGTAAAGTAGTGCTGTGTGTACGTTAAGGGAGTGACTTTTTGAAGCTGAAAGGTCGAGCTCAAGTAACAGGGCTATTATCAGGCCCTGTTATGAGCTTTTTAGTTCTCTTGGCGCGCTCCAGAGAGCCGCGCCACTCTTTTGGCACCAGGGGTGCCGCCGTGTCCATTGCCTCAGAGGCACTGGATGCGCGCTCATGCGAGCTGGTTTTTCGAAGCTTGGGCCTCGCCTGGCGAGGTGAGGCCTTGAGACCTGAGGACCCTGGAGCCTCTGATCTCTGTTCAATAGTAGGCGGAGTAGACTCAACTACTGCCGCCCTGGGGGCAGGCGCCACAGCCAATGGCTCGCTCTGCGCAGGCCGAAGAAGTGGCGAGGGCTGGAGCAACACTGCCCCCTGGCGCGCCGCATCAGCATATGTGGGGCCATAAAATGGCGAGACTCTTTTTCTTGCTTCTTTAAATGTAATGTTTTCTTTTATCTTTAAAGTGATGATCTCTTTTTTTTTCAGAAAGAACAGGAACGTGAGTACGCGGCAAGATTACCGCCACAATTCACACGGTGTGCAGGTGCTTCGCAGTTGTCGGACGCATGGCCCACGACTCCACACAGAGCACAAGTTTTCCGGCCACGACAGCTTTGCGAGCCGTGGCCATATCTCTGACATTGGAAGCAACGGCGGGGTTTGGGAATATATGGCCTCACGGATGTCTTTGTATACCCATTCTGAATGGTTTCCGGCAAATCGCTCGAAGCAAAGGTCAGTACTAAGTGTTTGGTTGGTATTTCCTTTTGATCTCTTCTTATCTTAATACGCTGTACGTTTGTCACGTTCTGGCTCTTCCATCCTTCCAGAAGTTCAGCTTCGGTCAGGTCAAGCAAATCTGCGTCCGATACGACCCCGAGAGTTGAGTTCATGAACCTGTGTGGCGTAATACTGATGGGTGTGTCTCCAAATGTTGTGAGGGTGTTCAGTTTATCGAATTGGTCTTTGTCACGTATATCAAGGAGTAGATCTCCGCTGGCCATTTTGGTAACCTTGTACCCGGCACCGAGAGTTTCGGTTAAGCACCTAGCTACTACGAAGGGGGATACAGTTCTGGCTTGCTTGTTAGTTTTTTTACAGTGTATAACGTGGAAATGAGGAAGGATTTGTCTTGGCCGGATGAAAAAATTGATATCTTCGGTGCCTACCCGCTTTGAGGAGGCACGATCACTAAGTAAAGGGAATGCTTTTTGCATGCTAATTGTATGTTGTTTAGCAGCATTGGCGGCCACCCACCACGGAGCCCAACGAGGGGACGCTGCAAGTTTGCGGATGCTTAAAGCTTGCAGACGTCAGCCGTGCAACTCTGCTATAACCCAATGCATCTAGGCCAAGGTAGGCTATTTGCACAGGGTTAACCCTTGCCGACTAGAAAATTGGAAGTAAGCAGAAGAGAGAAGTAGACAGGAAAGCTAAAAAAGTAAGAAAGACGAAGATGTAGGGAGAGAGAGAGGAAAAGGCGACTGCCGATTTCCCCCGGGTGGGTCAGCCCACGGGTGCCGTCCAGTTGAAGCCGGGCCAAAGGGGAGTGTTGCCTCTGCCGGGGGGCGGGGGGCTTAATGGTCCAATCACCTAGCGTCGGCTCAACCCCCAGGATCCCCTTTTCCCCGGACACGGCAAAGCCACGCACGGCTAGGCGTGGTAGGGAGTAGAAACTCCCCCGTTAGCTCGTGTCCGTGGTGTCGCTACTGTCGCTAAACGCCTACTTGCGCAGGCGCCCCTGCGGGGTTGTTGAACTCATGGTGAGTACATTGAAGACACCACTATTCAAGGTTTCAGATTGGGTGTGCTTCCAGTGCTGTTATTGTGTTTCACTGAAACGTAGGAGAGGAATTTAGAATAACTAGAGTACTTCTTTATTTGTTGTAAAAGGGTAAGTATGCCTGGTGGGGTTTGACGGAATTGTCTCGCGCTCACTAGCGCCGGACACCGCGCGAGAGACTGTTACGACCGTCATGAATATTGAAGTTTTTCGGCCTTTGTGAAAGGGACGAAAATATTTCGACGCATTCCAAGCGAGGGTGTGCTGTCAAGATGGTTTGGTTTCCTGTCAGAATAACGTGAAAAGGGGCCAGGACCGGTCTGCGCAAGGAAGGCACCCGAGCCAAGAAAAGTCATTGTGAGCTCGACTCTATGCAAAGCTTTCCAGGCAAAGGAGGTTATTCGCAGCTAAGCCACAGCTGCTAGCAAACAACCAGGAATGGAATGTGGGGGTGAAGAAAAGGACAATGCACTATGTGCTGCAGCCCTGGCGGGAACTCGCCTCGAGGACGAGGGATTAGTCGACCACTCCTCCTTCTCCCCTTCTCCATAGGATCAGCTGAATAGGATGGCATATTTCAACGATATGCAGGCCCACCACGACAATGTCCTACCGAAACAGTCAAGCAAAATTGACACGTGTACTGACAGCCGGTTTTTCGAACCTCACCCAGCTGCCAGAAGAATCTTGGGAACCAAAATCATCGGACGGGCGCGAAGCTTGGTGACGCGTGCGAAAAAGTCGGTGCAGTGCTTTGGCGACCATTTTTGGGCATTGTGCGGACTGTGCTCTATCCACATGCATTGTGTGGTGTCTTTCCTCTCCTTCGTGGGTGGAGCATCTAGACCACGGAGCGCCGTACTGGCTGAAGCCACGGACAGTGCGCCCAGCGTTGGCAACGTGGTGCTATGTAGATGGAAGTCTCTTGTGTATTACAAGCTCTAAGGCTCTACAGGTCAACAGTTCTCATGTACAGTTCTGATCACTTGATTACCTCTTTTCTAACTATCAGTTAGAAAAGAGGTAACCATTTAAATAAATTGTTGTTTTTTTACGAGCGCCTCATCTGACTTGTTCGACGATTGGTCCTAGGACGGGGGCCCGCTACCAAACTGAGACCCACGGGACCTGGAGTCGCAACAGCCATAAAACTCCACCTGTCCGACCAGCAGGGCAACTACAGCCTATCGCCACGGCGAAAACACCATTTCATCAAATTGGCATTGACTTGCTCGGATCGTTTCCCTCGTCTTCGTCTGGAAACCGATGGATTGTGGTTGCCACCGATTATTTAACGCGTTACAGGAAAAAAAAAACCATTCCCAAAGCTACCGCAGCTAAAATAGTTCATTTTTTGTCACCAGCGTCGTACTTCCTCATGGAGCGCCAGCTGTGATAATTACTGATCGTGAGACAGCTTTCACCGCAGACATGCGTCAAGTATTGCTGAGAATAAGTGGTACAGAACATCGGAAAACCACGGCTTATCACCCCCAAACAAACGAACTCACTGAACGGTTAAACTAGACCATTGCAGATGGTCTTGTTTAACCATTCAGTGACCGTTGGCTGTTGATCACAAGAACTGGGATGATATACTCCCTTACGAAACTTTAGCTTACAATACAGCAGTCCAAGAGAGTACAGGTTTCGCCCAATTTCGCTAGTTCATGGTCTAGAGGTCACTACGATGCTCGACACAATGCTCCATCCCAACAACCTGGGCAGGTTCAACGCGGACGCTGCCTTGTTTGCTCAACGCGCTGAGGAAGCCCGTCAACTCGCCCGATGCCGTATTCAGTCTCGACAAACTGCCGACGGATGCCGCTATAACCTTACACACCGAGAGGTTACCTTCCCACCAGGCGATGATGTTTGGGTGTGGACCCCCATCCCACAACGTGGTCACTCTGAAAAGTTATTGCGGCGCTACTTCGGCCCGTACAAAGTTCTAGCCGACTCAGTGACGTTACATACGAAGTTTTCCCTGAGGGCAACTCAAGACGTTCCCTTCGATTTCCACAAAGTGATGTGGTGTATGTGTCAACGCTCAAGCCATATTTCTCGCGTCATCAATCGAACGTGGACTGAGTTACCATGAAATGACTATTTTTTTGTCACTTTTGTTCCTTTTTGATTGTCTTCTGTCCTAATTTCTTTATTTATTGACTACTTCTCGGACACCAGCCCACTTTCTTGCCTTACGACGCACTTGTTAGATTTCATGGTAGCGTCTTTTCTTTCTCATTTTTTTTCAATGCTCTTCACTAGCATCAAGACGATGCTTTTCGAGGAGAGGGAATAGTGTCACAGGTAATGGGTATGAGCCCTAACTGTAGCGTGAAATCGCTTGGTGGTAAATAAAGAAGAAAACATTGCTTCCTGGTCTGGGAGCAAGCAAGACGTCGATTCGTGACTGTCTGTTATGTTGTTCGTGGCAATATTGTATTATGTTACAACACGGGGTACCAGGACACGGTTCCACAAACTCCGTTCTTCCTTGTATACAGTAGGGATCTGGTGCTACCATTAGATGTTCTATACAGCCGCCGAAAGCTTGAAGAGCTCAAAGACGATTTAAACTATTTCACGGTAGTGCATGGACAACTACAAAAAGCCAGGGAGTTCGCAGCCACGCACATCCGACTAGCTCAAGAAAAGCAGAAGCGGCACTTTGACAAGAACCACAAAGACCTTGTGTTTGAAAGAGTGGTGCTCCTCAAGGCTCCAACGTCCAGTGTGAAAACAACTACATCTTACACGGGCCCTCACCAAATAGTGAAGCAAACTGTCTGCCGTGAACTACGAGATCGAACTCGTCGACAACATGGGAAGTCACATTGTGCATATTGAAAAATTAGGACCATATCTGAGCCTCATCGCTCACATGGAGCGGCCCAATGCTTCGGACTAAAGTGTACATGGGTGCCGTGCAGTGTAAATAGTTGTTGGTTCTTGTATATGGTTTCGTGTGCCTGAAAGTGGATATAAAATGTTTTGTTGGCGTTTGTAAATGGTTACAGATAGGACTGTTTAAGTTACTTTAGTTAAGTCTGTCTTAGTGTTTTGTGTATGAAGTCGTGAGGACTAGTTTCCGAACCCAGGCAAGTGATGAGTGATAGCAGATGACGCTAAGTGCGTGTCTCGCGTCTTTGCGCGAGAAAAACAAAGTAGATCGGCGCCAAGCTCGCACGCGCTCGAGGACCGTGAAATAAAAAAAAAGGATCTGACAGTCCCTTTCTGATCTTCAAAGAGAGTGGACATCCTTCTTAGGCCACCTCGGAACCCAGTAAATCTGACGGCCACAACGGCACGTCACTTTTTTGTGGCAGGGTTTCAAGATCAAGCTTCTTCGTCTTCTTCTGTAGCTGCTACAGCTGCTCTGGTGGTTTGTTACATGTCTGGTTTCGTTTCCTTCTTTTTCTTCTTCTTCTGCTGCTGATCTGGTGGTTTGTTACAAGTCTTGTTTCGTATTCATTCATTCATTCATTCATTCACTGTTTATTCAGACAAAAAAAATGATTGCCTAGGTTGAAGGGACTAAAGGCAGATTACCTCTGCCTGACTAAGGTCCCTCCACCCATACATTTGCTCAGGTGAAGTGGAACAAAGAATACAATTTCATTCTGCTTTTGAATGAGAGGACACAAAATTCAAATTCAACAAGTATAACAGATGTCAACACATACGTTTTGAAAGAACACATTACTGTCATCACTAATTTGCAGTACAAATATATATATATATATATATATATATATATATATATATATATATATATATATATATATATATATATATATATATATATAAATGCAACAAGGAGAAATATCCGACAGAATTACTAAGTACCACAGAGAAATACATTTCAAAAGTAAGATATTGAGCAATTTTTATCTAATATGCAAAAGTGCGACCGAAACAAACGAAATATTTATAATAAATAATACAACTAGGGCTCCTTACAAGGAAGGAAGTACATCTTAACTTTTTTCTTCACACTGTTTTTAGTGTTATGTTCTTTCAAACGTTCACGGACATAGCTATTTTCGTGGAGCAGACGAGGTATTTGATATGATAAAGTTTGCTTACCATATGTTGTTCTGAAAAAAGGCAATCGAAAACAATCAAAGCGTAGTTCATAGGGAGTGTCGCTTGGGTAGCAATGCTTCATATAAATGCCAACGATGTTTCCTATTTCATTATTGACATATAAGCTGAGTGTAAAATTGTATAATTGGTAGACACTAAGTATCTGAAGCTTGCCAAAAAATGGAGGGGTATGTTCTCTGGGTTGCAGATTTTCTATGTAGCGTACAGACCTTTTTTGTAAAACTAACAACCTGTCAAGAAAGGTTTTCGAAGTTGCGCTCCAAATTAAAAGGCAGTAATGTAGATGGAAATGAGCCAAAGAATAATATAGCTGGAGCTTTAACCAGTTTGGAACTAGGAACCTAAGTTTATTTAAAACCAAAATCGATCGAGACATATTGGCGTGTACTTTATTTATTTGAGGTGTCTAACTCAGGCGCTCATTAAAAAGTACACCTAAAATTTAAACAAAAAGACTCGTTGGATTTCACTCTTTTTAAACCAGAGAGAAATCTTGTAATCTTCACACTTGTTTTTGCTCTTCACTAAAATAAATTCAGTTTTACTAACATTCAACTGTGGTTGGTTTGAATCTAGATAGTAAAAGAGTGAGACCAGGCATTCATTCGCTTTCTTCTGAAGATCTTTTAGACAGCAGCCAGAGAAGGACAAACTTGTATCATCTGCATGCATAACTCTAGAAGACGCCAATGGCACATGAACGGTATCATTTATATAAATAATAAAAAATAGAGGTCCCAGTAGAGAACCCTGAGGCACACCTAGTGTTACTGGTTATAACGGGGAATTATACCCATGAACACATAAATATTGTAACCTGTCTGTCAAATAGCTACGTACTAGCTCTAGAGCAATACCTGGAATGCCATCATATGGCAATTTTTTGAAAAAGAATATTATACTTAACCGAATCGAATGCCTTTCGAAAGTCTAAAAATAGTCCCAGGGTGAGCTGCTCGCTGTCTATATATTAAGCAATTTGTTCTTTAATGCCAAATAATGCCATTTCTGTAGATTTCTTAGCTCGAAAGCCGAATTGCTCACAGACAAATAGTTCTTGATCTTCGAGAAACTTGGTTATCCTTGTTTTTATTACGTTTTCTAACACTTTAGAGAATAAGGGTAACACCGATATCGGCCCGTAATTATTGAAATCACTGATAAGGCCTCCTTTATGTAAGATTGTTACCCTCGCAGTTTTCATAGCAGCTGGGTAAATGCCTGTAACTAACGCTCTGTTGCAGATATGTTGTAAAGGTGCCGCATGTAAATTTGCAAGAAAAGTTATTGGAATGGCTTTGATTTCATCGATACCGGCCGCAGTATTTTTATTTAGCCCCATAAGAAAAGAATAGATATCCAATTCACTACATGGCGATAGAAATAGAGAATTCATACAAAAGGAAGCTATGTATTTTTCAACGTTTATTTGCTTGGCGGAGCCGAATACGTACCAGAGGTTAAGAAGTATGAATTGTGCGAATTGAATTTATTTGACAAAGCCTCTTTACTGTATGAGACACCATCAGTCACCAACGTGCTAGGAATGGTATCTTGTTCTTGACCAATTAGAGACTGTAATGTGTTCCTAACTTTATTGGGTCTTCGGAAACAGCAAGGAATCTGTTTTTAGAAAATTCAGGCCTAGCTTTCTTGAGGTCAGAGTTTAACTTGTTTCTCAATTTTTTATACCCGTTAGAAAGCTCTAAATCTTTCAGATTATTAAATTGATGGTACATAATGTCTCGTGCTTTAAATCTCTGATGTAACTCTTTTGTTACCCATGGCTTTCTACTTTTTTGTGTATTTTCGCATAACGTTTAGGGAAAGCTTCCTCATAGCAACGCTTGACCTCTTTCAGAAATCTATCGTATGAGATGCCTTGGTTTTCTTCCTCGAGAACATTAGACCAGTCGAAAAGCTCGATCAGTGAGCGAAAGGCAGAGAGAAATGTTTCATCAAGCCAACGATAAAGAATAGGAGCAGTACGAGTTCGACATATTCTGTTTTTTTAGCAGGACAGATGCAGAAAACGATTAGGTGGTCACTCAAATCACTAGCCAAAATTTCAGAAATAACTTCACTTTTATCAAAGTTAGTAACACACAAATTATTCAGGGATTCACTTAATCCTGTATTTCTAGTTGGCGAATATATTACATTTCCACAGGAGTATGATTCGATCAAGTTTAATATTTGATCTGATTGTGGAGTGTTTCTCAATATATCAATGTTAAAATAATCAACAAGAACAATAGGCAACATTTCCGTAGAGACATACTCAAACAGGGAAGTCACATATTCGAAAGGTTTTGCATCATATGAAGGGGGGAGGTAAACCGAAGTAATAACTGTTCCCACGCACTTAACAACAACAGATTCATAATTTGCCGTAACATTCGAAAATTCACCCAACACATCATAAGTAGTACCATCCTTTATTCACAAATGGGTTCCTCTACCTCTACGATCAGATCTATAAACACCTTCTGATATATAACCAGAAAAGTCTACAGCATCCTAATCATTTTGAAATCAAGTTTTTATAAATGCCATGAAGTTAAAATTGTAGTCAAGCGACTGAAAAGATTAATCAACTTCTAGTTGTTTCTTCTTTAAGCTTCTAATATTTACATGAAAAACAGACAAGATATCATCTCTACTGCTCAAGTTATCTACTAAGGAATTGAACGAAGAAACATCGTGATACACAATCTTAGTGTGGTCAGCTATCGAAACAGAAATGCGAAAAAGGAAAGCAAGAACGCGGCGAATTTATCTGCGCTCAAGCAATTTTATCGAGATCCGCTTCGCACTCGATGCGCAATGCACGCTGGCCAGAAGCTTTACGTACAAAATGTTTTCCATCCTTCTGCCACACAAAATCGTAGTGCATTTCCCGGGCCTTTGCTTTCATCATCCAGAGAAGTTTTTTGTTCTGCGGCGTCAAATTGTCTCTGAATTGAACCGCAAGTTTAGCATCTCTAATTTCACTTCTCTTGGACATCCACTCATCGCGTAAAACACGTGAAGTGAAACGAACTAGTATTGCGGGATTGTTTCCAGGTTAAGCTGGCAGTCTGTGTAACGCCTCAAGGTCAATGCGGGTCAACGCGGGAAGGCGAAGTTTGTTAGCCAGTTTGCTATACCTTCCAAGCAAATCCTCTTTATCGACAGCCGGCATACCCTCTATTTCTAAATTATACCGTCTACTGTATTGCTGTAGAGCATTTACTTGTTTTTTTTAAATTCAGAAACTTCCTGCGTACTGTTTGACGATTCCACAATTTCAACTTTCTTTCTTAGGCTTGCGATTTCAGCGGATTACTCATTAAATTCTACAAGCACCGTGTCGCACTGTTCCGACAAGTACTCAATCGAGTGCTCCAATTTGTCGACAGTTTCTTTGATAGAAAAAAGGGCATCTACCCTGTTCTGGATTATTTGTAACTGAGCCAACTTCTAGTTAATTTCAATGAGCACTTTTTCGTAAGCTCTTTCATCTCTCAGGCCACCGGCGCAGACTGATTGCTACGAGCAGCTGAGACGACGCATGTCTGGCACTTCCATGTTTTTTTTCATCGCGTCATCCTTAAACTTGAAGGTGGTTGTGGTTAAACCCGAGCATGAACCTAAATGATAACCCTAGTTACATTCAAAGCACGTTAGATATGAGGCAATATCTGGTAGAGCCTTGCTACAAACTAAACACAGCTCAGACATTTCTGTTCACACAGCACAGGGGTTAAAAGAAACTACAGCTCAGAAAGGACAATAGATGCAGCAGCGGTGGTGGCAATATGTTAGAGGTAGTCAGTGAAGAAAAAACCAACCTGCAAAACAGAAGGTAAAGATCACAGAAGATCTAGATGTCTTTCTTGTTGCCACCACCGCTGAGCAAATGCCCATCGACAGGATTTCCGCCGTCTTTGATCTTGTTCAGGGGTGACGTAAGAACGGTGGGCGTAGAACGGGGTCGATAATGGCTCGTATCTTGAAGCTACAGCTGACAGTTGGTGTTATTCAGTCTGGCTGATTTTATGACGTGCAGTATCTGCAAAAGCGGCAGGTAACGATCTCTGAAGATCCAGACGTCTTTCTTGTTGCCACCACCGCTGAGAAAATGCCCGTCTACAGGATTTCCGCCATCTTTTATCTTGTCCAGGGGTTACGTAGGAACGGTGGGCGTAGAAATCGGGGTTGATAATGGCTTTTATCCTGAAGCTAAAGCAGACAGTTGGCGTTCTTTAGTCTGGCTAATTTTCTGACAGGCAGTATATGAAAAAGCAGAAGGTAACGATCACTGAAGATCCAGACGTCTTTCTTGTTGCCACCACCGCTGAGCGAATCCCTGCGGCACGTAGAGAAACCTGTATATTTTCCACTAACGTCATTGGCTATTTGTCGGGCTAACTGTAGCATTCTTTTTTTTCGTGTAAGAACTGTGGCGTAGTTGGATTCACCCATGGCGCATACCCACCTTTATGATGGGACATGACTACTTGACACCCCATGGTGACAGGAAATGCTGACAAGCCTTGAACTCATAGCGATTTGGGCCTACAAAAGTGGCACAGCCAACTACTGCGCACTGATTCACAAGAAAACAAATCTTTCAAGGAGTAAGATCTGCTGAATTTTCAATTTGTTTCATCCTTTGCGCGTAGTCACCCTCTGCGACAGAGAGAGAGAGAGAGAGAGTGAGAAAGGAAAGGCCGGGAGGTTAACCAGATATTAGCATCTGGTTTGCTACCCAGCACTGGGGGCGGGGAAGTAGGGGCAAGAAAGAGGGGGTAGATAGAGAGAAACAAAAACGCACGCGCACTCATAAAAAAACGAAAACACACACAGGAAGGGCGTCCAGCTACAACCGTTCAGTAAGGCCGGTCTATCGCAAAAAGTGCAGTAGCGCCCTCAGGGCCCTCTTCTGTGAAGTCGCATCCTGACGATACTGCAGAATTCCCTGCTCCGAGAGAGGTTGATCATCTAATTTGTTGAGTTCCTTGCGAAGGCATAGTCGTTGTTTACTATACGCTAGGCACTCACAAAGAATATGTTGTATTGTTTCATCTTTGCCACAGTGGCCACAGGCTGCGGTGTCGGCCATCCCAAGGCGGAAAGCGTAGGCGTTGGTAAACGCAACGCCCAACCACAGCCTACTTAACAGGGTCTCGTCTGCTCGGCAAAGCCTCGACGGGACTTGAAGACTTAGTGTAGGGTCAAGCGAGTACAGTCGGGCATTCTTGAAGTGTGGCTGATTCCATTGTGATGTGGTTTGCTGGCGAGCAAGCCTGCGGAGCTTTCGTGCAGCATCTCTCCTAGAAAGTGGTAGCTGCAGTTTATGATCTTCTGTGTGGCCTCAGCGGGCAGCTTGATCGGCCCGTTCATTGCCGATGATTCCGCAGTGACTGGGCAACCACTGAAATGTAATTTGGTGCCCTTTCTTAGTCAGGTGGTGTATAACCTCTGCTATCTCTAGTACCAGCTGCTCGTATGATCCACGGCGTAAGGCTCATAGTAGAGAATGCAGTGCCGCCTTCGAGTCGCAGAAAATAGTCCACTTCCGTGTAGGTTGATCAACTACAAATTGCAACGCGGCACGAAGTGCTGCCAATTCTGCTGCTGTTGATGTTGTTGCGTGAGATGACTTGAATTTAATTGTCGTGGCCAACCTTGGTATCGCTACTTCTCCTATAGAGCTGTCCGGCTGAACCGATCCGTCAGTGTATATATGTGTGGAGTCTTGATATTTTTCATACAAGAGAAGTAGTGTGAGCTGTTTAAGAGCCGGTGACGACAAATTGGCCTTTTTGTGGACACCAGGTATGTTAATATTAATAATTGGTTGAGCAAGGCACCAAGACGGAAGTCACAGGTCTAGCGGCAGGAGAGAACGAAGTTGGGATCGACTCACCATGTGCGGTCACTGTTTTGCAGTAAGATGTGCATGGTCGGACCACTCGTAGAGAGGCTAGGTGATGTCGAGAGGTTCGAGCAAGGTGTCGTATATATGTCCTCAGCACTTCCACATAATTGTGGGTCTTGATGAGGTTGTCCCTTGTGATAGCGATAGTTGCCGCTGTTGACGCACTTTGGGGCAAGCCTAAACATATCCGGAGTGCTTGAGCCTGGACACTTTGAAGCATTCGTATGCTTGTATAACTTACGTTGATTAACACAGGTAGGCTGTACCGAAGGAATCCAAGGAAAAGAATCCTGTATAGTCGCAACATAGCAGTTGTGGACATTCCCCAGCTCTTTCCAGCGAAGAACTTGAACAAATGACAGATGCCTGTCAATCGCCTTTCATGTATGATACATGTGAGCTCCATGAAAGATCTCTGTCAATTACAACGCCTAGGAACGTGTATGATAGGAGGTGACGTATTATTTCGCCGTTTATCACAACGCTGTATTTCTGCATTGGTTTGCGCGTAAATGCCACAAGTGCACATTTCTCAGAGGAAATTTCCAGACCTCGTTGACGGAGGTAAATAGCAATTTGAGTGGCAGCTCTCTGAATTCGCGCTCGCAGCTGTAGACGTGTTACTGCAGACGTCCAAACGCAGATGTCGTCTGTGTACATTGACAATCTGACAGTACTTGGCAGATGCTCATTGAGAGCTATTAGAGTCAGGTTGAATAGTACAGGGCTAAGTATGCCCCCCTGGGGAACACCACGGTGGCTGTAATGTAGCGAAGTGTCACCATCCTCGGTTCTCACGAAAAAGGGTCGCTCAGAGAGATAGCTGCGTAGCCACTGAAACATCCGACCACCCACTCCAACCTCCTTGAAAGCGGTGAGGACAGCTTCATGTGTGACGTTATTGTACGCCCCTTTAACATCAAGAAATAAAGAAGCGCAGAGACGCTTACGGCCTTTTTCGTGTTGCACGTAGCTGACCAGGTCTATGACGCTATCAATTGATGACCGGCCACGGCGAAATCCCGTCATAGCGTCCGGGTAGATGTTGTGATGCTCCAGGAACCATTCTAGCCGTCCAAGTACCATCCTCTCCATCACTTTGCCCAAGCAACTAGCCAGTGCAATCGGGCGGTATGATGTGAGCGCCAATGATGACTTGCCAGGCTTCAGTAATGGAACCAAACGGCTGGTCTTCCAGTTAACTGGGAGGGTGCCCTCTCGCCACGAATCGTTGTATATCTCGAGGAGGGCAGTCCTCGCACACTCACCAAGGTGACACAGTGCTCTGTATAATATTCCATCAGGCCCGGGTGCTGATGTCCGTCTACACAAAGCCAGTGCTGATTTAAGCTCATGAATAGAAAAAATTGGTCCATGTGGTGATCGTGTGATGTTGCGCCACTACGTGAGAGCGTGGAGATGTTGGGATCTGCGAGTTGACCAGATAAGTTGGCACAGAACTCTTCTGCCACGTCGACCTCCGATCTCTGTTGAGAGAGGGCTAGAGCCTTGAAAGGAGACCGCTGAATGGGAGCTGTCTGGAGCCCTCTTATCGTCCTCCACAAGTGTGATAAAGGCTTGCGAGGATCTAACGAAGCGCAGAAGGCTGTCCAACGATTGTGACTCTAGCTTGTCTATGCGGCGTTGTATCTTCTTCTGAAGACGTCTAGCGATTCGTAAATCGTCGATTGCTTACGTGTGTTGGTACCTTCGTTCCGCACGCCATCGGAGAGCCCGAAGTCGTTTTAATTCCTCATCAAATGTGGTTACTCTCGAAGAGCATGTGAGGGTGCACACTGTGTCTTGCACTGTGGACTTGATAACCTCTTCTAAGTCAAATGAGGTGTTCTCTTGACAGCGTTCTTCCATGAGAGATTCAAACTTGGTCCAGTCCACTCTTTGGATAGTTTGGCGTACCTTGCAAGGTGATAATCCTCTGATCTTGATATATGTGGGTATGTGGTCGCGCCCATGTGTTTTTATGTCCGCAAACCATCCGGCACATCTTACGAGACCTCGAGAAACAAAAGCCAAGTCAAGGCAACTACTGTATCAAGGGCCACGTAAAAACGTTGGGCTGCCATCATTTAACAAGCACAGCTTGTTGTCTGAAGCAAACGTTATCAGACTTCTACCCTTTGCGCTGATCTTCGGGCTCCCCCATAGCGTATGGTGGGCGTTGAAGTCTCCGATGATCACCCATAGGCCAGGAGTGGATGATAGGATGTGTCCTATTCTTCTGTGGTCAAATCTACTTGATGGCGACAGGTATGCACCGACAACAGTGACAATAAGAACCTTTTTTTTCACTGTTAAGCATATATATTGGTTATCGTTGTCAGGTGGTACAGGCCGAAGAATGTAGGTCAGGTCACGTCGAATAAACAGCAGGACCTTGCTGTTTCCACTATAACAAGCCGACATAAAAGATTCGTATCCGGAGAGTCTGATAGCGCTCGATAAATTTGGCTCGCAGATGACGATGATGGGAAACATATTGGTGGAAACGAACCGACGGAAATCTGCAATGCGTGATTTCAGTCCCCGTGCATTCCACTGAAATATTGTTGCTTTGTTGACCTCTTCCCTGAAAGATAGTGGCTGGTGGGCCATTATCAACTCAAGAGCCGCCAGTACTGGACTCAGAGCGTCCAGTACTTGAAGTGCACTTCTGGCTGACGTTGTGCGCATGTTGTTTAACACCATGCGAATGGCATTAATTATGGGTCGTAGAAGAGCAATCACTTGCTTATCGAAGTTCCGCTGCCCCTCTGTTGTCGCAGCTTGCTCTGATGAATGCGGCTTCTGATGCGGTTCTTCCACAAGTTGCGTGCGCGTAAGTAGGCAGCCACTCTTCAGTAGAGAGAGATCTACTTGTTTTCTCTTTTTTCATCGTCTGCGTTCGCCGCGGTGTACCCTGCAGTGGGCGCCATTTCCAGATGTGTTGACTCACTTCTTGTAGTTGACTGTGTTCTTCGCGAAGATCTTCGACGGTGACGTCGTCGTCTTCGCCGGACTTTTTCCGCGGCCTCTTTGCGGGTAGAGCTGTCTCGCACCATTTGTCTAAGAATAGTGAACTCCTTCTTTATACGTGGACAGTCTTTAGAAGATGCGCTGTGGGCACCTTGACAATTAGGGCACTTTAGTATGGTTGCGCTGCATTTGTCCTCGGTGTGTGGTTCTGAGCATCGCGGGCACACTTCGGAGTTCCTGCACGCTCCCTGCACATGGCCTGATCTTCTGGCACTTATGACATTGCATAGGTTTTGGAATAAATGGTCGGACCTGGTGACGAAAGTGGCCAACCTTCACATGGGAGGGGAGACAGTCCTCCTTGAACGTAATTCTTACACAATGTGTGTTACCAAGGCGGCTTACATTCACAATGACGTTATCCTCATTTGCCGGTTTTATTAGCACTGAGAGATCCGAGTTTGGAATTTCAGTGGCGATGTCATAAATGACTCCTGTTGAAGTGGTGCTATCAGCTGGTATTATAGACTTGACATTAATGTTACCCAGTTGCGTTACATTCTGAAGCGCGTTTAGCGCACCTGAGTTCAGCACATCGATTGCCAAGATGTTCTTTCTTGCGTTTAGACGTACTTCTTTGATCTGATTTGGCGTAATATTCTCGAGATACACAGAGAGCGCTTGCCTGCTCAGCCCGCGTAGACTGTCGGTAGCCTTCAGCGGCACAAACAGGGTAGAGTGAGGCCATCGCTGAGGGGCAGTTTTCACGGTGGTCGTGCTTGATGCCGAAGATGCATTGACGATCCGTCGTTTAGCCTTGCGGTACAGGATGGGTTGGAAGCCGTCGTCCGAGGACTCGTTGCTTGATGCGGAGTACAGCTCAGTGTCATCACTCTCACTGAACGCGTTTCCTCGCTTCCTCGAAGCATTCCCCACGGTCCGAACCGGACTCGGACGGTGCCCCGTGAGGTTGAACATCCATCACCACGATATATGGGGCAATAGACCCCACAACTGCGTCGAAAAATCCAGAAAAGCACAAAGACGAGCAAGGTGTGTTCCGTAAACGAATCACTTCATCTTCCTCCACAGCATTCAACAACGTCTGTGGCACCGAATACACGCAAAAAAAATCGGTTCGGTGGGTGACACTAGGTGTCTCTTTTTTCAGACTCCCACCAGTCTAGACGCCAATGCCGGACTCTCCTCCCCTCGCGTCACGACAAGTCAGTTCAGTTTTATTGGTGCGCCATACAATTAGGGTGCTCTCTCCTGGTTTTCGTTTACTTTATTTGCAGGACAAACTTACATAGTGACATCTTAAGCCCACATTTCATGTGTTCTTAGCCGTCGTCAGAGTGGCCACATAGTGGGCTGCCGTCTCATGTTCAAGAGGGATTCTCGGTATCGTTGTTTTTATCCTATCCCACCGCGTTTTGCATCTGGGCACTGGTAGGGTACTCGGAGATTGCACTAACCCGTCCTCAGCTTGTGGTCATAGACATGGTACAAGCAGTGCGTTTTTCGTATAGTAAAAACGGGAAAATTAATGGGGACTGCGTTTACTTGAGCCAGATCATAACGGCTTCACGAAAACGTGAAGCCGAACTAAAAGTTTGCAAATTAAGGCATACTATTTCACGACAAGCGGGAATAGACCCAAAACGCAATGATGATGATGATGATGATGAAGTTGAGTTTACAACCATGGGCCGTACCCACTCAGGGGAATTGGCCAAAAATCGATGACTTCATTCAGTGAAATTTTTATACTCAAAATAAATACGACGCACTTTCTTCATTCTTCTTCTTAATCTTCTTCATCGTCTTCCCCCTGTTCCCACCAAATCTGCTCTCCGTAGTACCAGCCCACTACACTCTCCAGGCCTTTATTTCATTCCTCTGCTCTAAATAAGGAATGATGTTTGAAATGACTGCCATTTTCATCACATTGTTTTCGGTCATGTAGCCGATGGTCTCCCGCACTCCTTATTTCCTGGCCAGATTCATCACTCTAAAAGGACTCACAAGTTTTGTGTTAGTACCACCAGAACCTTTCCGCACCAGAACTATTTCACCTAGTGCTATCGCGGGAATGTTTGTGCTATGGCGTTTGTCCAATTCTCTCTTCATAGCTTCTCTGTGCTTCTATTGTTGTTCAAAAGTTTTCTTCGTTTTTTTCAAGCGATGCTTCCCTGCTATGCCAAGTGTGTCATCTGCACGTAAATAAGCAGGCTTCTCGAAGGCCACGTATTGAGGGTTGCACTCAAAAGGCGTTGTATGTGACCTGTTGTGGTGCGACACAGCTGCTTAGAGGCAACAGCTATCCCTCCTGGAAATCCTGGGTACATAATAATAGATTGTTTCACAGCGAAGCGTGTCGTATGACACGCTTCGCTAGTCCATTAGCTGATGGGTGGTAAGGTGCTGTAAACTTCTGGGTAATGTTTGTTTCCTTTGCCCACTTTACGAATGCATGGCTCCTGAACGCGGATCCATTATAAGACAGAGAGCACTTCACCCCTTTCAAAATGTCTTTGCTCAAGACAGATATCAGAGTATTGACATTTTCTTTTCCTGGCTTCGCAGCTATCATCCGGAAGCATTCATCAATGCACACTAAAAAGGAATGCGTTTTCTTCACTCCTTTGCTTTTCGTCTGCAGTGCAGCATATTCTTGGAAAGGTTTCAAACGGGACATTTGAATAATGAAGAAATATTATGCTGTCTGTCTTTGCTGAAATTTTGCTTTGTCCAGTTGGCATTTGTTACATAATTTAATGTAATCACCTATATATTTCTTCATTTCGGGCCCCAAAATCTTTTCCTCAATTTATTGTATGTGCACCAAGAGCCGCCACGCCCTCCTTACTCTGGACAGTCGTGATAAAGGTCAACAAGTCTTTTTATCAGAGTATCCGGTACGTGAAACTTTCTGTCTATATACATCAGCTGTTCAGTGCCTTCCCATTTTCGAAGTGAGTTAACCCTCTCATTGCCCATACACTTATTGAAAATGGGAAGCCGA
Source organism: Rhipicephalus annulatus (assembly GCA_013436015.1). Taxonomy (NCBI): domain Eukaryota; kingdom Metazoa; phylum Arthropoda; class Arachnida; order Ixodida; family Ixodidae; genus Rhipicephalus; species Rhipicephalus annulatus. The sequence goes on from WOVY01000160.1 coordinate 101,910, forward strand.
GAACGGCTGTCAGCGTCTGTCAAATTCTGTCTGCTTCTGTGCGCAACCTCAAAATCAAACTGTTGAATTTCGCTTATCCATCTAGTGACCCAGTCTTTCAGTTGAGAACCAATTAGCAGTTAGAGAACCAATTAGTAAGGGCCTGATGGTCGGTGAACAGCTTGAATTTTGTGTTTTTAGGTACGATTGAAAGTACCTAATCACCAGTACAACAGCCAATGCGTATTTTTCAGTGGTGCTGTAATTTTTTTCCGACTTCTTGAAGGGTAGGAGTAATATCCTGTCACTTTTCATTTTCCTCTTTCGTTTTCGATTGTGTCTCTTTGTTGGTGCAGCACAACACGTGCGCCGTAGTTTGATACGCCCGTTGTGAGTTCAAATGGAACATTGAAGTCCGGTAGTGTGAGTACTGGGTCTGATGATATGGCTAATACCAAATCTTCGTACGCCCTCTCACACTCTTTCGTCCAGACGAAATCAGTGTCTTTACAAAGCAAGTTGCTCAGCGGCTTCACTCATGCTACAAAGTCTCTTATGAAGCTTCTAAAAAGTCCTGTGAGACCAAAACACACTCTAACTTCGTGTACATTATCCGGCTTCTTCATCAATCGTACACGTTGTACGGTCCCTTCTTTCGTATTCTTTTTAAAGCCGTCCAAAATTCATCCGAGAAATGCAATCTTTTGTTCAAAAAATTCACTTTTCTTAAAGTTCACTTTCAGCTTGGCATTCTTTAATGCCATCGAAACAGATGTCAAGTGTTCTGCGTGTGACGTTTAATTCTTGGACTAGACTATGATATCGTGTACGTACACATTTCAGAATAATTCGAAGAATGGCTTAAGAACACTATTCGTCATCTTTTAAACTATGCCGAACTGTTTTTATGTGTCAAATAGTGTGACAAAATCCGTGTACATCTTTTACTTCTTTTCCTAAGGAATCTGCTGAAGTCCTTTGCCGAGGTCTACATGAGAAAATACTTTACAGCCTCTGGTTTCTTCAATTATCTATTCGATTCTGTGCATAGGAAACGGAACTATGTCTGCTTGGCTATATAGGATCCGGTAATCAGTGAACAGTCGCAAGGATCCGTCTTATTTGGAAATTTCGAGCCAAAGTAATAGGCGAGATGAATGTGGACACCAACGGCTGCATTATTATGGCATCTAACATACTTTGTATTTCAGCTTTCAACCAAAGTTTCTTTTCGCGGGACAGGCTGTAAGGCTTTTTTTTCTGACCGGCGTAATATCCTAGCTTAAAGGCAACCATAAATTTTGTTGTAGCCGGTTGATAGTTGCCTAGACAGAGAATTTCAGCAAATTTCTCACGTACGTCTTTCTCACACATAACAAGGTAACCCGTAACGTGAAACGATGCACACGCCTCTTGTGCCACAGTTACATCAGTTTTTCGATAAAAATTGAACTTCAGTGTCTTAATATCAGGTTTTGAAAGTAGTGTAATTTATAGTCGCATGCCGTAATTACAAGGGCGTCGATATTAGCCGTATGGCCTTGCTAGGAAACGGATGCTTTCACCTATTCATTGTATATTTGTCTTGTTTCTTCAAAACTCTGTACATGCACTAGTCTTCCTCAGATTATTTTCTCACCTTTCAAAAGTGCCTGATTTATAAGTGATGCAGATACACCGCTATTAACCAATGCCTCAACATCGCTATCATAGATACTAGGAGTGATCTATACGAGGCTAAGGGCGGTTAGAAAAAGAGTCTCATTTTTTGTCGTCAGGTAAGATTGGACACCCTCTTGTAGTCGTTTTTTTGTTTCTCTTCTAGATGCGAGACGGCTTGTTCCACGTCATTGCAGGTATCGGTGATTACATTGTCTACTAGATCCGAGTCATGACTGATTTTTGTGCTCACGAGACCTCCATGGTGCTCTTTGGAAAGTCTCGTCTGTCTAACGCACATTTAGCGAAACGAAATTGGTACAGATGTTTCTGAAACATCCCAATTGCTTCTCGACGGTATTTGGTCACATTACTTGCATATGCCTCGGCAGTTCTTCAGGTGAGCCATGGGTAATAAATGGCACTAAAGCAGACTCATGTATTCCAGCGTTTGCCATTCGAAGAGGTTGCTTTTTCTCGCAAAATATTCTAGGGGATTTCCTGAGCGATATTTATAAAAAAAAGTTTGGGTCCCACCTTTCAGGGTTTTCCTAAAAGGCTGCCAAAAAGCGCGCTCTCCATTGACTACAAGTATATGATGTATATCCAGCGTAGTGGATGTCGTACCACTTTTTTGCAAGTCCGCTGAGAAGCTGCCGCATGCTTCTGATGCGCTCGTAAGGTTCATGCTCAGAGTTCTCCTTATACGCTAGTTCACAGAACTGCATCGAAGTCTCTGGACTTGAGAACTCTCCATCGAAAATGCCGGGCTTTACCATCTGCGTGTCTTGTCAAAGACAAGCTTGAATAACTGCTAGAATCATTTCCACGAGTGGCTGTTGTCTCTAGGCATGTTGTTGTCGCAAGCGAAGCATTTCTAGGAGGTCCGAGTCAAAGGAAGAACTGGTTTGGCTCGATGAAGGTCTTTACTCCAGTCTTTACTCCAGCTGTCCCAGCAGCATCGTGATATTCTCGTGAAATTCGGAATGCTCCAAACTTATGTTCACTGATGCTTGAACATCGACCTTCTGCAGCGTCTTTCCTGCCTTCTGAGCGATGAACTGACGAAGCTTGGGAGTCGTGAGACTTGCAAGCAGAATATTTTTCGTGTCATCATTTATCTTCAACATTGAAAATACGACTGGTAGCTTGCGTTTTTCAATACGCTCAACGTTATTCAAATAATAGAGGCTTTTAACCTGCCAGACTGCGCCAATGTAACGTTCCACAACAAGCGGGCATAAATTGCTTGCTTGTTTCTTTCTTTTGTGGCTCTCACCAGCTCTCATTAGCTTCTTGGCTAATCCCGAGGGGGATTAGCCAAGAAGCCGGTGGTTAATGCAAGTCAATACCTTTAGATTTTCTAGACTAGGGGAATATGATTACTGTGTTTTGACTGTGAAATTAATTTGGCGCAATGTAAAAAAAAAGAAAAAAAGGGGGGAGAGAAATAATGGAATTTGTTGAATATCCGAGGTGGAATCGTTATATGAAATTCTCATGAGAGTGGAATTATTGCAGTGTATCAGCTAAATAATAAGTATAATAAGTGGTAGTGTGGCTAGTAAAATTCGAGAGCTGATCGCTGACTCAGCAAGGTAATCTTCTTGTGTTATATATGAATTCGCAGAGAGCCCCGCAGTGTTCCTGTCGCTGTGTCCCGATGAAGTGGCCCCAAAAGACAAAATATTGGGAGTATTAGGTGATATTCCTAGTTTTTTGAATAAAATTTCGAAGCAGTTTTTTCCTTGAATTTTGAATCGGTGACATGTGATAAGAAAATGGTCGATATGTTCAGGTTCATTACAGCTTGAGCACAGAGGGGATGGCACCAGACCAGACCTGTTTAAGTAGAAATTAAGAGGTGGTACACGGCAACGTAGTTTTGTTATCAAGAAATCCAATTTTCGCGTGCGACACAATTTATTATTCCATGTGAAGTGCAGGTGCGAGAAATCTGGATTCGGTATCATGATTTTTCATGAGTCTAAGAGAACGGAAAGTTTTCTAAACCTCGCTGCTGTTACATAAGCTGTAGGAGTCATGATTGTCACAATCGGAAGATCAAGAGATGTTCGCGCAAGTATGTAAGCCATCTCGTTTATAAATATACTACGATGGCCTGGCACCCATATAATTTGCACTAGACGAATGTTTGCTGGGATTAATGATTTAAAAGTTTCTAGTACTGCTGATGTCAATGACGATAATAAAAATGAACACACGGAATACGGGCATAAACCCAAAGCACAATCTCTTTATTCTTCGTCTTCGTCTTTCCCCTGTTCCCACCAAATCTGACCTTCCTAGTTTCAGCCCACTACATTAGGCTAGTTTTTGTATTTGGATAGTTGTTTTTGCAAGATTGAAATACTGCGCTACAGTTACTGGGACATAAGAGGTAAATAAGATGGACGTTACAAAGTGGACACGGCAAGCGAGAAGCATTACCAAAATTTATAGGAGAAATAAAACATGAAGGAAAAAAGAAATCCAGGAAAGAGAGTGATTAGTATACCACAGGAGGGGTAAAGGATGATTTTCTTGCTGAGCTGTGTATGCGTGATGTGGTAACAAGACGTAGCGATGAGAAAACTTTTTCCGGGTATGCTGATTAAAGTGCTACATGTGGTTTTCGATAAGATTGATGTCCACCAGGTTTAGTAAAACAGAGCTCGAACAGACGAAGGCTTTCCTGGTTCAATATGATAAAGACTTCGCAGATTTTGAATGTTGTCTCACTCTTTCATACGGCGGAAACTTATGCCTTTTGTAACAATAGCCTACTCTCACACCGCCTGCAGGGCGTAGATATATTCGCTGTACTTGCCGTTTGCTGGCACCCGAAGTTACTCTCGTAGAGCTCTTCGCTGAAACATCGTCATAGCCCAACACGCACTTTTTCACATCCTGAGGCCAAACGTGCAAAATTTTACTTCTCATTTAACACAATTATTCACATGACATTTTCGGCATTCCTCTTTATTTGTACTTAGTCGATTACTTTATTGCCCATTGCTTTCAACTTAAATGGAGCTGAAAAGACAACAACCAGGTCATGCCTGACTTCTAACCAACAAAACAGGGCAAAAAGATGGGGTACCTTTAAGCATTGAATTTAACGCCTCAGCGATACTCTCTTCTTAGGGCCTACTTCAAACAACTATGTATGAAATGTTTTAGAACCTTCTGTGCACCCACTATGGTGTCTTGAGGGTGCAGTAACGTGTGTGACTTTTGTAGTGGGTTACTTGTTTTAAGCTATGAAGTCGTTATGGTAATACCCGGTTATGACGCAAGATCGCACTCTGCGCTTTTACCACGCATTATTACGGCAATATTTCTTATCTTATTGTGAAGCATGTATACAGGAAGCGTGTGTTTGTAAAGCACAGATCTTGCTTTCACTGCATTTTTCAGAAAAGAAGTTTATTCTTATTGTATTCAGTGGCAGAGTTGAGGCTGTGTAGTAGAACGCCCACTCGCCAAGAAAATTACCCGGGTTATGTCCCCACTTAGGCCGAGAGTTTTTTATATTTATTTTAGTTGCATGTTTCTCCACTGTTCGGTACTCGAATTTGCTGTGTTTTGCGGTCATGCAAACATGATAATTTTTGCTCATAACCAACACCACCGACACCGTAATTTTCGCGAAATGAGCTCTTTACCTCAATCCTGGTAAAAGCCGGCAGAGGTCGCATACCTTCACAAAACAACCCAACAATTGCAGAAGATAGGATCCAAGCACACAAGCCTAATGTTCTTTTGTCAACTCTTGTTAAGCCTAAAGAAATGTGCAATAGTGTAAGCGATGAGGATTCGAAGAAAGCAGAATGCTAAACACGTCATGTGAATATTTATGTCGAATGTAAATAGGCATTGTGTGCGTCATCACACTGACATGTCGCAAGGAATAAGTCGGGATATCGAAAGGAGGCCTCAACAAACGGCTAAAACAGCATATCTATGCATGGCAGCAAACAGTCATTACAAAAAACATTGTTATGCACCGCAAGAATTGTGGTGCTCAGTTGCAGTTTTTTAAATGCGAAGGATTTCTTAGCGAACTTCGCCGACATTGAGCGTATCTATCTATCTATCTATCTATCTATCTATCTATCTATCTATCTATCTATCTATCTATCTATCTATCTATCTATCTATCTATCTATCTATCTAGGCGCCTTGGACTTTTAGCTTTCCTGGCCATTTCGATATTGGTATCAATACCAACCTTGGTATGGCATAACATGACTGTATGAACAACATACTTAATTAGTGATAACATCAAAATCATGAAATATATGTCATTATATGATTGATATGTGGGGTTTAACATCCCAAAACCACCATAGGATTATGACAGACGCCATAGTGGAGGGCTCCGGAAATTTTGACCACCTGGGGTTCTTTGACGTGCACCCAAATCTGAGCACACGGGCCTACAACATTTCCGCCTCCATCGGAAACGCAGCCGCCAGAACCGGGATTCGAGCCCGCGACCTGCGGGTCAGCAGCCGAGTACCTTAGCCACTAGACCACCGCGGCGGGGACATATATGTCATGAATGTCATTATTTACAATTAGGGGCCCTGCTGCTCTTGCGGTAGTTTCGTTTGCATGGCATGTTGCCAAACTGGCATGATATGACTTGCCTGCATAACAAACATAAGCGACAGACCCTAACGGGGAAATCACGACATGCGTGTCTGACTACATGCCGTGTCTGACACACATGCGTGTCTACACATGCGTGTAGTCATGCGTGTCTGACACACATGACTACATGCCGTACTCATGATGTGCTCGCGGCCTTTTCGCCACTCACATACACCAAATTTGGTATCACGGTACATGAATGGATGAAGAAGATATGCGACTGGTGGAAACATGATAATCATGATATGCGTGTCATGTAAGAACATGACTACATGCCCCGATCAGGCAGCCCTGGCGACCGCCTCACTAGATTCACTTGTAGCAAGTTTGGTATTATGGGACGTGAATGAATGACGAAGGTATGGTACTGGTGCAAACATGATAAACATGAAATGTGCGTCATGTAACAGCATGACGACATGCAACGCTCATGATGTGCTCGCGGCCGTTTCGCTAGCTTCACATGGTATCATACTTGGCATTATGCAACGCGAACGGACGACATAGGTAAATTACACATCCAAACATGATAATGATGACATGCGCGTCATGTAGCAACATGAGTACATGTCACATTCATGATGCGCTTACGGCCGTTTCGTTAGCTTGTGCCAAAGCTATGCATAATTTGTTATTACGTGACGTTAATGAATGACGAAGGCATGTGACTAGTGCAAACATGATGATCATAAGATGCGTGTCATGTGAGAACATGACAACACGCCACAGTCAATACGCCAATACAATTTGACGTGACGCGATGAGCGTGTTCACCGGCGTTCATTTCGTCACGTCCGCTGTGGCGGTGCCACGCCAGGCGCCAGTCCTGCGAATAATCGCAGGCGCGCACCGTGCTGTGTTGTTCTGACGCATGCGCGTTCCGCGCGTCCGGCGTCCCTCCATCACGAAAAGAAGGAGACGCCGTGTTGTCTGCGTAACGCATATGCGCGAAATGCAGCATGTCGCGTTGCGCGCTGGTTGCTGTCCGGCCGTGAATACGGACGTTGGTCACGTTTTGCTAACGTAGCGTCGCTGTGCCCAGTGTGCGCGCGCGGCAGCACTACATTGGAGTATCCTGGGCCCTTCATGATGCACTCGCGGGCGTTTTGCAAGGTCCACATATACCAAAGTTGGTGTTGCGTGACGTCAATGAATGACGAAGGTATATGACTGATTCAAACATGATAACCCTCACACGCATTTCATGTAAGAAAATAACAACATACCACATTCATTTGCATGCTCGCGCCTGTTTCACATTCTGCACATATACTAAATTTGGTATCACGTGACGTGAATAGATAATGAAGTTAAACGACACATCCGAATGTGATAATCATGACACGGTAGTCATGTATGCATCATTTGCCTCCACCTCCTAACGTTCTGCTGACATTAAAGTGACATATATACCTTCCTCATTTGTGCATCGCATATCATCAATTCCCACTGTATATGGGCTCAGATAATTTTTTTTTCTTACAGATGGCTCGTTCTTCAGGAATCGACGTTATGCAAAGCATGCGGATGGAAGGTGACAGTGTTGTAAGTAGCAAAACACTGAGATATGACGCTAAGCATATTGTCACGGGGTCGTGACGTGGACGAATGGAGCACACTGCGAGTCGAATAATAAATTGTTTATTTGGGCGAACCTCTGCCCAGTAGATGGACAGTCTGACTACAATAGCAGTCTTGGACTGATAGCGGCGAACGGAGCGTCGGCCGTCGATCAACAACTGACCAGCGGCGAAGTGCGACGGCATTTATACTCTTGCCATCAAATGTTCTAGCGTTATCACTGGCGGTGGCGTAGGTTACAGAATAATCTGTACAGTTCGCAGAGTGGGCGCCATCTTATCGAAATGATCTACTTAAGTCCGGAAGCTTCTCGAACTGCAGGCGCGGTTTGCGCCGAGAATTGTGTAGTGTTTTGGGGTGAGAACAAAACTTGGGAAATAGAACGTGGTATATACCCCCTCTAAAAAATGCATCGTCCCGATGCTTTAACTAAAGATGAAGGTACAAAAATAATGCAAGAAAATACAATAAATAAGTTACGATACAGTAATACAAACACATTGTTACAGTTTGTTAACGCGCATGAAACGGCTTGAGGCGCGCGACATCGACGACTTCAGGTCGCGATCGGCGTCGTTGAGAGTTCGTGATGCCGTCGGGGACAACCTCGTAACCAAGTGGGCCGAGACGTCGAACCATCCTGTACGGTCCTAAGAACCGGCGCAGAAGCTTTTCATTTAGTCCACGTCAGCTTATCGGCGTCCGGGATGGATTCCACGTGAGGCTGCGCTGAAGGAAGTAATTTTCGCAGCTCCTCTTGCACGATCACTCGGATCGTCTCACGCAAGTCAGTGATTCCTAGCGCTTAAATGCCGGTGTAGCTTGTAGACGAAAAGCTACGGATATATTGCCGTGTGCGCATCTCGAGCGTCTTCTGTATCGTAGATGCTTCTGATACAAATTCGGTGACCGTTTTTGGTGGGTTTCTGATCAGGCCGGTGAAGAGTTACTGCTTTAACTCCTCGCATGAGCAGACGGACCATCTTCTCCTTGGACATCTTGAAATCAGCTGCCCCGCCGCGGTGGTCTAGTGGCTAAGGTACTCGGCTGCTGACCCGCAGGGCGCGGGTTCGGAATCCCGGCTGCGGCGGCTGCATTTCCGATGGAGGCGGAAATGTTGTAGGCCCGTGTGCTCAGATTTGGGTGCACGTTAAAGAACCCCAGGTGGTCTAAATTTCCGGAGCCCTCCACTACGGTGTCTCTCATAATCATATAGTGGTTTTGGGACGTTAAACCCCACATATCAATCAATCAATCTTGGAATCAGCATGGCGGAAGAGTTTAATCTTATCTTCCGTGAATAGAGCCACGTTTTCATTTGGCATTTGCTACCGGGTTTCGAGGAGAGCTGCGGCCTTCTCCTTGCACACCACACTTACGAAAGTGGTGAGGAACCTGCCGCGAAAGACGTCCCACGTCGTAAGGCCTCACTCTTGATTCTTGAACCAGGTTCGAGCAGCATCTTCTAAGGCGAAATACACATGCCAGAGCTTTTCATTGTCTGTCCAGTCATTGAAGGCGGCGACGCGGTACAACTTTTCAATCCAGCTTTCCGGGTCTTCCAGTGGCGAACCACGGAAAGTTGGTGGCTCTTTGGGTTGCCGGAGCAGGAGTGGTGCAGGTGGAACCGGCGTTGACATGGTCGCCGTCGACGTCAACGTCTTGGTTTTCTGAGCCTTGTCCAGTAAAAGCCCGTACTCCGGTGGCAGACCTTGTTGTCTGCGGCTTACTCGGTGCTCGTTGCTGGCGTCGGTGTCTTCACGGCGTGGGCTGGGTTCACGGCTTGACGGAGGCGTCCGGTACATGGAAGAAACAGCACCTCCACCAGATGTCACGGGGTCGTAACGTGGACGAATGGAGCACACTGCAAGTCCAATAATAAATTGTTTATTTGGGCAAACCTGTGCCCAGTAAACGGAAAGTCGGACTGATAGCGGCGAACGGAGCATCGGCCGTCGATCAACAACTGAGAAGTGGCGAAGTGCGCCGGCATTCATACTCTTGCCATCTAATATTCTAGCGTTATGGCTGATTGATTTGTGGGGTTTAACGTCCCAAAACCACCATATAATTATGAGAGACGCCGTAGTGGAGGACTCCGGAAATTTCGACCACCTGGGGTTCTTTAACGTGCACCCAAATCTGAGCACACGGGCCTACAACATTTCCGCCTCCATCGGAAATGCAGCCGCCGCAGCCGGGAATCGAACCCGCGACCTGCGGGTCAGCAGCCGAGTACCTTAGCCACTAGACCACCGCGGCGGGGCTAGCGTTATCGCTAATGTTGGCGTAGGTTCCGGAATAATCTGTAGAGTTCGCAGAGTGGGCTTCATCTTATCGAAATGATCTACTAAAGTCCTGGAAGCTTTTTAAAGTACAGGTGCGGTTCGCACTGAGAATCGTGTAGTGTTTTGGGACGATAACAAAACTTGGGAAATGGAACGTGGCAATATATATAAATATTTGCGCAACGACATAACTTGAGCAGTCGCATATGCTTTACGTAACTACATTCGCGTAACGGCATGCCAGCAGCAAAATCAGTGTTAGCAACACCAGAAGTGGTAAGCTGATATGTAGCGCTTTTGTTCAAGAGGATCGTCGCACTTGACATCGCTTTAATAATCAACTTCAGGGGATGGCGCCTAACAGCCATGGACGTCAACCCGTCGTGATACTGTATCAAAGGTGTACATCTCTAATGTTGATAAAACTGGATAGTCAGTATTGCAACTGCCATTGACGTTTCGCAAACATTAGGCTTAGAAAGTACATTTTTCCAAAGGTGCATCGAAACCTGTCATGGATCTGTGGTAGAATAGTTTATTGCTGCGCAAAATCATTGGGTTCATTTTCTGCGGGGGGGGGGGGGGGGGCTGATATTCATACATTCCATTCGTCGTATCAACGCTGCCAATGTCAGCTTTAACGCTTAATCTTGGATTAAAATTACCAATGTCTCTTCGCGCCGTTTTTTGGGTAGACAAACTGCCCCGCCGCGGTGGTCAAGAGGCTAATGTTTTCGGCTGCTTAACAGCAGGTCGCGAAATTGAATCCCGACTGCAGCGGCTGCATTTTCGATGGAGGCGAAAATGCTGTCGGCCCATGTGCTCAGTTTTGTGAGTGAACGTAAAGAACACCAGGCTTGCCAAAATTTCCGAAGCCCTCCACTAGGGCGTCTCTATTAAGCATAAAGTGGTTTTGGGACGTTGAACCCCACATATTTTTCAATCATCAAATTGTTATAGAAACTGCCAATCACCTGTCCCACAAACCCACTCGCATTTATGGACCACACGTCTGGCGGAAAGTGTTTGACGGGTGTGCACTACGGCACTGTAACATTATGCATGTCATTACTACCGAGTCATATTTTTCACACCACCTTCCCAGCCCATACTTTTTTTCGTTTAAATCAAGCAGAGCAGCTGATACCAAGAACACGCAGACGTAGGCGGCTAGATAGATAGATAGATAGATAGATAGATAGATAGATAGATAGATAGATAGATAGATAGATAGATAGATAGATAGATAGATAGATAGATAGATAGATAGATAGATAGATAGATAGATAGATAGATAGATAGATAGATAGATAGATAGATAGATAGATAGATAGATAGATAGACAGACAGATAGATAGATAGATAGATAGATAGATAGATAGATAGATACAAAAGTTCCTGGAGTAGGCAAAGCAATGCTTCGCATTTGAAATGTCAGTTCAGCCGAAATGAAAATAGACCACGGGAAGACTCTCACATGTCGAGTCAGCAGGCGCATGAGTCATTACAAGCGCGATTCTGCCAACCTCAGTGGAAATAGAATTTACCAGAAGCTACGCGTCGCAATTTAGGCAGTATACTGAGAAAATTTTGTTCCATCATTGCCATAGTTCGTAATCTCTCCACCTAGAGCACCAAAAGACAGCTCAGCAAAATAGTCGTCCCCCTCAAATCTTTTCGCCAGCCAATTATTCCTCTTCCTGGACTGCTTTCTTCCTTCATGTTTAATTATAAATTAAAATATTAGTTTTCGCTTGTCGTATCCCCTTTGTAACGTGTATCCACTCTAACCAATTTCTGACTGTGGAGAAGTATTATGATGGTTACATAGATCTGTTGCTGCAGAAACAACGCAGCTGCCTCTCTGTTACACAGAAGAACTAGGATGCGAGAACGTATGCGGCACACGCTTGTTCCGCACTTCTATTCACGCATCGAAGAATCCTCGTTGCCTTTCCTGGGCAGAAACATTGAAAATATTGGTCCTTGTCGAAACGGACTTGAACTTGGTGTTATTGCCCGTTAGTTTAGTTCATGGTCCTTGTAAAAACAAAAGACGCTGCTACATCTCTTTTGTTTGGAGTGCCATTGATTGAACATTGTTAAAAAGCCCAACATTTATCCACTTCCTCGAAGTATTTATGATGCATTATATAGCCTACACAAGACGCAGTTATGCACCAACTTGGAACTTCTATTCAGATTCTAGCAAGTGCAGCTTGATCTAGAAGACTAATAAAAATATTTGCAGCATATTCATGGAACGATTGATTATAAGTGGGGCAAAGCGTCCCTTTGACCGTCCGTGCATCCGTCTTTATTTCTGTCTGTCTGTCTGTCTGTGTGTCTGTGTCTGTGTGTCTGTCTGTCTGTCTGTCTGTCTGTCTGTCTGTCTGTCTGTCTGTCTGTCTGTCCGTCCATCTGTACATCCATCCGTACTTACATCCGTCCATCTTCCAGTCCGTTTGTTTGTCCATTCATTCATTCGTCTGTCTGTCTGTCTGTCTGTCTGTCTGTCTGTCTGTCTGTCTGTCTGTCTGTCTGTCTGTCTGTCTGTCTGTCTGTCTGTCTGTCTGTCTGTCTGTCTGTCTCTCTGTCTGTCTGTCTATCTGTTTGTGTGTCCTTTCATTCATTCATCTGTCTGCATGTCTATTTGTCTGTCCATCCATCCATCCGTCGGCTCCTATTCCGCTAGAGCACACATCGGATAGACGGAGGGATGCTTCACCCCACTCATTTTCATTCATTTCATCGATATGCTGTGAGTTTCTGAATAAAACAGTGCCATCTATCATCTTCAGTCATCAACTATACAAAAACAACTAGCGCCTTTAGTGATATCATTTCCAAGGACATATACGCACAATAGAATCTAGTGAGCAAGTCACAAAACTTACTATAAATGGCTACTACAACATACTACGCGGGAACGACCCACACCATCAGGACCTTTTCCCCTAAAAACTCTCTCATAAGCACTGATGGCGTATAAGGAACCGGCTAAACCTGCGACACTCTAAATAAAAATATGCAGCCCCCGGCATTATGTCGAACGCCCCTCTTCTTCCGGCCTCACTTAACCTATGAAGGCCATGATAGAAATTCTGATCTAAAAAGCCAACCTCGCTCTTAACCTTGTAACATGCGTGCTGCGAGCAAACGTGCCTTCTAATCCACGTTTTTATACATAATTTTCCACTCATGTAGTTTTTACTATTCGCTGCAAAGTGCTTAACGTCTTACTGAATTTGCCATGTGGCCAAACAGTGTGTAATTTCAATCCGTGCAACTTGGCCCTTCGTTTTAAACAGTTGCTGACTTTTGGCCTACACCGATTTACATATTATTTTTCCAGGTATTTCAATGCTCCCACGAATTTTTATGGGCTTATGGATCGTGTTCTTGGGTAACTAAAGTTAATCATAGCAGTGGTGATCCTCATGAATGACATCATCATCATCGTCATTATTGTAGGTGACATAATCATGCGCGCCCCATTGTTAAAGGGGCCCCAGAAAGACGCTCTAGCTTGCTTTGAGTTCCCTCGAAGAAGAAAATCTGTGGATAAAGCCATTAGAGAAAAGTCAGTTTTGCCACTAAGGCGAAGCAATGAATACAATAGCAAGAAATCAGAATATTCTAGGAAGAAGGACAAGAATCTCGATATTTTTAGCACGCCGCTGCAGCACAAAGATGCTTGAAAAGAACGAATACAAAGCACTAGTGCGAACTAAATCTATTATAGTGAGCTGTTCTCTCCGACCCACTTTATACTAACTTTCCGCTTTGTAACATACGTGAAGGACCTTCAAGGTATGTGAGTATAGTAAAAAATATATCCTTAAAGTTCGATTTATATTGTTATGAAAAGAAAAGACGCCGTGTCGACGAGGCTGTGGATTAGATGTATTTTAAACCAGCGGTAATGGCGTGACCAGTTCACCAGCGATCCAGCGGAGACCACCCTTCGTCTTCCTCGTCAGGCACCCACGCACATCGCCCCCTAGAATCTCAGTATGCATGCCTGTAGCATAATCCCCGGCGGCAAAAGCGCCGTCTCAGCGCATCTAAATGTCAACGTAACTCACAGAGTGGTAGAGCTTCAAGCGCGCAACATGTACAATATCGGTAGCCTGTTGGGCATATGAAGGCGACGGGGCGGGGGGACCTATTTTATATGTAACAGGAGTACCCATATGAAGGACTCGGTATGGACCTGTGTAGCGAGTAAGCAGTTTTTCTGACAAGCCAACTTGACGGGTCGGAGACCAGAGCAGGACCAAAGAACCGGGTGGAGTGTACGGCGCGGTGTTGTTGGTTATACAAACGCTGTTGCTTCTATTGAGAGGTCAGAAGGCGAGTACAGGTAATTTCGCGTGCGTGAGCGGCCCGAGTGATAGCGTCCATGGCAAATTCACTGGTCGGTACTGCAGGGGACGGCATGACGGTGTCTAGAGGCAATGTTGGTTCTCGGCCAAACAGCAGAAAAATTGGAGAGCAACCGGCAGTGTCATAACGCCAAAAATTATAGGCAAATGTGACGTACGGCAATGCAAGATCCCAGTTGGTGTGGTTGGTAGAAACATACTTAGTGAGCATGTCTGTAAGAGTTCCATTTAAACGCTCCGGGAGTTCGTTGGTTTGCCGATGGTATGACGTGGTCAGCTTGTGTCTCATTTGACAAAACTACACGATGTCGGCTATCACGTTCGACAAAAAGGTGTGACCACGTCTGTGAGCAGCTGCCGTGGGGCTCCATGTTGAAAAATCACTTCCTTGAGGAGGAAGTCGGCTACATCTGTGGCGCAGCTTGTTGGAAGAGCTCGTGTGATGGCATAACGCGTGGCGTAGCCGGTGGCCCTAGCTATTCACTTGTTACCCGAGGAACACGAGGGGAAAGGGCCAAGTAGGTTCAAGCAAACGCGGAAGAACGGTTCTGACGGAATGTAAAGTGGTTGAAGGCGTCCGGCGGGAAGTGTCGATGGCGTTTCACGCCACTGACATTTCTCACAAGCCACAACGTATCTTCTGACTGAGCGTGCGAACCCTGTCCACCATCAGCGACACGGAGGGCTCTAGTTGCTACAGGCGTGAAGACTTTTTTCAGCAGGCGACACAGATTAGCACTCAATATGGACACTTGAGCTCCTGCTTCGACTAACGCCGTCAAAGAAATACCGCCCACGTACACCTAAATCAAGTTCGTATCAGCGGGGAGCCTCAAATGTTCACTAGAAGGACGGATGGATGGACAGACGCACTACGGGTGGGTGGACGGACGGACGGAGATATAGACAGACACATAAACAGACAGGCAGACATATAGACAGACGCACAGACGCACGGACAGATGAATGGGAGAACACATAGACGAATGGACAGATGCCCAGATGGACGCACGGGTGAAAGAATAGACTGAAGGACGAACACAGGCGCGGTCCCATGGACATACGAATGGATAGGCGCATGGACAGGCAGACACACAGAAGGATGCACGGATGGATGGACAGACGGACGGATGCAGGGACGAACCGAAGCAAGAGTGATCGAACAGACAGAAGCGAGGTTGGACTGACGAACACTTATCATGATGCGCTCCGTGGTTACGCTGTGATTTTTGAACGCGGATCAATTCTCGGTCGGAGGATGTAACGCGACGCGCGTCGGCGGAGATGTCAACACCCCGACTGCACTCGCTGCCGCCTCGCGTATCGTGCCGCATGCTTCTGTCTTGTACCGTAAACTCTTTCTCGCTCTCTTTCTTTCGCCTCACAAAGCTTTCGAAGGCAGTGCGCCTGCTAGTATGAACCGGCTGCTTGAGCTGCAGAGCCTCACTGGTCATTCCGTATAGGCACTGCATCGAACATCAGTGTCCCACCTCCCGTTGAACGCAACGTTTCTCCATCAATCAATTAATGAGAATAATAAAGACGAAATAACAATTAGGCATTCCAAAACTATTCCGAATCACGCAACCTTCACGCGATACCCCCCCCCCCCCCCACACTCCACGACGCGTTTACTCAAGTTCCCTCCATAGGCAAGTTGCGGAAGGCATTTTTTTTTTGCCACGAATGCCAAGTGATTGAGTTGTCAGTTCTGTCACAAGAGGTGTTCCGGGCAAAGATTTCTAGCCGAGTGCAATATGCACACCAAATGTGCATAAAAAAGTCACAGTATAACCACTAAGACGAAGCAGTGAATCGGATAGCAAGAATATGAAAAACTACTCGAAGAACAGAACGACAAACAACACGATACGTTCTATGCCACTTCAGCACAAAGGAAGGCCCTCGAAAAGAACGCATAGGTATATACAGTACAAGTGTGAACTAACGACCACCTTAGCTGTTACGTGTTTGTATTATCGCAACGCGCTGAATATGTTTACAATGCAAAAGCCGACGCTCTGATTTTATCAGTTTCTTTTGAACTGCGGCACATGGAATTATCGCTGTGCGTTCCCTGCCATGCGGTTGCGCTTCATGCCTATACTCTGTTACGGAAGTTCCCTTCATCACTGCGAATGCTACAGGCCCCTCAGCTAATAAGAAGGTTGCTTAGCCCCTCCACAAGTATTCATTGGCGCCGTGTCGTCTGCTCACCGTGTTAAAGGCGTCTGCTCAACGAATTGTAGTTATTATGGCTAGTTTATTGACTTAAAAATGGCGTAAAGCTGTTAAACGAGTAACAACACCTGGAACATGAACAAGCGTGAGTATGTTCCTCTCCTGAAGATCGGTAAAATCATGTACTGACAGACACCTTCACTTTGTGGCTGTATGTCTCCGACGCTGTTCGTGGCTCTGGTATGCCTGTCTGTCCGTTGATGTGTTTGTTCGCGTCTCCCGTAGAAACACTCCTTTTCTCTCTTTTTTTGTGTGCACAGAAGGAGGATCTGACACACAGGGAAACGCTGTGCGAGTTTGTATGTTCCAAATTTGGAGATGCAGCGTAGTTGGTCGCCCCACTCAGCATTCACTCCGTGGAAATCCTGTCATTTTTTTTCTCTTCTACATCATATGAAGTACAGATGGGCTACGTTTTCTCCCGGGTCTCAAAGAAAGTTTCCAATTTGAAAGCAAATGCAAAAGCAATAATGATAAAAAATACGTTCAAGCTTCACGAGATCTGCATACCGCCAGCGTTCAGGAGCACATACGAGTAGCTTGCCGTGATATCGCCGTCTTAAGCATGTCGCGTGGATGTGTTGGCAAGCGCAGGGGCATTCGAAGCGAGGGGTCCCTGGTTCGAACCTTCATTACACTGTTTTGGAGTTTGAATTGAGAGGTATTTCTTAGCGAAATTTTGTGAGTTTGACCGTATATATCTTGCTATCTAGTTGACACCAGCTTGAATGCTTTAACGCCAATTTTTTTGTTGCAGCTTCATTACGTTGTAGATTAGGATGCAGTCACTAAAATACTGCGCCTTCTAGAGCTCGTCTTAATTGTTTGAAGTTTTTTTCGCAGACCGTGAACCTATGGAATGATTTTGACTTGTCTCTGCGCAGAGTCTATGCTCAGCCATTTGAAAAATAGTTGTGCAATTATGCAGATTTTGAAATTGTATTTTTTTCTTTTTTGTTGATCATTTGCATCCATTACTGCTGTGCTTGAGTGATTGAGACAGCTGTGTTTTGAGTGAATGAATGAATAAATAAAAAGATATAAGTAAACAAATTGAAATTGGGATGCCTCAGGTAGTATATTACTACTGGCTTTTTTCATGCCTCAAGTATTGTTTGTTCGACCACGGTTCCCGAGAATCCCTGCTGTAAGACGTAATGCTCTCGACCATACAATACAAAGAAAATTTAAAAAAATGCTTGCTCGAAATATACGATCTATAGCTCTGAAGTACGCTGGTGTTAGGGAAGACGTGATGGTCATGTCAACATTAGGCAACACCGAAAATATCACCAATAACATCTGACTAGAGTTGCCTGTTCGTCTCTATTGAGCTTTTGTTCTCTATCAATAAATGACACGCGTGCCATTGCAGCACGCTACGCCCATAACTGCAGTCGCTGCTTCATTTTCCTCTTTTTTTTCTCACCCCTATTGTTGCAAAACTGTCACTACGTGTCGGCGACAAATAAATGTGGCTTTAAGCATAGATTTTCCTAATATACACTAGAGGGAACTCTTGCGCTAGTGTCTATGGGAACTGCCACGCACGGTGATTCAGCGAGCATTGAAATGATGGGTGGTACACCTATTTGTCTAATATTCGTATTACTGGCCTGCTTTTGGCTCCGTGTGTTCGTGTGGCTTAGAGCTGTTTTCTTACGAAAAAAGAATTAGCAAATGTTCAGCGGTTGCGCTTCACCATTTTATTCCGTTAGACTTATCTTTACAAATTGGGACATGAAGTTCAAAAGGGTTGAATCTTGCTTTCAAAACAAAAGCGAAACACAACAATAAACAAAGTCCCAAGTACGATTCACCACCCGCAAGTACGATGACTAGGCAATTGGGTGTACTACCCATAATTCTCATGGTCCCTGAACGATCACAGTGCCTGAGTCCCCTCTAGTTAACTTTAGGAAACTCTATGGCTTTAAGAGTTTTACACCGCACTTCATGACAATTAGCTGAAAACAA
Source organism: Rhipicephalus annulatus (assembly GCA_013436015.1). Lineage (NCBI taxonomy): Eukaryota > Metazoa > Arthropoda > Arachnida > Ixodida > Ixodidae > Rhipicephalus > Rhipicephalus annulatus. The sequence continues at coordinate 120,682 of WOVY01000160.1, forward strand.
ACTGCTCTTGTGATACTTAAAAAGCGCCGCGAAATGTCGATAAGTCTTCAGCTCAGCACTCTTTCCGAAAGACGCTGAACTGTACAACAAGCACAAGCTACCCTCTACCCCATGTAATTTCCTGATTTAGTTGAAGCCATCCTTTTCGTCTTACTCATTTCCCTTTTCCTCACAGAAGTTATTCGGCGGCTCTCGAACTTGAAGAACATGGAGAGCATTAAAATATAGCGCGTGAACACAAAAGAGTTAAAAGCTGGCCAGATTTTCTGGTGAAACAGAACGGGTCTGTTTCTGGCTAGATGACGTGTGGTGATGTTGTGAGAAACAAAAGGATACGGGGGTGACTGGAAGGAGGAACTATAGAGTCATTTGCACTGCCCATTTGCGAGTGAGCTGCTGTCGCTGAATAGCGACGTCAAGTGAAATTAGGAAAACCGCAAATCCGTGATTTCTTCTGCAATTGAGCGAGCAGCCGATGTGCAGTGCATGGCTCTGTCTCTTTACTCAGCCGCTCTTTTTCTCCTTCGAACAGCAAGCACTAAGGTTTCCTGCGCTGCGACTCTTGTCTCTTATCTCCGCCGAGCACGCAGCAAAGCGAGCGACGCTGCTAGCTTTGGGGTGAGAGACAATAGAAATTTCTGCGGAGACGCTTCCGCGCCGCCTGCTACAAATTTTTTCTTTCTCTCTTTCCTTCTCACAGTAGCTTCACTGTTGAGCATTTCTTTATGAAAGCCCCCCCCCCCCCCTGCCCATTGTGCGTTTGCGAAAGCATAAATGAAGGGTTTTAGGTGCAGGTGGCCGATGACGGCAGCCCATGCTTATCGGGGCGAAGCTATCATACACTTGGTTCACGTTGAGTGGCCGTCCGCTGAGCGACTCCTGTTGGTGCGAGAGAGTTTGCGAGCAAATCGCGTTAAACACCAGGAACACACACTCGGGTGCTGCGAAAAGAAACACATGATTACAATGGGGGTGAGAAGTACAGAGCGAGGTGGTATACTGCTGAACATATAGACAAACGGTAGAATAAGGAAAACTCAAAAAAGAAAAAAAATGCTTACAGGCTCAGGTGCAGTGATGTATGGCGGAACCGTGTTATACTCGTTTCACAACAGGGAAGGAGCACCGTTCGCTCAAAACAACTATGAGAGGAGTGTAAGCCGATCGTTTTCTTTAGTTTGTATGACAGGGTTGACTTGTCATGACAAAATTCCCCTTGTGATACAGTGCTGATGAGGCGAAAGGGAGAGAATTACAGAAAACATGAAAAAAATGGCAGCATATCCACGGAGTGAATGATGGAGAGTGGGGCGAAGCATTCGTTCGTCCATGCGTCCGTCTGTGTGACCATCCATGCGTCTGTTTGTGCGCCCGTCCCTGCGTTCTTTCGTGCATCCGCCCCTGCGTCCGTTCATGCGTCCATCCATGCATCTGTTTGTGTGTCCTTCGTTCATCTATTCAACACTCCAAGTCCCACCATCTCGCATCTTTTTATCATATATTCCCCATATAGAAGCACCGCCATCCAGCGGACATTCCAAGGACTAAACGAGAGGTGGCACACGCACACTTTCTTACGGCCTGCGCTTTGGGTCTACTTCCCACCTTTAACCACCTCGAGTTCATGGTATATTCTAGTTCACTGTATTCATGGCACTGCGACCAAACGCTCGCTAAACCTTTCGAAAACCAAGGAGGTTACGCCCAGCGAGTATAACGTAGCAACCTTTCCCTGTCAGATAGGGCTCAATTTACATGCCAATGGCTGCTAATGAGAAATGAGAGACAGGAGAATTCGGCTTTTACTTTCTTACGGCTTGCGCTTAGTATCTACTTCTCATTTTTAACCACCTTGAGTTCATTCATGGTATATACAAGTTCATTGTATTCATGGCACTGCGGCTCAACGCTCGCTAAACCTTGCTAAAGCTAAGGAGGTTACACCCAGCGAGTATAATGTAGCATCCCTTTCTTGTCCGATAGTGCTCAATGTACATGCCAATGGCTGCTAATGGGGATCACAGCGTCCGCGTTGACTAAAAGCCGAATGCTCATGTCTCTCATTCCCCATTAGCAGCCATTGGCATGTACATTGAGCACTATTTTTTATTGTTAAACAACGCACAGAAGAAATCTCTCACTGGCACCACCTTGGAGGTCAAGTGTTATACCTATTTCGAATATGTGCCACTGGTGGTTACATACGAGGGACGCCCAAGCCACGCCATAAGGAGCTTCGCCCCTAAAACCGTGTTTCCTCGGGAATGCTGCGTTGCGTTGCGTTTCCAGCAGGAGTCCGGTTGATGCAAAATGAAATCATTACTACTTTTACGTTATATGCAAGAAACAGGATTAGGCGACGTTTGGCGAACCAAACTACATAGAAAGAATGACTGAAAGGGTGTGATTGCTGGCCAGGTCTTCCAGACTAACCACGCCTGCGGCAACATAATTACTACCAGCACCACTGATTGAAAAATACAAACATCTAGGCGGTATCGACTAGGCGATTACTAGGTTCTCCATTTTATGGGAAGGGGTAAGTTGGATGGAAAGGGATAGTTTTTCTACAGTACCATATCTTCTTTTGATTTCAACCCACCCATGTTGGCAGAGTTCGAAGAAATTAAATTACCTACGCAACGTAATACAGCCCAAATAGAAATGCAGCAATGAAGCGCAGTTTAAAAGAGCCTGCTCTTGGTTTCCGACTTTCCAGCAGCACGTATTGGAGGTGAATAGTTCTCGCAATGTCATATCACCTGCCCTAGGCTGCCATTATCGCCATAAACCTGCATGGTCACAGCACTGGACTTTAAAACAATGACGCTTATGTTAGGCTGAGTAATAATAAGCCGATAGGTAGAAAAGTACGCTGAAGTACGACAAAAAATACGCCGAACTGGTTGAGTTGAGAGTTACGTGGGTGTTCACTACTACGATGGCAAAGAAGAAGCGCAGGAGTTTTGAAATGTGGAACCAACAGCACTTAAAAAAGAGAAAGCCGAAGAGGGCGCAAGAGGTGACGACAGCAGTGATGCCTGGATAAAAGCAGCTGATGGCGCCGACAGTGAAATCGCGGAGGTCCAGAGTGAAGTTCTGGTCCTGTACTGCGAGGGGGCGAGGCCATGACCCGAGACGCTGAATTAGACGCAATGGAATGCGTAGACCCTGACGATTAAAAGGTCATGGATAACGTGGATGATGCCACAGGTACTAAGGATGAGGGAGCCGTTGCAGAAGTGTCGAATCATGAGGCCGAGAAGTCTAAAAAAACTGAGAGAAGTGAGAAGGAAAAGCCCGGGAAGCCAACTGTGCAACAAACCTCATAATGTCCATTATCTCCATTATGTCCCACAAGCCCATTATGTCATTGAGCTCATTATGGCAGCCCATTATGTCCCACAAAAAATGGTTTTGAACAGTGGGAGGAAGAAGAAATGATTTGTTTACGGAACAAGCTTTGCTCGTCTTTGTGCTTTTCGGGTTTTTTCGCTGCAGTTGTGGGGTCTATCGCCCCATACATCACGGTGATGGATGTTCAACCTCACGGGGCACCGTCCGAGTCCGCTACTACCGCGGGGACAGCTTCGACGAAGCGAGGAAACGCGTCCAGTGAGAGTGATGACACTCGCATCAAGCGACGTGAGCTGTACTCCGCATCAAGCGACGAGTCCTCGAACGGCGGCTTCCAACCCGTCCTGTACTGCAAGGCTAAACGACGGATCGTCAATGAATCTTCGGCATCAAGCATGACCACCGTAAAAACAGCCCCTCAGCGATGGCCTCACTCCATCCTGTTTGTGCCGCTGAAGGCTACCGACAGTCTACGCGGGCTGAACAGGCAAGCACTGTCTGTGTATCTCGAGAATATTACGCCAAATGAGATCAAAGAAGTACAACTAAACGCTTGAAGGAACATCTTGGCAATCGATGTGCTGAACCTACGTGCGCTGAACGTGCTTCAGAAAGTAACGCAACTGGGTAACATGAATGTTAATTCTATAATACCAGCTGATACCACCACTTCATCAGGAGTCATTTATGACATCGCCACTGAAATTCCAAACTCGAATCTTTCAGTGCTGATAAAACCGGCAAATGAAGATAACGTCATTGTGAATGACGGCCGCGTTGGTAACACTCATTGTGTGAGAATAACGCTCAAAGGGGACTGTCTCCTTTCCCATGTGAAGGTTGGCCACTCGTCACCAGGTCCAACCATTTATTCCAAAACCTATGCAATGTCATAAGTGCCAGAAGATCGGCCATGTGCAGTGAGCGTGCAGGAACTCCGAAGTGTGCCCGCGATGCTCAGAACCACACACCGAGGACAAATGCAGCGCAACCATACTAAAGTGCCCTAATTGTCAAGGTGCCCACAGCGCATCTTCTAAAGACTGTCCACGTATAAGGAAGGAGTTCACTATTCTTAGACAAAAGGTGCGAGACAGGCTCTACCCACAAAGGCGCCACGGAAAGAGTCCGGCGAAGACGTCACCGTCGAAGGTCTTCGTGAAGAACACAGTCAACTACAAGAAGTAGGTCAACGCATCTGGGAATGGCGCCCACTGTAGGGTACACCGCGGTGAACACAGTTGATGGAACAGAGAAAACAAGTAGGTCTCTCTCTACTGATGAGTGGCCGCCACTTACGCGCACTCAACTTGTGGAAGAACTGCATCAGAAGCCGCGTTCATCAAAGCAAGCTGCGACAACAGAGGAGCAGCGGAACTTGGATAAGCAAGCGGTTGCTTTTCTACGACCCATATTTAATGCCATTCACAGAATTGCCGTTGGCAACGCGCAATTTCGAGTTGGTAATTTGGTATGCGTTAGTGAACTAACATACTGGCATACTTTTTCAGTGGATTGCATTAGTCATTTCTTCGGCTCTTTCTTGGTTGCAGGTATCGATATAACTGCAAATATGTAATCTGGCACGCCACATGTGTACTGCTTCATCGAAGCTTGCGTGAAGAAAAAATTACTCAATATTCACTCGTGTTCGTGGATATCTACCAAACAAGACATGTAAACCATCTCTACTTGTTGACCAGTAGCAATTGCTAGAACCGACTATCAAAGGAAAAAAAAAACTATCGGCAGCAACAGCTGACAATCTCTGGCTGCTCCTTCAGTCAATTTGAGATTTTTCAGAGTTAAAATGTAGATGCCTCAAAAAAACTTCACGCTCTTATTAATATCTGCACGTCATTCGGTGCCTTGAATTGTGTCGTCACTGTCGAATCAAGACGCGATTGTTATTTGGAAAGGAATATTGTGTCAGCCTTGACTGTGCGACTTGTAAACGTGAAGCTTAACGGCGCGTTCTTTGAAGTATTAGTCGTTTTAAAACCCTACAAGCGCGTTCTGACGTGGCGTAGTGAAAAGCGTATTCGGTTGAAGATCAGAAGGCAGCGTGTTCAAATCTCGTCAAGCGGTGTGTTAACTTTTTATTTTTAAAAAATGTATTGTGAATTTGCGAATGCACGCTGTTTCATTTATATTTTTATTTAGAGAGTATGGGTATATCCCCGTTTTTAACCTGGTTTCAAACCTGGTTTCACCGTTTTAAACCTGGTTTTATAACCTGGTCACAGGTTTAAACCTGCGAAGCCATTTTGCGCCGAGTACTGGGACGCTGCCACTCCAGCGCCACAGTGCCTGCGCTGGGAGGTGCTGGTACCAGAACCATACTGGGCCCATTATCAGGCATGGCGCTGGACGCTGGTACCCAGTGGCGCAGGTTTTTGCAATGGGGTATGGGTGAAAGGCATGATTGAATAATTTGACACAGCACACAGAAATGCGAAGGGCAGATAACATGAGAGGTGGGAAGGCTGCAGTCGACAATGAATTACACAATAATGTCACATAGCATGTATGATCGGCAAATGGTGATGAGCATAGAGGAATATGGGTCCAGAAGCTTAGGTAGTGATCACCTACATATCAAGCTGGCTTTTGAAAGAAAAATCAAATTTGAAAGGCGGCATTACGAGCAACCACACAGTCATATTATTCAGAAAGGCGAAGAGAAATAGCGACTAAATAGATTGAGAAAATGATTACCGAGATACTAAAACAGAGTGGACGTACACAAATCTAACTCGATTGTTTGAGTTCGGGCTGGCTAAGGTACGAGTCAAATCAATCGCGAAAAGCAGACACAAAACGAAGAGCTGGTGGGTTGAGGAAGTTAAGGGAGCCGTAGTAAGACGTTAGGAAGCCTCCAGGGAACACAGGTATGCTAAACAGAGGGTTGAACCGGAAGATGATGCAAAAAAGAAATGGTTTAACTTTTTGAGCTGCAGAAGGAAAGCGTCCGATTTGATCAGTGACAAGATTAGAAGAAAGGGGCCAAATGGATGGCGGAAGTAAACGAAAGTGATAGAAACGCAGCTGCAAAGTTTTGGAACAACCTCGATTGTTTTAGTGTAAGACAAGCATGAAACCGATGTTTATACCTACAGTTCAAGGGGTTAGACTACACGGAGATGATGCGATTGAATGTATAAAAACAATGGTGACAGAAATGTTTAAATACCAAGAAAGCGCTGCAGGCACCGTACCAGATGAGGCTGGACCAATTAACTCAGCGGCTCCACTGAGACAACGAGAGTGGGAAAAGGCCGAGAAAACGAGCTGCTAATAGCACATTAACATGCCCTGGTGGCATTCTAATGAAGAAACTAGGACCAAACTCTAAGCAAACATTAGGAGAAGCAGCGAGCAAAGCAATAATGAATGATGAAGCTCTCAATGGGTGGAAACTAAACAGGATGAGTATGATCTATAAAGGAAAGGGGCACAAAGCCGATGTAGAGAACTACCGTCCTATAACTGTTACATCAGTAGTTTACAGGCTTGTGAAGCAGATAGTAAATAAAAGACTACATACATGGGGGGGGGGAGATTGAGAAGGTGCCAGGAGAACTACAAAATGGGTTTTGTAAATGAAGGAGGTTGGAGGACAATCTGTTTTCATTGATGCAGCGTATCGAAACAGCGGGAAAAAACAAAGGACCCTGTGGCAGGCATTTTTAGATATCAAGGGAGCTTACGATAGAATGAATAAAGAAGACTTTGGGGCAATACTGGACACACTATATGTGGAAGATGGAATAACTAATCGTCTAAAGGATATCTATAAAAGTAACAAGGTACTTATCAAATGGGAAGAACAGGTATCTGAACCTATAGAGATACAACGTGGGTTTCGACAGGGATTTCTCTTGTCACCTTTGTTACTTGTGCTGTATCTCCAGGAACTAGAAGCGAAATTAGAGGGGAGTCAACTCATGTACAGCCTCCCTTTTTCCAAGGAAGGAAAACACATTGAAGAGTCATTACCAGCATTGATGTATGCAGAGAATATAGCAATATCAGCCGACAACAAGAAAGATTTGAAGGGATTGACAGGCATCTGTGGCAATGTGGGAGATAGGTTAAGTTTGAAGTTCAGCAGGGAAAACTTGGCAATCATGATTTTTAATGATAGCTAATGCAGTGAGCATAAGAGACAGGAAGTCATACTAGAAATGGTTGATAAATACAAATACTTGGGTGAAAGTATAAATAACGAGGCTGAGTATATAAGAGAGCACGAAAAATACGTAATAACTAAGGGCACTCGGAATGCAGCTGTAATGAAAAATAGGGCGCTGTGGAACTACAATAGGTATGACGTTGTGAGAGGGATTTGAAAAAGTTCCACGTTTCTTAGTTTCACGTTCGGCAACGCGGTCTTGTGGGGGAAATCAGAACTTCTAGCAAGATTGTAAATGGAACAACGTGGCATAGGCAGACTTGCTTTGGGAGCAGACGGGAATACCCCAAATCAGGGGGTGCATTGTGACATCGGTTGGACATTGTTTGAGTACAGGGAAGCTAGCAGCAAGATAGAATTTGAGGAGCATTTGAGAAAATGGGACAGAAGCGTTGGGATAGGGAAGTTCAGTTACTTGTCCATGAAGAATTTTGATACTAAATGGAGAAAACGAACTCGAAAATTGTCAAGCGAGTACTTAGACAACAGCAGAATACCAAGGCAAAAAGAAACATCGGTGAAAAAGAAGGTGAAAAAGACAGAGAGGGACATGTGGAAGATGGGAATGCTTAAGTAACTACCACTGGATACCTACCGAACTTTTAAGCAGGAAATTGCAAGCGAACTGATGTATGATAATTCGCGGGGTAGTTCTCCGCTCTTCGAGGCTAGAACTGGAGTATTGAGGACCAAGACGTACCGAGCAAAATACGAAGGAACAGACACGGTATGTAGTGCGTGTGGAGAGGAGGAGGAAACGTTTGAACATTTGATAATGTTCTGTAAAGGGCCCCACCTTATATCTGAAAATAATGGCGCTGAATGTTTCAAAGCATTAGGGTTTTGGGAAATTGAAGGAATAATAAACTTTAAACGGGTACAAATGACCAGGAAAAGGCTAACTGATTGGTGGCTACAATCGAGGCGCAAGGGAAATTGAATCCTTAAACACACAGTGATAGTACTTAACTTTATGGCTAGGTGGCATGAGCCACCACCCGATCTAAAGGGCACGACCGGATACCTTCATCCATCAATCCACAGGGTGACATTAAACATGGTCGAAGCTTACCACTGAGAAATTTAAAAAAAAAACTTTCATTTTTACGCAAGCTAAAAGGTGCGAAAATTGAGTTATGAATTTTGCGAGGTGTGTATACTGGGCTGACAGTAACCTCGTTCGGCGCCCAAAAGTTCATTCGTAAAGCAGGAGCAATGAATCGGAGAAACATGGGAAGTGCTGCGCAAGCACGCTCACAGTTCTTGTGCATTTACGTAGCTGAAACAGCTGTCTTATAAAACCATGCCAGCAAACTGTTTCTGTTGCTTTTACGTGGTCAGTTATAAGGGGTAGCTACAAGAATAATACTTTAAAAAGCCAGGACCAAACAAAAAGCAGCTGCAAACGCTGTTTATTTGTGATTTGTTTCGCGTTACACATAAATTTTTCAGTGTACACACGCGTGAAAGTCAAATGGCTATTGATGACGAACTTCGCAGCAGAGGGGTGCCAAATGAAGGTCACTTTGAGCAGAGCGCGGCTTTTAGATACCACTGAAAACAGCGGTTACCCGACGCCTTCCGCGGGAAACACTGCCCACCAGAGCAACGGGCGTCGCACAACAGCAGTGGTAGCAGCGGCGCATGTGAAACAAAGGTGTGTCCACGCGTCCTCCTGCGACTCATTGCCGCGACCGCAGCCGCTTGGTCGCTTGCATGTGAAACAGGCTTATTACAGGCGTTTCGTTCAAAACATTACCCGCTTCGCCGATGCACTCACTAGGCTTACGAGAACTGACGTCGAGTTTAAGTGGGAAGCCCCACAGGAGAAAGCATTTGAGGAACTAAAACGACGCCTGCAGATGCCTCTGATACCCGCACATTTTGACGAAGACGCCAAAACAGAAGTGCATACTGACGCAAGCAATGTAGGACTCGGCAGCGTCCTTGTGCAGAGAACTGATTGACTGGAAAGGGTTATTAGTTATGCTAGGTGGTCGCTATTCAGGGCAGAAAGCCATTATTTCACAACAGAACAGGAGTGACCATGCCATGTGTTGACTAGCTCACTTGAAGGACCCTTTAGTTCACCTTGGCCGATGGAGCCTGAGACTTCAAGAACACGACATTACCATCATTTACAAGTCCGGCAGAAAACCCTTCGACGCAGACTGCCTGTCGCGAGCCGCCGTCGACCCACCACCACATGAAGACCTGAATGACGACTGCTTCTTAAAAGCAATAACTGTCAACGACTTCGCTGAACACCAGCGGGCTGACCGCAACTTAGGAGCCAAAGCGAATACCTCGTGGGCAGGACCTCTGTTGTTTCGAAGGTATTCAAACGGGCACATACGTCGTTTTCGCTGCGAAACGACCTTCTTCAAAAAAAGAACTCGCCACTTTGAGCCAAGTATTTTCCTGTGGTGCCTTCAGCTCTGCGACCGCAACTCCTCCAGGCTCTGCACGATGATCCAACGGCAGGACACCTTGATGTTTCCACACGCTCGCAAGGATACAAGACACTACTGGCCGCGCCTCACCGACGACATCGCTCGTTACGTGAGGCCATGCCGAGAGTGTCACCGACGCAAGACACCCCCGGTAAGGCCAGGAAGCTTTCTTCAGCCGATCGAACCACCTCGCCGACATTTCCAACAAATCGGGATGGACCTAATGGGGCCGTTTCCGACGTCGAATTCAGGGAAGAAATGGATCGTCGTAGCTAATGACACCTCACCCACTATGCCAAAACAAAGGCCCTACGTAAAGGTAGCGCCGAAAAGGTAGCCAAGTTTTTTGTTGAGAGCATCGTCTTTCGTCATGACGCCCAAGAGTTTGTCATCAGTGATAGAGGTACGGCCTTTACTGATGATCTGACTCAAGTGATCTTGAGACATAGCCAGACAAGCCACCGCCGCACACCGCCTACCACCCTCAGACAAATGGTCTCAACGAGCTGCTAGACGAGACAATCGCCGACTTGCTGGGCGTGTACGTTAACGTCGAAAAGAAGACTTGGGATGCCATCCTTTTCTACGTGACCTTCGCATACATCACGGCCGTGCAGGAGACGACGCAGATGCAACCGTAGAAGTTGGTCTACGGAAGGAACCCGGCAACGACGCTGGACGCAATGATGCCTAACTTCACTGACAAAGAAAACCTCGACGTCACCTATCTTCAGCGCACTGAAGAAGCTCGTCAACTCGCCCGCCTGCTCATCACGAATAATCAGACGACCGACCGTCACCGTTACAATCTTCGGCGACGCTTCGTGGAATACCAGCCCGGTGAACATGTTCGGATATGGACGCCGATACGCAGACGTTGACTCAGTGCAACACTTCTGCGGCGGTACATCGGACCATACAGGATGCTACTACGCCTCGGCCCGCTCGATTACCTGGTTATTCCCGATGGCATTAGTAACTCTCAACAACGCCGATCGTGACCTGAAATGGTCCATGTCGTGCACCTAAATCCGTTTCTGGAACGTTCACGAACTGAAAGAGTGTATTTTGCTGTTATTATTACTGTAATGTACTTTATTATTTGTACATTCCTACACTATTATTGCACTTTCAACTTCTGTTAAAGCATCGAGACGACGCCTTTTTCAAGGGGGGGGGGGGCAATGCACGTTTCCTTCTCAAGTTTTCTAACCACCCCATTTCGCTAAACTCGATTCTCGGCACAAACCATGCCTACAGTATTCGAGAAGCTTCAGGGCTACCGTAGATAATTTTGTTTAGATTACACCCACGTCGCGAGAATTTCCAATTATTCTGCAATTCAAGTCGCCACTAGTGGTAACGCTGGAATGTTCTATGGCGAGTGTATAAATGCCGACACGCTTCGCCGCTTGTCAGTTCAACGAAGGCCGACGCTTTGCTCGCTGCTATCAGCGCCAGTGTCTTGGTGTAAGCTGACTTTCTTTTTACGTGGCCACTAGTTAGGCCCGAATAAACAGTTTATTATTCCACCTGCAGTCTGCTCCCTTCATTCACCTCACGACCCCGTGACAACATGTGCAAGTTCTCCATGAACTGTCGTATCATACTTGCTCAACAGATCCTACTAGTAATAAAATAGTCGGAAATTTCAACAGAACACTGTGCAAAGTAGGCACTTGAATATGAAAGCACCGAAATTTCGCATTTTATTGTATTGTTGCATAGCCTTCAAGGAGCACTGACATCAAATTTCAAGATGAAGATGTGCCCATCATTCGATCGCTTAGTAAGCATGTGTCTTCTTGGCCAAATTTGAACGGCATTCGTCGCGTGAAAGTTAGTTTAGCTCGATGTGAAACATTGTAGAAAAGCTAAGGGAAAAAAGGAAAATTAGGCTGCTCTGCGACATCGACACTAGTGCTACGTGTTCAGTGTGATACATTTCACAAATACCATCCTGAGTGACGATGCCCTAGTAACGATGACGTGTATGATCCGAATAATATTATCGTGGCGCCGACTGGCGCCGAATTGCAGAAACGCACTCACTCGTCCACGGCCGGGCTAGCGCCAAGCTAGCGCTCGCAGGTGCCGTCTAGCCCGGCCATGGCTCATCGCGTCTGATTTTCATCGCACCAGTTTGAACAACTTCGTGAAATTGTAAAGACAAAAACCACCTTTAAAAGAATAGCGAAAGAAAAGAGCGTGATTAAACGTGCGCTTGTCGGTCAGCATGTCGGGGAATCGTGAGTTGCAGGTGAGTTGCAGTCGTCTAGTTCAAAAATAAAAAAGCGCAATGAGAGTGTTTTTTCATATCACGTGTGTGTTACACATCAACACGGCCACAAGCAATCAAAAGTGGAAGAGCGTGTAGTCAGATATTACTGCTAACAAGTAGCATGCAGGTATCGTTGAATATTAGTTCATCTGTAGACATTGCGTCCACGTAAATGGGGTAATACCATGTTAACCACTGAAAGGCTGGATAGGTGGGGTCATCTGGAGGCGCGAAAAAAAACCTCACAAGCAGGAAACGTGTTCTATTTCTCCGCTGATGCTCATTTGCGACAGCTATATTGCGTTGACCCTCTGCGTATACCTCAATGCTTTGCATGCCAAAACACACCAATATAGCTAACTGAGACACACCAGTAAACATGGCTGAAGCGTGCATCCTCGGGCACCACTGCAGTGCGGCTTGAAACGGTGTCCCTTTCGGAATCACTGTTCTGGAAAAGGTTGATCAAAGCAAAAATAATTCGCGACGTCGCGAATCGCGGGCCTTCCAAGCTCCAGACTATCCCATTGAACCTGATCCGACACTTTTTACGGCGGCAACAGCAAGTGCAGGTGACAAGGCGTGACAGAATGTGTCCGCCTAGCACACGAAATGTTTGCGGAGCAGCTGAGCCTGACGTCACTTTTTTCTGTGCAGAAGTGGTCAGCTGTGGCGTGATCTACGCGAGGTAGCGCCACTGCTGGTGCTCCCAGCGCTAAAAATGGCAGGTTTGCCGGCCGTTTTTGATTAGTGCTAGGTCTCAGTAATATAAATCAATAAAAGTGGTATTTATTCATTTCTCAGTTGCATTTTAGGTCGCGAATCGCTGCTACGGGGTCTATAGCTACTCGCTGACGCAAAAATCTTGGCATGAGTAAATTTGACGTCATTGCTCCTTTCACATCACAATAAATATAAACCTGTACTGAAAACAGTCTATAATATCAAGCTCACGTGCATGTCTGGTGCACAGCAAACACACATCTGTATATATTCGTGAGGGGCAATTCGACATGTCATCCTAGATTAAATGACAGTACTTGATATGGTTTTCCCGAATACGAAGAGCCAAACAATAATTGTGAAACTGTATTATTTTTTTTCTCTACGTGAAGATTTTACTTCCATGAGCACAAGGTCCTACTGACTGCAATGTTGACAGGTGATGCAAATTAATGTAGAAAACTTTTATAAAATTCATTCACTTATGAGAGGCTTGAAAGGCTAGTCAAGACATTAAAAGTAGCACAGATGGTATGACTTAGAGTTTGTGAAATCTGTATTCAAAGGTAATGATAAGGAAACTACCAGTTGCCTTTTTCAGCATCAAATGTTAGACTGAGCCCTCAAGGGCCCTAGATAGTGCACTACTAAGTATGAGTGCACCTTGAAAAATAAAGTACACGTTAGTACCAGTTTCTACAGTACTGTACAATAAGACACATTCTTGGGCTTTTTTTTGTCTCTTTTTCTGTAGTTACGATGTAACAACTCGTAGCCTTGCGCTGTGCAAATATGTTGGTACTGTAAAAGCATTTCATCCCATCCTCACCCAAGCTCAAAATATTGTTACATTTTCACGGTTGACTCTGTTGGCGGCGTACAAGCAGCCATTTTGTTTGTTTTGGCCCTCACAACAACAACACTGCCGATATTGGTGCACGGGGCCACCAGAACCACACTATAGGATCAACATCACAAATTGTACCAAGCTAAGTTAACTTTAAATTTAAAACTAAAGTACATTATCCGCCTTTCTCAAGTTTCACACCAGCTTGTAGACATCTTCGTATGAAGGTTATCGTAAGGCTAAGTTAGGTCAGCTGTTGAAATCAGTGTTCGCACCCCTTTCAATAGATGCATTTTTTTTTCAAAAGATTGCATTATGCAGCTTCAGTAAGCCATCCACCTGTGTTCATTACAGTTCCGTTGTTACAGCTAATTTAAAAACTGGAACATGGCTTGCTATATGCTTATAGAGAGGCCAGAAGACATCACTGCCGAATTTATTATTATACAATCCAAGATAAAAATCACTCATTGATAACTTGGAATATATTGAGGAGCTTTTTGACTACTTTCCTGATCACCATGAACTTTTCTGACTGTAAAAAGAAAAATCATCCCGTATACTTTGTCCATCTCCGAGCCCAGCAATGTTCTCAGCTAGCTCATTTGAACTTGCTTACATAGAAACAAAGAGAAACAAAACAGCAGTGAGACAATAGTCACGAGTAAATCATTTATGTGAGATTACGAAGTGTAGGAGGCGCATAAGTGAGTTAGTAGAAAAAGCAACAAATGGCATGAGAGTGAGATGACAGTGTTAGCTGTTACCTGGAAGCTGATACCCATGACAACGGCATCTGTCGAATGTTGACGGCATTGAGGCAGCAGTACACATTGAAGCGGATAATGCAAATGCTCTAAGAAGTTAACCAAATTTTTTTATTTGCTTCTTCCCTGAGACAACCACTATAACATCTTAATAAAAATAACATACTGTTCAAACTTCGTGCTATTGACTGGTTTTATTATAGTCATTCTGGACAACGAGCAATGTATTCGTCATTTCTGAACCAAAGCAATCTAGCAAAGAGAACAAGGAATGTCATGATGGGATAGTCCATTTCTTTGAATGCCATTTTTGCTTCAATATAGCTCTCATGATATTTGCGCTCAGCGCACTCACAGCATTACAACAGATGTGAGACTGAAAATGCTGACAGCAATAGATGCGATCATATAAATATCACAGGAGGTGCAATACGGAACAAATTTTGAGAACACACCGTTCATGGTTCTGGCAAGAAAATAGTAATAATAAATCTTATCCACACAATTTACTCTATCACTGTATTTCCGACACCTCCTAAGCATTTGAATAACTAGCAACACTGAATGAAAGAGATAACGTCACAGCACAGCGCAATAATTATACCTCAAAGAGATTTCTCATTGGGACAGGTTTTTTTCATGAACGTACAGAGTAGCCTAAACGGAAACATTCCAGGCCAGAAATGTTTTCAATCTCAGCTTGCACTACTGAGCGTTACTTTATTCACTTCAAATTCAATTCATTTCAAAGGTTGATATATGGACTGCAGAAGCACGGCACGTTTGTTCCAGTATTACACTACTACAACTTCCCCCTACTTCCTCATACTGTGCGCACAGCTGATGCATTGATGTGAAACAGCGGACTGCATCGCCCAGCGAAGGAAAGCTGTCATTCGCGGCAAAAGAAGTGGCTTGCTCACACGAGCACGAACGTAACGGCTCTATGTCTGAATCAAATTGATAGGTGGCAGTAGTTATTTCAAACTAGAACTTAACTAAGCGGCATCTAGAGTAGCCGGTGATTGGGAGCAGAAGACGACGAAGTTGAGAGTGCATGCAGCTAGCCCTACCTTCGATCTTCTATTTTTCCTCGTTTTGTGTTATCTTCCGTCGTTCTCGCAAAGACGTCTGCGGCATCAAGAAGATTTTACCGTTCCCGGGCCCATTCTGAGAAGACGCGACCGGAAAAAGGGTCACTTTCCGGGACTTCGGCCATGGCCCAGCCATGCAAGCGACCAGGACAGACACCTGATCCATCCCACATGCCATCAAAACTACAAGACCAACAAGCGGGCGAACGTAACTGTGGCGACACCAATGAACCTACAGCCGATTATGGCGCATCCACAATAGAGGGAATCGACGAGAAAGTAGACGATTGGTCGGACATGGAGGACGAGAACTTTAAAATGGTAAGCCACCGCAAAAGCAGAACTGTGGGTATACCGGTGATTATATCACCTGAAGAGAGCGAAAAAGGACTTAAGACAGATGAACCCTATTGCTCTACATTCTGTGGTGACATCAGTAATTGACGTTGAGCCAGTTCGGAGTTATTTCACTGCTCAAGGTTCGCTGCTACTTGACGTGGCTACTGAAGATCAAGTAAACGCGCTTTTCAGGTGTGGCAAGCTGTGTGGTGTAGAAGTTAGTGCTCGTATTCCTAATGCCTACCTGCGTAACACCTGCGTGATCAGAGGTGTCCGCAAGTGGTACACAGAGGAGGATCTTCTTGGATATACCAAACCACAAGGCGTGATTCACGTCAGGAGGATTGTTAGAAGAGAAGTTGCTTCTACGAATGAGTGGAAAGCTAGACCCACGGACGGGGTGGTACTTCCGTTTACTCCAAACACCGGGCGACCTCTGACTATTAACCTTGGCTTCACTCGACATGAAACCGTTGAATACACGGAGCCACCACCGAGTTGCTTTAAATTCCAACGCTTTGGTCACGTGGCGAAATTCTGCAAAGGAGAGCTGCGATGCAAACGCTGTGTGGGTCCGCATGACTTCAAAACTTGCAAGGCGGACTTCAAATGCGCAAACTGCAATGTTACCTATCCCGCCAGTTATACTGGGTGCCCATTCCGAGTGAGTGCGCTGCATAGACGAAAATCTTTTCTTACGGGGCCTAAACCGACTAGACCAACAACTACCCGGTCAGTTGCTCAATCACCTGAGGATTCCTCCATTGGTGAAAGAATAAATATCAACTAGTACAAAGAATGTACGTAAGGTGCAATCAGAAGAATGCTCCCTCAAAAGACCGGGCAATGCGAGTCAAGCAAAACAAGGAGCCATGCCAACTGAGTCTACTGAGAACATTCCTACACAAGCTACCTATGCCAGAGTACTGAGACAAAAATTTGAGCAGAAGACAAAGGGACACGAGGAAAATATACACGACACTGCGGAGATTGTTCGTGTTCTGTTTGCCGCTCTACGTTCTCACCTAACGACAATGCCACCAGGTACTGCGAAGACCATGATGCAGGCCATGGCTCTAGAATCAGTGCTGTTTGGTTGTTTCGGACACAATCAGCAGTAAGATGCCGAAGGCCAAGCCTCAGTGTACGTTAAATTGCCGAAATGTGCCTTTCATAATGCAGTGGAATTGTGCCGGTATTGTTTCTCGCATGAATGAACTCCACCTGTTCTTTGAGAGAATATCGAATTCCGATCTTGGCTCTGTCGGAGGCCAGATTACCGAGACAAAAATCACTCACTGGATTCGTCACTCACAAGAATCCCACCATAACGACTTTCCCGAATGGAAGCGCCGCTATGTATATATGGAGAGAAATACCACACGTAGCACTCATTGTGGCGGACTTGTGCACAGATGTTATAGAAGTTTGTGCGATCGGGGAACAGATAGGAAACAAAGTCAGCATTGCATCGGTGTATGCGTCTCCTCACAAGAAAATTTCGTTGAAAAGTTTTTGGAAGACTTGTGTCACCGTTGCCCAACTCCGCGCATGATTTGTGGTGATTTCAATGCGCATCACACGTCATGGGGAGAAAAGAGTTCGGATGCACGTAGACGTTGTCTGAGAAAGGCTATTGATAAGCTTAACTTATGCATTGCGAATGATGGCAATGTGACATTTTTTAGGCTCTCAGCTTGTACAAGTATTACTGACTTGACGTTGCATTCAAGTGACGTTCAACTCACGTGTTGCACAGCTCCGGACAGAATGGGCAGTGATCATTTCCCTATATGGATCAATGTTGCTGGCTACCCTTTTACGGTAGCGAAATCCTGCACATTAACTGATTGGGATCACTACCGAGAGCATCTGGATCACCGATCAGGAGATATGTTTTATGATATGCTGGCGAGCAAAGCGGCTGCAACCAGTGTACTTAAGCAACCTGCATATTTTCCATTCCCTGACTTAAAGCTCCCTAATTTGTGTGCGGCCAGAAGAAGGGCAGAGAATAGGCTTATGCGAAGAGGTGGTGAACATGCTAGCAAAACTCAGTTCAACAGACTTAATGCAGCAATACGGCGATACATCAACAAACTTCGGAGGAAGCAATTGGCAACGATTTGTGAGAGTTTAGGTGTATTTACTCTTTTGTTAAGGATATGGCGAGTAGTAAATAGGGTCGGAAGCATGCCGACCCTTTGAGACCATTTATTGCCCTGGCGTTATTCAAGAATGCATCAATGCCGTCTCTAGCCGAAGAGTTTGCTGACGTGTATGTAATTGGAAGAGAAAATGAACCACCTTACCCACTTCTGCCTCATTTTACATCTGCCATCGACGCATCTTTCACGCTGCGGGAACTTACGTCAGCCAAAAGTTGTCTCCGTCGACGCTGTGCTTCTGGACCTGATGAAATTACAAACCAAATGATCTCAAATCTGCCTGCAGATGTGAAGATCAGGCTTCTGATGCATTTCAACTATGTTTGAAAGTCGGGAAACATTCCTCAAGTCTGGAAAATAGCCTTGGTTGTGCCAGTGCTGAAGCCAGGTAAAGACAGAACAGAACTAGCCTCATACACACCAGTATCACTAACTTCGTGCGTAGCGAAGCTGATGGAGAAGCTGGTTTGTGTTCGGCTGACATGGTGGACGGAGAATCACAAGACTCTTCCAGCATGTATGACTTGGTCTCGGCAACGCTTGAGTGCACAGGACGACAACTTGGATTTGATGAGTCACATAGAATACCAAAGAGCATACGGCTTTTCAACTCTGGCAATATTCCTGGGCGTTTAAATAGCATACGACTACGTGTTCCAAGGTGCGATAATTTGTGGTCTTGCATCTATGAGAATAATGGTGCACCTTTTACGCTTTGTTCAGGCGTTTCTTCGTGATCGCTCGGTGCAGGTGAAGTTAGGGACAGTGCTCAGTAGCTCAAGGAAAATCACCAGAGGAGTGCCACAGGGCAGTGTCCTGTCTCCGATGTTGTTCAATGTGGCCATGGCTGGTTTACCTAATGCTCTCAAGACTGTGACCAAGATAGTACAAATATCAATTTATGCCGATGACATATGCATCTGGCTTTCTGGATATCAGCATAAGCGATTGGAAATGATTGGCCAAAGAGTTCTAAACTCCACACAAACCTATCTTGAATCTATTGGACCTACACTATCAGCTGAAAAGTCTCAATTTATGCTATTCCCAGGTATGCCAAGACGAGAAATAAGGATGAAAATATTACTTCCAGGTGCATCAATAAGCAAGTCAAGTCCATGAGGTTCCTTGGAGTCACACTATGCAGCAGGATGAATTGGCGACGAGCAGTAGACAAGACGATGTCAGCGCTGATGCCCCGTATAAACAATCTTCGATAGATAGCAGGAACAAGCTGGGGGAGTCACCCAACATCAATGATAAAGTTACACGAGGCAGTCAACCGTGTGCTTTTCCAATTGCTTCTGATCTCTCCGAGTGAGTCACAGTATGAACGCCTGGAAAAACTTCATCGTAAAGGCCTCAGAGTTGGTTTGGAAGTTCCAAAGTTTGCAGTGAGCATAAAGGTGCTTCATGAAGCTCGTCTTCCGCCGTTACGTCTTCTCGCCTCTCAACGACTGCTGACTCAGCTTTGCCGACTTCGCGAATCGAGCCCAGGAAGAGAACTAGTCAGTCGCCTTCGGCGACGCATGGAATCTCGAGCTTTCGTGGCCCTCAACACCCTTTGCCATCTTATCATCGATTTCCCCAAACAGAGACAACTTCGACAAGACCCACCTTGGTCACATGAGGATGTCGACTGTCAGGTTACGATTCCATGGTTGCATAGCAAGCGTTCCACACACACAGCAGAAGTACGTTCTTGGGTACTTAAATATATTAAAAAGGAAGGCCGATCATTTGAAAGTTTTTACCAATGGATCAGTCGGCATAGTGCGCGGAGCAAGCGCTGCAGCGTTTGTGATCCAATCTCTAAAGGTTTCCTGGGCAGCGAGACTCGAGTGCGTTGTTTCATTGACAGCATGTGAAAGCGTGGCAATTCAGGCAGCCCTGAGAAAACTGAAGTTTTGTAGGCAGCAACAAGTCGTGGTGTTCTCGGACAGTAAGCCCGCTTTGCAGCGGCTAAAACATGGATTGATTTTGGATTGATGCACACAAAGGTCACTGCGAATCCTTAAAGACCTGCATGGCATGGGTATAAGCATTACGTTTCAATGGATTCCATCACATGTGAGTATAGCGGGTAATGAGGCGGCTGACAGACTTGCCCGGAGTGCTCTGGAGCTTACACCAACGAAGAAGGCTCCCAAAGGCAATCAGCGTATCTTACGAGAAGCTGTAAACAAGCATCTTCACTCGTTATGGCTGACGCCTCACCAGCCATGTGTGACTCAAGGGCAATCAAGGGAAGAGGCCTGCTTGCTTCATCGCATTCGAACGGGATCGGCACGTACACCAGCATGGCTTCACAAGATCAGACTGTCCGCGATGCGCTTGTGCCCGAAGTGCAAGGAAAATGGTGATATAGGACACTATTTGCTTAAATGTTGTGCGCTTAAGAAGGAACGGCAAGGTTTATTTGAGGAACTGCAACAGTTAGGCTCACCATGCGACAGCGTGACTGATATTGGGTTTCCGCGTGGTTCTACGATCTTCAGGAAACAAATGTCGCGACTTCTCTTGAAATTTTTGATTGCTACAGACCTCGCATGTGACTTGTGATAAGTGACAATTATGTTTGGTGTATAGTTCAGCGAGATAGAGTACCGGCACTGTACTGCACGTGGAATAGCACAAAGCCCGTTGTCTTATGCAGGCTTACGTCGCGCTATGAACGAATTTTATTTTAAGAGCCTGCTCATGATTATTTAAAAACAAAGGACACAGCTTTATTTAGCAAAGAGGAAACCGGGCGGGGAAATTGCCCGCAAGTTATGCAAGGCTAGATCCGCAGGCTACCTACAACATCCTTAACCTTAACCTTAACCTAGCCGATGATTATTTTTCTGGCTCCACGTAGTCTGCACAAGAATTTCGATTATGTGTCGGTATGCCCATTCTGAGACGGATCCGACTATTGTGACGGGCCAACACTTCCACGGGCCGGGCCCATCACTTTAACGGGCGCAAGGTACTGACGCAGCAACAAATCACACCCGCACACGCACGAACGCATATATAAAAACACCAATAGAAACAAACACACACCATGCTATATCAGTTGGCTCTAAGTAATACGTCGTACATATGCTGTTAATGCGCCAAAGCCTACCTTGCTGCGGTGGTTAAGTCATTATGTGCCTTGCAGCCGATACTGACCTTCTGTATGGACGCTCCGACGCAGCGACAGTTGCGCATGTCCGTGGCATCAGCAACCGAGGCTATAAAGCATCCACTGCAGCATTTCTTCGACAGTGGGCACGGCGAGACGACAGCGACCATGTTGCTGACCACGAAGTTCTTCTTCGTTGTACAGGTTAGCTACTCTGCTGCCAACATAAAAACTAGTTATGAAGTCATGTTAGTAGTTGTGCCGTGCCCAAGCACCTGTTTATTGCATATGAGTGCTATTGTGCATGCAAAATGTTACTCTGTGGTGACGTTGAGACAAACCCAGGACCCACGAACGCCTTTTTATTACACAATATTCTTCAGGGCCAAGCATATAAGAAGGCTGAAATACTGCTATTAAAATCGATGAACGAACAAATAATGTGCAACATGGACTTGCGATTTCGAGCAATTGAACCCAAACTACAGGAATTTAGAGATAAATTACCGGAAGTTGCAGCTCTTGAATCTACTGCAGCTTCCTTTAAAACTGTGCTGTCATGGCAGAGCTCCAATTTAATTGATCTCGAAGACCGAAGCCGTCGGGCAAACCTTATCATTCATGGTGTTCTCGAAAACACAAATGAAAATGACACGTGTCTTCGAACTGCTGTTGTAACCGATATATTCGAGAATACATTGGGAGTGAAGTGCAAGTCCATAGCCCGCATTCACCGTCTTGGCCGCCAAGGTAGTCGTAGGCCTGTCATAGCTTACTTTCAAGATTATCAGGAGAAACAAGAAGTCTTAAAGAATTCAAATAAATTGAAGGGCTCTAATATTTATGCACAAAATGATTATAGCCAGTGCAAGCTGCGCAAGCGCCGCCTGCTTTGGGAAAGTGCAAAAGCTGAACGTGACAGCAGGAAACGGGTTACTCTTATTCATGACAAGATCAAAATTGATGGCAAACTGTTTGGCTGGGATGAAGCCAAAAATGTGCGTGTAGCTCTTAATCCGCAAGCTACAAATTCTGATTGACCCGCTCGACAGTGTGTGTCCAAAAGTTTGAGAGTGCTTAACGTAAACGCGCAAAGCCTGTCAAATAAAGTTGAGAAGCTCGAGTACCTTCTACTCACCTACGACCCTCACATTACAATAATCACAGAAACCGGGCTGCACGAAGGTATAAATGATTCAGTACTGATTCCTCCGAGATATCAAATCTTCAGACGTGACCGGCCAACAAGAGGTGGTGTTGTAGCAATAGTTCTCAAAGATTGTATTAGTGCTCAGCCCCTTCAACAAATTCATGAGCACCAAAG
The DNA here is from genome assembly GCA_013436015.1 of Rhipicephalus annulatus. Classification (NCBI taxonomy): domain Eukaryota; kingdom Metazoa; phylum Arthropoda; class Arachnida; order Ixodida; family Ixodidae; genus Rhipicephalus; species Rhipicephalus annulatus. Next base: position 143,342 of record WOVY01000160.1, read on the forward strand.
TTTATTCCTTAAGGTAAGCTGCTGGGGCCATTACTTCACCGTATGTGCCATCTACAGACCACCCTCTTCAACACACGAATATCTGTCTAGACTATATGACCACATGTGCACGTTTAAAAATGATCGTCTGATTCATGCAGGTGATTTTATCCTTGATCAATGTTGACTGGCGCGTTCCATGCTCTGGCTGTTATGTAACGACGTTAAACCCTCTCGCTGACATTGCCTTGATGTGCGATCTTGTGCAGATTGTTAATGAGTGCACCAGAGAGGCTGGAAACACCCGTTCTACACTCGGCCTAGTCTTTTTAAATTCCGATGTATGGAAATACACGGTCTCTATTGAAGATGGCATTTCCGACCATAAAGCAGTATTTTTATCCTTTGGTATTGGTGTAAACAAAGCCCACCGACAAGAGACATGACATGTCATTAGGGATTACTCGAAGGCGGATGACCAGGCCATTTTGAATTATCTGTGGCTCTTATGTGGTAATCTTTCTTATGATGTGCCGATCACCTGAAACGAAATAAAAACTGCGATACATTACTTCACTGATAAGTTTGTGCCAAGCAAACGGGTTAGGAAAAACCGAAATAGCCCATGAATTACTAGAGATATCATACATTTGCACCGCAAGCTAAAACGAGCTAGAAAAAAGAAAAAATACCCTGCAGACTTATCTCGTTGAAGGCCCAGCTTGCAACTCGGCTAAGCGAAGCTAAGGCAAGATACTTCAACCACTCGCATCTAAACTTTTTGAAAACTAACCCGGATCGACTTCTGGCGGTACTTGAGCGATGCGCACAAAACACCGACCGAGATATCAGTAAATGGCTGTATTGTTAACGATCCAGTCAAATTTCCAAACCAATTCAATCAGTATTTTCACTCAGTATTCACTCAGGGAGATCATGCTGACACAAACATTATTTCTCTGTCTACTATATCTGCCGATTTCATAACTGTCGAAGGTGTCCTTTCACTGTTACTGAATGTTAAGACTAAATCTTCCGATGGTCCCGACGGCATACCTGATGCATTTTTGCAACGTTACGCCGAACATATTGCGCATGTCTTCACCCATATTTTTCGTCTTTGGTTTCATAATTCAATTCTTCCCGATGATTGGCGAACGGCACGTGTTATTCCCGTATTTAAAAAAGGTGATCACCTAAATGTTGAAAACTACCGGCCAATATCATTAACATCCGGTCCTTGTAAACTTTTTGAGCATATCATCACGCATTACATAATGTCATTTTTTGAAGAAAACAGTATTTTGACTCCTTTCCAGCATGGTTCTAGGAAGGGCCTCTTGACTACCACTCAACTTGTCACCACAATTCACGACTTCGCAGTGGCACTTGATAAAGGCGAGCAAATAGACGCCATGTTTTTAGATTTTAGAAAAGCTTTCGACTGTGTTTGCCATAGTAAATTACTCATCAAACTTTCAAACATTCGCCTACCCATTACTGTAATTAATTGGATCCGCTCCTACCTTACCAGTCGCAAACAGTTTCTCCAGATCGAGAGCTGCTGCTCTGGGGTTCTGCCTGTAACCTCAGGAGTTCCAGAAGGCAGTGTCCTTGGCCCTGTCTTGTTTCTATTCTTTATCAATGACATCGTTTCATCAAATGGCGCCTCCGCCATAAGCCTAAAGCTTTTTGCAGATGACTGCAATCTTTACAAGCCAATAAAAGTGAAAGGGAGCCAAGAGTGCTTGCAAAACAACCTAAATTCTCTCTCCGATTGGTGCCACACCTGGTCGATGGAGTTAAACATTAGTAAATCGGTCTATATGCGTATCTCAAATAACATTACCCCTTTTGCATCACGCTACACCTTAAATAATAATCCGTTGATCGAAGTGAGACATTTTAAATACTTGGGAGTAAATATTACCAATCCACTGTCGTGGAGTAACCACATTGACGACGCTTGTTCCTCCGCCTCCAGAAAACTAGGGTTTCTTAGACACAAACAAAAAAGCGCGCCAACTCAGTTCAAACTTTTTGCATATAATACATTTATTCGACCCCGTCTAGAGAATGCATGCGTAGCCTGGGACCCGTATTTTAAAGAGGATGCTTATAAACTTGAAATGGTCCAGAGGAGAGCGGTAAGATTCATCTATAATGCCTATCACAATCTTGATTCACCTTCATCACTTATGGCTACTAACAACATTCCGCTCTAGAAACAGCGTAGAACTATCGCCAGACTCAAGTTTCCTTTCCTGCTTCGTAATCATCAGTTCAATATCGATCCCAGTAAATACATCTCTCCCTCTTCTTCCAGGAAAACCAGGCATGCTCACAATCATGATCTGACACCTTACTTTGCACGTACTAACCTTTTCAAACATTCCTTCTTTCCGAGAACCATAAGCGAATGGAATGCACTGCCTTCAAATGTTTTTCCTGAAGGTGGCATTCCCGACTTTGAAAACTACATGCATCGTTTGTGTAATCAGCACTGTTGATATTTCAATGCGAGATTACCTCATCTTATTATTTCAACTGTGTAGCTTTACTTCTTTGTGCTTGAAACTGTTTCTAGAAGTTTGTTCGCTTTTTTTTCTGGATATGTATAACTAAGCATCCTATTTAGTATGACTTGTTTTTCAGTAGCTTTGTGTATTCTTACTTGCTGTAAAACTTGTTCGCTTTTTTCGCTATGCTCCCTTTTTGTGCCCCTCCTGCTTGGTCTACGGACTGCAGTATGTAATAAATAAATAAAAAATAAAATAAATTGTGACTGCGCGTATCGCGATTTCGAATTTCAGGTGCGATCTTTTTTAATTTTTTTTACAATGTGGGGGAACTAAAGTCGCTGCTTCAAAGATTTCGTTACTTTTTAGAAAAAGTTCAGGCGGAACGCTAAAGTTGTATTGAAATGGCGCGATACATACATCATTATTGCGTTTCCTCTGGTGCCTCCTTTGAATGAGGCACCAGCGTGATATCAACGACCTAATTTTTTACTAGAAGCAATACTCATGAGCCCTAAAAAAACAGTGACAATCCTAAGCGCTCTTAAAAAAACTCGTTGTGATGTGGTCCGAAGCAGAAACTAATTATACAAAAATGTTTTAGAGCTCGAGTACATTCATTAGGGCAGCAAAGCAAGTAGGCCACGAAGATTTATTGCTAACATAACATTTCTTAGTGGTGAAACGTTTACTTTCATTTCTCTGTCAGCAACATTGAAGCAGGACTAAAAGTTGGGCCAGTTGGTGACACATTATGGGCAGTACCAGCGCACAAACTCACGGGACGAGCAGAAGAGACACAAACAAGCGCTGTTTGTGTCTTTTCTGTTCGTCCCGTGAGTTTGTGCGCTGGTACTGCTCGTAATGTATCACCAACTAGCCCAACTTCCAGTCCTGCTTCAGTTTATTTCTTCTACTAAGGCGTCTTTTCCTCGTGTTAACATATGTTTACAGCGCTTGTTTGTGTCTATTCTCTTCGTCCCGTGAGTTTGTGTGCTGGCACTGCCCATAAATCAACACTGACATCGTATTTTTATCACTTTCATGAAGAATCTCGTGTGCGTGAACGATCGATCGCATGTAAACTGTTACTGACACGCAGGAATTGTACATAAGATATTACTTTGACAAGATCAATAAGGTCATACGTACGAAGAGCATGTGGTTGTGGTGGCAAGCTTAGTAAGACGATTGATCCGCAAGAACGTTGACGACTTCCCCCCTAGAAACGCCAACAGTGCTTACAGAGTACACCGATGAGAAGACCAAAGGCTGCCGCTACGACACCGTAATTCTGCATACGACAGCTGAAGTAAAATTCCTACTTACATGGTACGCTTATTGCGTGCGTATGTTTAAAATCTTTTATCGCAAACCTCGTTTAAGATCAGATTCCCTCCGTCCCATTGCACTTGCGATGTGCTCAACCACGCCATGTTTAACCAACTAGGTTATGTCTCAGGGCGCTTGCTGACCGCTAGCTACATGTAACCTACGTATAGCATACCGTTCGCAAAGCGTGCGGTTGTAGCTTTGTGGGCGTCATGTAAAGGCAGCCCGCAAGAGGTGGCCGCAGAACGCATGTGCAACGCAAACGCAAAGCTTCGCGTGTGCAGTTGTAAAACTGTATATTCAACAGTATGTGCTTACGTCGAGGTGCCGCAAGCGCGAGAGGTGTGTCAGTGGATGCTATGCTTTGAGCAGGGTGAAACTTTTTATAACCAAGATTCGCGAATTTTTTTATACGAAGTGAACCTACGATAGTATACAGGTGACTTTTCGAATACAGCGGATCTTGGTCACGTATATTGTCTCCAATGTAGTTAACGCGACAGGTGTGAGCAACCGATTGATTTTATTATTTATTATTTTCAAGTACTGCTGCATAAAGCAGGGCTATTACAAGAGTTGGGTACATTAATACAACAGAAAAGAATAACGGTAATATCACAAGTTCTTCCACAGAACAAATACTGTCACATTTTATGCATAACTTGGTACAAAACAAGGATAATAAACGATATAGATCATACTAATAAACAATATTGCTCAGAGAAACTATTTCAACATAATAGTATTTGCAAAACTAGTTACAATAGTGACTTTGTCTATTTGGAAGAGCATTAGACTACACGATGTAATTATCATTATATAGCTGACATGTGCTTCATTGTACTGCACCAGGATGCTCATGCTTCAAAAAAAAAAAAAAAGCTGGAAACATGCATCCGACCTGCAAAGCTAGAAGCTTACCAGCCTTTTGGTTATTCATACAATACTTTGCTCCATGTGAATATACATATTTTTTTATGTGTTTGTTCATCAGGAATTATATTTTGTTTGTGAATTGTTGCCAGCTCCGATGTTCAACCAGCCCTGTGTCTCGACACCACCCATTTATATGTGCGCCTTGTGCCACTGATCTTGGACGCATATTTTTTAGATGCTACAACAATTGCCTAATCATCCCAAATATTATGATCAGTGCAGGCCAGGCAAGAAAAAAGATATCAGGGCTCTCACCACCTCATCTCACTTCGAGGATACAATTAATGCCATGCTTAATTATACCACAAAGTACTCCCATTTGACTATGCATAATAATTTAAGAGTTTTGTTGCGAGAGCTACATTTGCTACTGTATTGACGTTTTGCTGCATTCGGTGGTTGCACTGCTCACCCCCTCACCTGACTTGCGACAGAGGAGCCAGTGAAACCACATTGCAACTGCGCTTAGTTCAAAGCCAACAATGTGTGCGTGTTCAACTCTATTGTGCTGTTCAAACTAAACAGAGAAGGATCAGGCACTGCATTGCAAATATAGAAGGGGCTGCTTGGTCGGATTCGTCAGCAGACATGAAAAGTGAGTCGGAGCCATGGCCTGAAAGAAGCCATCGACTTCGTCATCAAAACGAATAAAAAAAAACATGTTGCAGCTTTGCCGCAAAGGCGAAGCAATGAGTGCCATAGCAACAAATTGGAAGCTCACGCGCAAACTGGCAAGCAAACCAAAACGTGCCTCACGTTTCTCATGCACAAATGACGCAAGAATCGTATTCACAGGTACCGATGAACGCGAATAAGCGTCTTAGTTGTTTTAGCATACGAAGGCCGTGCAACAATTGCAGTGACCATTTTGCTCCCCCTAACTACAACAAAATTGTTCCAGTGCAAGCCCAACGCCATCCAATACGTAGGATTCTCCCCACCGGAAGATAAGGGCGTGCGAGAGATCGTCCTCTCCGCAAGCCAAAGTAAGCGTGATAGATAAAAGCCACTGTGTGCTAATTGCGCCATCTTGCTGATAATGCTGAAAACACGATAGTTCCCTCTCGAGATGCCCGCCAACAGCGGTATGTAGTAGATATAAATAGCTTGCTTTGGGAGCGTTCAAGGAGGTACCCTTTGGTGGCTCAGTGGGTAAGCCCTCGCATTCACGACGTGGAGGTTCCACGTTCGGTTCCACGTGCCACAGTCTTTTTTCTAGATTTTCTTCTGTTATGCGCCTTCATATATATAGATACGTATACATATACGGTGCATGACATCGACGCTGACGCCCACGTTGATGCCCACGTTGGCGCCAGTGGCGAAATCCAGCCGAGAGTGTCCATAGAATTTCTATCGCAATAAAAGAGCCAGCGAGCTATGGACGTGGAAGATGAATGAGCCACTTGTCTCGAAAAGCGTAACTCTCCAGAGAACCTAGCCGAAAACAATACACCGATTTACTGGGCACACGCAGCAGCTCTGTGGATGCAGCCTGCCAGCCATTTCCAAAGGCAGGTTGTGTTCGCAAGTCTGTTGCGGATGCTACCTAAATCTCTCCTTTAAGGTTATCTCAAATTGGCGCTGTGCACACCAAGGCATAACTAAATAGAGTCGGAGCCGTTTTGTTTTTTAAGTGGCATTCCGTGCCATATTAATCGACGTTTTTAGCATAACAAATATGGATGAAAAAATTCCACATGCTTTTTAATGTTTGAAACTTTTCCTGCTTGCCTACAGGGCTGCGGTTTCGCTCAGACACACTGGCTCACTTGGAGACAAATATCGCAATATATAGTGAGCACTTGTTTGCCAAGTCTTTGCCTCGCTGGCACTATATTCATTTACTGGAATTGACACTGCAAAAGTCTATAAGCTTTTGCTCCTTATCTTAGAGAAGTAAATTGTCCAGGAAACACTGCGCACTTACTTTTTTAGGTATATGAATTGAACCTAAATTTTGTGTGGTTAAGCACTGTATTTTTTGCGTTTGGCGTGTTTTGCATTTGCTAAGTTCATTTATTACTGTTCTTTCAAGGACAAATCAGTGCGCTTCTACTGCATGTGTTTTAGTAAGAAGCGAAATTCAGAGCCTACGAAACTCAGCAAATCGTTTTAGTGATCAGGATGAAGTAATCAGTGCTGTTTTGCTGTTTTTAATAAAACAATTTGTGGTTTGTGTGCGTGTAGATTTACCAGGGTAATGGTGTGATGCCCTCAAGGGTTGCCTAGAGTCGGCTGATGGGAGTCCCAAGGGCTTCCATTTGGTAAACTGATCCACCATCACAAAGACGTCACAGCTATGTCGCAAAGGCAAAGCAATGAATGCGTTAGCAACAAACTAAAAGATCATGCGTGGAACGGAAATGAGATCAAAACGTGCCGCGCGTTTCTCGAGTGCAAATGACGCACGAAACGTGCTCACAGGTACGGATGCACGTGAATAAGCGTGTCAGCTGTTACTTCGCTGTGTTTGAAAAGCGCGCGCTTTTTGCTAACGGAGACTGCGATAATTTCAGTGATATTTGTGCGCCCGGTAGGTACAAAAAAATTGTTCTATGTAAAAGCCGAGATCAGGAAAGACGTGCAATCCTCTCCTTCACCCCACCGCGTGATAAGGGTGCGCGAGGTAGTGGGACAAAGTACTGTGAGGTAGTGGGACAAAGTTTGCAGGGTGAAGGGCGTGCTCCGCGGAATTTTTGTGGTTAACGCCTCGCTGTCACGACGCAGAGGTCCCACGTTCGATTCCGGGCAACAGAGTGTTTTTGTAAACTTTTCCCCTTGTATTTTCATATATATAGATACGTATACATATACGGTGACTAACGGCAACGCCGGTGGCATAATCTAGCCGAGAGTGTCTATATAACTGCTATCGCAACAATAAGGTAGACAGAGGCTGGCACGGTACGCGTAGGAGCTTCATACAAACTGTTGGAATTAGGAATTGCTTTTGCGGCAGAAGGCGGCTAGAGTCTGCACAGCAGCAGCTGTCTCCACAAGAGGAAGCAGGAAAGGTTAGTTAAAACGCTTGCTCATTTCAGTGGTGCGTATGTTTTGTCATACATGCATATCACTGTATAGCCTCTTTTTAGTTTGGCTACCATAGTGCCTTGTTCATGGGCACAGCTGTAGGTTATATTTCCAGCTACAGAATGTCCAGCCATCAACACACTTAGCTTGAATGCTTCGACAAAGCATCTAAACTTGTTTTTACTGAAGTCAGCGCTGCGAAGTGTTGGATACTGCATGTTTGCTGCACATTATAGTATATGAAGTTGGGGTTGATTTTAATAGTAATTGTTTGCATGTCTGCCCGACGACCCGACGAGTGGGTTTGAAGGACCAACTTGGCAAGTCCAATTTTGCTATGTTTCACTCGTTGCTATATTTCACGCAGCCCCATCAAATCCCTTGCAATATGCTTGTCTCTGCAATCAAGCTTTGTGTGCGACAGCTAAAACACTGTTCGTTTTTGATATTGCCACTGCTGTTTGAAGGAGGTATTATATTCGTATACAAGATGAACTGCTTGCTCACCACATTTCAGATTTATTTATTGTGGAATATTTACAAGCGCTATAAATTTGCGTTTCCCCAGTTTTTCCAATACATCGTTCCTTCTTTAGCCGCAGCTGCGATTTCAAAATAGAAAGGTGCGTGAGATGTCGCACACAGTGGTTCATTGCTGAGACAAGCGTTGGCAATAAATTTCTTGGGCTTGAGGGAAAATAGCTACGAGCAATATGTGGCAAAAACGGGCTAGCCTGATGTATTTTAGACCCCCCAGATAGGCAGATTTGAACTGATAGTTCACTGGTGAAATCAACCTGCACTCCATCTATTCAGTGCTGCAGTAAAAAAACCAGGTCCAACGCTCAGCGGCGTTACCGTCAGTGGAAACAGGTCGAGGCCGCGTGGTAAAGTAAAGCGTTTTTTTGGCTGTACATGCCTAAAGGGGAAAGGGCTGAAATTAATAGGTACTTGCATTTGTCAATAGTTGCATACAGAACTAATTTGGTATTGTTAAATATTACGTGGTATCTAGCTGTTGCATGTTCTGTAGTGTCTGTAGTGTTCTGCAGAAGGAAAATCTCAAATGTGATGCATGGTTGTACTGACATTCCAGCCGTTGCTGTTGCATGACGTGCGAGCCTTCCCCAAGTCACAATTTGTTTGGACGATAGTCGTACTTATAAGGATGAGTTTCCCAGTTGGCTAGGTTGTATAAGGAACACACAAAGTTATTTGCAATTGTGTATTGAGTGCAAGTGCTTCCTTAGTGAGCCTAATTAACTGTTCAGTGATAGGAATTTCTTAATGAACAGAAATGAATTTGTTCCCTTGGAGCTGTGTGAAAAGGGAAATTTTGGGTGTTAAACGAATCAGAATATTGAAGTGTCAGTCTGAATGATATATTTTTAAAGATTTGTTGATTATATCTTGAATACTTCGAAGTGAAATCACAGAAGAAAGGTTGCAGAAGATTTCCAAGCACATTACTATGGAACAGGAATGTGCCATTGATTTTTGGCTAGGAATGGTGAGTTCAACAGAGAAGGTGCTTCCTTGTTTCATCATGGATAAGGCGTTGCTGACGAGAATCTATTTATTTAACATACTTAGTGCAACCAATGTGGTGCCGACAGCAGTTTACTTGTGAAATATTACCCCCTTGCTCATAAACTTCTGTGGAGGCCTTGTGATTTGGTGTACAGAGGCGTGCTCCTTTCGAATTTGGATTCGCTGCTCTGCCCTTCCGGTGTCTGTGTATGAAAACACCTGAAATATTAAATAGTAAAAACGTTCGTCTAATCTCTTTGGTACATTTCGGTCCAAAAAAAAAAACAACACTGATAAGAGCCTGAACTCTTGCCATGCAGGTTTGAAGCAGCGCCTTCATTAGCCAATCTGATTACGCCTGTAGTGGAGCTAGTGGAGCGGTAAGCATAAAAAAATGAAGGGGTGACTGTAGCGGCACAGTGAATCTACATGTTGGAACCAGCATTTTCTCGAGTAAATACGATTGCTACCATAGCTTGAAAGGCCGCTTCGCCGCAACGAGCAGAATTAATAGGATAAAGCATTTTAAAATATCTGAAGGCGCCGCAGTCACATTGGCATTGACTGCTATTGTCTTCGGTAGGTTCGAACAGTAAAACTTTCATTGGAAATCATTCAAATAGCAAATGCTATTCGAACAGTATTCGAAAGTTTTAATACTAGCCCACCCATAATTTTTTTCTAAATGTAAGAGCACAGATCTGCAACATAATAAACTTCATTTATAAAATAAGGCAATGTTGTATTGAATTGTTCATTTTTTCTATCCCCTGCAGTGCTGCCCGAAGCCTTTCCAAAAAGAAAGCGAAGCAGGTCAACCCAAAGATGAAGCGGAGACGAGGACAGAAAAAATATATATACAGAGTAGTCATATTAATATTCCCGTTATCAGATCCCATCTCAATTTTAGTATGTTATAAACAAGAGCCCATTTCGCGGGTGGAATCTCTTAAATATTTGAGAATAATTTATAATGCCAACCTAAACTGGATTCTCCACATAGAAGGCATGGCATCTAAGGCACAACGCGCCTTAGGAATTTTTCGTAGACTGAGCAGCCGTCAATATGGTCTACGCAGAAGCACAATGGTGATGATATATAGAATGTATATGCGACCAATGCTAGAATTCGGGTGCGTATTGTTCTCAGGTGGCCCTGCTTACAAAATAAAGCCTCTGGTTTTGCTTCAACGAGAAGCCTTGAGATTGTGTTTAGGACTTCCTAGGTTTGTAACAATGTTTTGTATCAGGAAGCATGATTACCTACATTGCCTTGCCGTTCTCGTATCCTAACGGTGCAGGGGTTTCTGAAATTTCATACCTATGCGCCAAGACGATCTGCATATGCTTTTATAAATAACCCAGACACCTTTTTTCTTGCCCATTGTCTATGGTTTCGAACACCTCCAATTGATTTTGTCCAGAAACAACTAGATAGGATAATAGTAAAAATCCGAGATGTGATTGCGGTGCAGGTGACAAATCAAAATCTTAAGATAGAATTTGATGATATTTTTCTCTCAAAGCCCAAATTACAATCCTATAGTGTCTTAAATAGCCGCCTGCTGGATTACCTTGCACACGCAGAAACGAATATTATTATAGGCACAGATGCTTCAGTAATGTATGAAAAGACAGGTGTAGGTATATACTACATTCGCTTGACTGGCATATTCATTAAGATTACTGGATTTCACCACAGGTTTTGAAGGTGAACTGTTGGAAATAGCTCTAGCGCTGCGAATGCTACCTTTGAATGACGATAACGCGATCATAAGAACGGAATCCCTGTTAGTATGTATGTCGATTATGGCGTCAAAAAATCAATGGCCTTAAAGACGCTCCTTATGCTAGTCCCTCCTCAGCTGCAGCTACTAAAACTATTATGGGTACCTGGTCATTGTGGCTTAGAAGTAAATGAAATCGCCGACTCTCAAGCATGAGCAGCATTGTGAGGGCGAGTACTATCAGTCCTTCCCTATGTGCCTACTATAACTGCGACACGATACAGAAAACTTGCGCTTCGTGCAGATGCTATGGAAGGAATAATGTCAACACCAGAATATAATCACTTAAGATTTCCGTGGAAAATTCATTGGCGTCCTACAAGACAGTTGGAAACCATAATACCCAGATTTCGATGTCGTGTCCCCCCGTTAAATTTCTATTCACATAGGGCTGGTCTGGCGATATCACCGCTATGCAACTTTTGTTCAGAATCAGAAACAATAGAACACTATTTTTAATCATGTCGCCGATACAAATTGCTCAGGAAAACAATCTTAGTCCTCCCATTCGCTAGCCTGGGGCTGAACTTCACTAAAGAAAATATAGTTTCCCTCGGTGCTTCCGATCTGGGCTTCAGCCAAGAGAACGTTTTCTATGCAGTTTGCAGGTACCTTAAAGAAAGTAGAAGAATTAAGCTTTTAATTGCGGCATTATTATTCCTGCGAAAAATTCCAACATACACAGGAGCTTTGTTGAATCATGCTGATTCCTGTTCAAGGTTATAAATGATTGTCCAATCTGAACGAGTGACAAACAACTATTGTACTCCTTTCACTTTGCCTAGCGTGTCTTTTCTTTTTTTTCGTTTTTTTCTCCGGTGGGTGGTTTCAATTTTGAGTTAAAAAAAACCTTACTGAATTAAGCCATCTATTTTGGCCAATCCCCCTGAGTGAGTACGAGCCATGGCTGTGGAATCATCATCATCATCATCATCATTATCATCACCATCATTATTTTCAGTTCTACACTGCTGGGCAAGCCTGCTGTTTATTCCCATGGGCACGTAAAATAGCGTGTTTTCATCTACGGTGCATTTATTGACATAAAAAAAGACTACACGAGGACCCGCCAGGCAGAAATACACCAGCCCGGTTTTTACCGAAACACACCAGTTTGGATTTCCCCAAAACACATCAGCCCGTATCACAGCAGAAAACGACCATATACACCAAACTGGATGTGTATGCCAGAATCTGCGGGTGAATTGCCGCTCTGGTATGTGCGGGAAAAACACACCAGGCACGGCCTGATGGATTTTTTGACTGGGGAACGATTCTGTTGTAGTTACCGGGCACACAAAGGTCACTGCAATTAGTGCAGTCTCCGTTTGCGAAAAGCGCGCGCTTTTCAGGCACAGAAAAGTAAAAACAGACGCTTATTCGCGTGCATCAGACTTATACTCGCGGACAACTAAGTTTCTGTGGTAATGAACAGAAGGCTACGTGGGCGGAGCTACTGCTCCTGTACTCCTCCGTGAAGTAGTCCGGTTTGGCACGACATTCAAATGACGGCCGTGTTCGGGTAATTCTACTGAACACGATTTGATACATTCGCCTACACCACTACAACCATTTGTGAGTAAAATTAAACACAATCTCCTTCGGCGTGTCGACTGAATAGCTCGGAGGTGACGCGCGCTCACCTAAAGACGAAGACGCTATTTTGACTGTTAGGTGCACGTAAAACGTGCGACGTTTTTAGACGCACAAAAACTCATAAACTACTCTTCAGAAAGCAACAACAAATATAAAGATCACCAAGGTGCGTGCAGCGTCTCTTTAGAAATAGCATCTAGTAGAAAATATTGCTGTTCTTTTTTATTATCACGCGGAAAACACGGACGCAATTTTGGCGCTATATTTTACAGCGGTGGCACATGTCCACTTTGCCCCCATAGCCTTCCCTTCATTGCCAAAGAAAGTTGTCCCCGAGTATACTAAGTACGTTTCGTGCGTCATTTGTGTGTGAGAAATGCGGGGCGCGTTCCGAAGTGCTTTTCATTTTGCGCGTGCCCTTCCGATTTGTTCATGTCGCGTTCATTGCTTCGCCTTTGCGGCAAAGCTGTGACATTTTAGTTACAATATACAACATCCTTCATTAAACGAAAAGTTTACTTTGTTTTGGTACCTTGGCCAACGGGAATTTTTTTTATCCTAGCGTGGGAGATGGTCGAAACGCGACAAAAGGAAAAAAGTGATTGTTTTAAGCATTACCTGAAACTTTTTATATATTTTATTTGTTTGTTTGTAAGGGTGCGGACATACCAGGGCATATCATATTGAGCTTCCTTGGAGAAAAGTGACAAAAAAAGCAATGATTGCCGTTCAGGACGTTACTCCCTTCATTCGGGCTGCACCGAGGTTTTTGCGTGTTCTTAAGAAAGCCCTCAAGAAACATGGCGAGGATTGGGGCACATGTGCAAGTAGTGCCCTATCTTGTGGGCCACAGTAGTGGCCTGCCATAACAGAGTGGAAAACAGGCGAAAGGCGAAAATTTATAACTGAATAAATTCGCTAGATATCGCAAATGACTCCCAATTTCGTAGAGTACAGTCTTAACTGAAAAGTATGACAAAGTTAAAATGTCACACTCTGTTCACGTGGCTTCTCACTGCCTTTATTATTTTACAACGATATTCCATGTGTTTTAATGGGTGAAGTTCAATTGTCTTAGAAAGCTGCACACTTTTAGTTCGGTAGTACAATTTGACCAAAATGTACCGAGAGGTTTCTGCTACATATACCCTAAAGCTGTTTTTGATAAGTAGCTGTTTTCAAGATATATGATTGGCCTCACCGATTTCTCATTCAGTTAGAGCGGGCTGCCATCCCTACGGCCGAGAAATGACGCCTCGTCCAGATGTCCCAAATTCTTGGGAGTGCACGTAAATAAATGGCAGAATATTTATGTCAGGTCGTTCCCAAACACATCTTTAGATTGAGTTTCAACAACGTTTCTCCAATACCTTTATTAAAGAAACAAGCACTAGAAAATACGAATCTAGTACAATTTTCACTGCATTACTTCGCAAAGCCTGGTGGACGAAGTTGAAGGCCATGGAATGGCACAGCTGTTCTGCATAAAAACGATGAAAATTGATGAAGATATCTCAAAACATATGTAGCAGGAAACGTGAACACTTGGCAGAAGTCGGCCTAGTTGGAATAGGAATGAAGCAGTTTGAAACTCCAACCTAAAAGTGTATTATTAAATCTGACGTTTTGAAGCCAGACCGGTTCCTTCTTCAGGGGTTAGAAGGCGAGAGATGTGCGTCGCTTATATGCGCTTGCTCGTCTTGCGTGACAGGCTCGTCGCGACCCGGCCCAAGTCCTGGCAGTACGCGGAGGGCATTGTCCCCGTGGAGTGGTTGATGTTCCCCGATGTCTGCTGAATGTGCCAGGACTCGACGAAAAGGGGCCGGCGTGGTGTTCCTTTCTTTTCGCAGGATAACCACGTCGTCCATGCGTGTGTGGTAGTCACACCCCTCGCACTTCTCTATTACAGTGATAAGCTGGCTGTTCGATTCTCAAAGATCGTGCTAGTCCATATCCTTTTAAGGGAGTTCTTTGTTCCTCCAATATACGAAGCGGGCCAGTCAGTACTAGATACGTTGCCCCACCGCGGTGGTCTAGTGGCTAAGGTACTCGGCTGCTGACCCGCAAGTCGCGGGTTCAAATCCCGGCAGCGGTGGCTGCATTTCCGATGAAGGCAAAAATGTTGTAGGCCAGTGTGCTCAGATTTGGGTGCACGTTAAAGAACCCCAGGTGGTCGAAATTTCCGCAGCCCTCCACTACGGCGCCTCTCATAATCATATGGTGGTTTTGGGACGTTAAACCCCACAAATAAGTACTAGATACGTTATACGATTCCCTGAGACTTTTTCGCAGGCGCGTGATTTTTAGGGTGACGCATGAAGCTGCCGATAGTGGTGGATGGCTTGTGGGCGTCGGTTACCCCTGCCTTTTTCTCTGCGAACAAGCATATTTGTGTAGCCGTTAGCAGTGACGTCATTGCTGATGATCCTTTTTCTTCTTTCCACCGCTGTGGGAAAGAGCGAATTCTTTTAGCCTAAGTAAATAATTGTCCTAGTTTAGTCTTTTAACTCATGACCAATTCGGTTTTCATGGCATTATGTCTATTGAATTAGCTCTTAGTAGCTTTGTTGAAAGGATTAGCCATCGGCCAAGGTCTTTTAGTCGAATCTTTTTTTCACTGACTTCACCAAAGCATTTGATTCCATCGATCATCACATTATCTTAAATAAACTTGAAGTTTATGGCATTTCTGGATCACCTTTAGAATTAATTCGTAGATATTTAAAAGACAGATCTCACAGAGTTTAAATTGATGAACTCACCTTTGTACCAAAAACTACGAATGTAGGTGTTCCACAAGAATCAATACTTGGACCAACTTTATTCCTAATATTCATCAATGATTTGGCACAACTATTAACACAAGCACAATTTCTACTTTATACCGATGACAACACCATCTTCGTCTCTGATAACAATCCTGGCTCATTGCAGAATAAACTGAACGCTGATCTAGATAGCGTTCGTTGATGGTGTGTAAAAACAAGCTAATAAATAACCCATCTGAGACGACATCTATGCTATACCATTCGTCAAAAAATCTGTTTCGTCATCCGCTTGCAGTTTCTTTAAATAATGATGTGATTTCAAGATCCACGACGACAAACTTCTTGGTGTTGTTCTAGATGACAATATGAAGTTCCATAATGATACATATTCTTTTATTCAAAAAATGTCATGAGGCACTCCCGTAATTATCAAAGCTCGCTATTGTTCTCGTCTGGACATTCTCATGTCTTAATAATATGCGTGCATACACACTTACCTCTCATACTGCCTTTCATCCTGGGGTAATACTTATTACACACATCTTTATCAACTAGAAATTTTGCAAAAGCAAGCATTACGATTGGACACATTTCAATATTGCACATCTCCCTCTACTCCCATATTCCATTCTGTAAATGTTCTTCCTTTGCGCATGTTATTTCATCCGAAGGGGTCACTACTAATATTTCGTGTGATCAATATTGATCTCAATATTTCAGGTTTTACTCGCTCCAGCTTCATCAAAACAATAATACAAGATTTTGAAAGTGACCTCATCTACTCCTTCCTAAACTTAGAACAAATGATAAGCAATATACTGTTGCTTTTATAGGCATATCATTTTGGAATTTATTGCCATGGAATATAAAGTCATCTTCATTAGTTCATTCAAACGTAAAGCTAAGTATATTTTCATTAACAATTTGTTAGACACAAAAAATTCACTATTTATTGTGTACCCTACTACTCCAAAATGTGCTGCTGCCACTTCCAAGTGTTTTACTTTGCCCATTTTAATACTTATTCGAGTGTGTAGTTGTTTGTACCACAATATCTTGTTTTAATTAAATTTGGGATTTCTTTTATCTGACATTGTTAAAAATATATTATCATTTACGTTTGCGATTGTCTTGGTAGGATTTTTCTTATTTTTTGATATTTACGAATACTTTACCTTTATTACTAATGCTTTATAAATTATATAAAATAAATGACTCACAGTTTCCCTAGTTTTCTGTAAACCCTCTTTTATGTTTTCTTAGAATATCCCCTCGACAATTCTCACTCCGGGACCTCTGAAGTTGCATTTCTTGTCCACATTGTAATCTCGTCCGTAGATTTTTGTCAAATAAATGAATAAATAAAATTAAACCAGCCGCTAAAAAGGCTTCGCACGACAAAAAGCTTCTGGCATGTGGGGTGGTTCGAGGTGAAATGTAGCTAGCGTTCTGTGTGAGTTGGTTTCCTGAAAACCGAAAAGGACAATTACTGTTGTTGCCTTCGCGCTAGTAAAGTTATAAAGGGGGGCGATTCATCAGGCGCGAACTAAGGCTGTTACGCGCGGGCGAAAAACAACTCACAACTTTGCTGCAAAGGCAACGCAATGAACGTGATAGCAACAAATTGGAAGGTCACCCGAAGAATGCGAAGCAGATCGAAACGTGTCGCGCGTTTCTCACGCACAAATTAAGCACGAAACGTAATGACAGGTACAGATGAACACAAATAACTTATGACAAACAGTAAAGAACCTGCAAAATGTGCACACCTGCTGCATACCTACCCCTGTTTCAGGAAGCTTTCTTGGTGCTATGTATACTCGTCCACATGTGCTCAAGTGGAGTTCGAGACTTTGGCAGGGATGATCGCACAAAAACAGTTTCGCCGAAAAGATGAAGCAACGAATGTGATAGCGAGAAACGGCCAAGGTATACCAAGTGAGGCTGGCCGTCAAATCATTTAGATGCGATCTCACGTAAATCTACAAAACACAGTAAGAGAACACGGCCACTCCAGGCACAGTCTTCACACCATTTTTTCGTGTTGAGAGCGCAGCCCGTAGAAGCTCTCAGCTGCTGTGGGGACACAAGGCGTGTACTTATCGTTGTCGCACCCGTGTGCTCAGGTTTGAGTGCACGTTAAAGAACTCCAGGTGGTCGAAGTTTCCGGAGCCCTCCACTACGGCGTCTCTCATAATCAAATGGTGGTTTTGGGACGTTAAATCTTACACATCATCACCATAATCAACTTATTGTTGTCGCGACAGCGCAGCAACTACAAGTGACCCTCCCCCCCCCCCCCCCCCAGTGTTCAGTCACGAGATAAGCGCGCGCACGCCAGAAAGGCGATGTTCATTCCGCAAAAAGAGGAGGAAAGCGTATCTTTCCCTTCATATATACACACATATAAATATGCGTGAGTGCTGGCAGAGGCGATGGCAAAAAACATCCGAGACTGCCCATACAATTGCTATCGCAATACAAACAGAAATTCAGGCCCCAAGCCTGGCGAAACCAACGTGCCCGTCTGCAAACAAGCTAGTACCGGCAAGTTGGTGATACGCCAAATGGCACTACAAATGGCATATAGTTGATCATACGACATAAGCTTTCGCTAATGGCTAGTTAATTGTCGCTTGTTCAGGAACGCAACATAGCACAAACGCGTGCTCTAGTATGCTAAGTGACTGTGCCCGCAAGTAGTAGTTATATAATTCTGCTAACGTGCCACTTTGATTATTCGCGATCTGCAGAAAGATATATATGTTTGCGCCGTCACAGCTGGAATCAAGAGCTGTACCATGGGGGAGGGGGTTAAGAGAGGAGTCCACGGGAGGGCGTCTTACTTATTGAATGCTTACCAGTGCGTTGTTTCTATCCCAAAAAGAAATATAGGCTAACCAAACAAGGTACGTTCTCACGCTGCCAATATCTATAATTTTTAGGAAACTGCACACAATGCCTCTCACTCTAAAACACTGTAAACAGAGAATAATCAACTCAGGTCTAACTACGGCGCTCCTTTGTCTTTTTTCTCTTTCTTGTTTATGTTTTAGTTTTGCACCAGCATTGATAGGTTGAGCAGAATCAACCCAGCCAATTCAAGGTAAAGTTGGCTCAAGAAGCTTTAAGGAAACAGCTTCACTCACACAATAAATGTCTCCTAGAGCACTGCTCACACATATATTGCCAGTGATCATGTAAGGCAACATTTAGTATATAAGTCCCATCACTTATCGCACAAGTGATTTCTTTTTTTGTTATTGTCAACGCTGGTTTTATTGTTGTTTGTCATCCCAAATTCTTCCTCTAGGTCACCAGAGCGGATGACCAAATGTGTGCTTCGTCAGCCTATCAGTTGCTTCGGTGGCATCTCAGGCTAGGAGCCATGCATGAAAAGAAGCCATCTTTCTTTCGCTTTGTACCAAAGGCTGCGTTCACCATTTTCGTCACGCCGATGAGTCACGAGAGACGGCCTCGCACAGCGAGCCGATATCCTCGCTCGGACGGTTTCGCGGTCAGCGCCAACCCAGCCCCTTATCCCCCCGCGCCCTAAGCGCCGTGACCCGCATAAATGACAGTCATCTTTGAAGCAGTCAGCCACGTGGAACAACATCCCCCCTTGGTCCCGAACATATACTTTCCCAGCGCTTTCCTACTTCGATGGATCCATACGCACACCAAGGAAGGAAGAAAGAGAGCGGAGGAGCCAGAGGAAGGCCTGCAAGCAGCCTATCCCGTATACACGATCCCCCTTTTCCTTCGTTGCCATTCTGCTAGAGCAGGCTAGCACAGCCGTGCTGGTCATTTCACCGGGATTTGTCGTCAATGCCAGCTGATTTTGATTCTTCCCGGCGTTATTTCCCTTCGATCGCACTGTTATACTAGCGACCTTCCCTAAATAGGGCTTTGCTTCATCTTCTCAGAAGCCTGGTCAGTAAGCTCACCCTATATCACTGCTTTTTTTTTCTCGCTCAGGAATAAAACAGCCACAGGATCGTGCTTCGTCAGCCATATCATGCTGTTCTTGGCCCAGTCACCGGCACCTCGTATATTATTTTTGATCGCCCACTGCTCACAAAGTGACAACTATTGCTAACCAGGAAGCTACAATGCACACGACAACCGGTCCTTAATTTTCATATTCAGGCTTTCTTTTCCTTGAAACATCTGAGATATCAAATGCACCCCACCTTTGCGATGTGTTTGTTTTTCTGTGTGAAAGTATTTCAAGCTTTTCTCAATCTAATCCTTACAAGGCCAACTGGCTGCACACCACTTTGTGAACTTTGAATTCCTCTCATTTTTCCCACGACAACTCCCGCGCACCTGCGTCATTTCAGGGGTGACCTTGGAAAGGGGAAGCATCGTGGATATCCCTCATAAGCCTTTTGGTTTCTTTTCGATTCCTCAGGCCTTTGCTTAAGCTGCAATAATGCAAACAAGGCATCCAGGCAAATAGCAGGACGAGTGCGTAGGTAAAAAAAACAAAGGAAAAGGGGAGCCAGAAGACGTACTTTTCACGAAGGCCTCTACCAATTGTTCTCACAGTCTATGTCGTTATTATTTCTAAGTACGAGAATGGAGAAGGCAACACTCGTGCCAACTTTTCCTTGCTGAAGCACTCAGCCAGTGCCATGATGAATGTGCTCACAGCCCAGTCCTTGTCAATGCGACTCAGTTCGCCACCACCAAAGAAAAAAACGCCAGGCCTAAGCGAAAGGCGCAGCACAGTCACAGCGAAAGCTACAACAGCACCCTGTGTCCTTAACCACATCGCGCGGAATTAGAAAAAAAAAACCTAGCACGATTGGCACAGTAGAGTTCGAAACCGGGTTCGCTGGGTGCCAGCCCAGCACTCTAGCACTAAGCCACACCAGTTTCTTTTTCTTTATTTGCGCTTAAACTTCACACACGGGGTGCTAAGATAAAAAATATTACAATACGCCGCGAACAATTCAAAAAGAACTAATGCCGTCAAGCATTATTATAACACATCACATCCTAGAATTCCTTGATGGTCAGCAGAGCTTCTACCCTTTCTAACCATAAAGGTACATGTTCGTCTGTTTTTACTACCTCTAGAAACCTTGAGATAATTTCTTTAAAGTACTGTCTTGCTGGTCTCTTCTCAAAGTCACAGTGAAAGCCAACCATTTTAGAGCGCCATATACTGTGCAAGGCCGTCATAATGATAAAATCGAAAGGTAATCCATCTTCATTCTCAACTGCCAATAACCTGATCCAATGAGGGTCTGACGGGAACTCTTTT
Source organism: Rhipicephalus annulatus (assembly GCA_013436015.1). NCBI lineage: Eukaryota > Metazoa > Arthropoda > Arachnida > Ixodida > Ixodidae > Rhipicephalus > Rhipicephalus annulatus. The sequence continues at coordinate 164,094 of WOVY01000160.1, forward strand.
TAATTGTCTTTTTTAGTACGTCACAAAAGTAAACTCTTTCTCTACAGTGCGAGAAAACATGGTCAATAGTTTCCGGTTTCTTACAGATTAGACAATGTGATCCTCAAGGCTTATAAAACCCGTGTACGCTCCTCTACACTCTAAAGAAATATCGAGTAAAAAAGGTGTCTTTTTGTCCCACAACAATAATCGTCATCGGGCTTGCGTGCGATTCCTTTCCTGAAAACTTGGCGCTGGCCGCTTTCCTCTCGAGAGTGCAATGTAAGCCTGATAATGGGCATGCCGATCGTGACCGGAATGTACCGAGCGTGGGGCGATAGCGCAAGGATGGAATGCAATATAAAGGACAATTATTGTTGTGGGACAAAAATACACCCTTTTTACTCGCTCTTTTTTTAGAGTGTAGGAAGGTTCTTACAGGAAGTATTCCGGTGTGTAACTTAAAAAGAACGTTTTTTCAATTAGAGCTGCCGGCGTTTTTTAGCTCGTTTACGTACATTCTGGCCCTTGCGTGTAGTAAATAGAGCTCTGAACAGTGGGAAGAGGAGCATAGTGTCACATAAATATTTGCAAAGTTTTTTTCTTTCCAACAGGCCACAGTTAGTCAGTAGAAAAACGACCACAGAAAAACCGCACGCTGGCCCCCACTTCCTTCATGTATTCTCGCACAGCCCATGTGACAACATAAGTGCTCACAACAAACTCGGGCAGCAGTCTACTTAATCTTGTTTGACACACTGTTAGTAGGAGAGGATCTCTTGTCTCACAGAAAAAGAAAAAAAAAACTATTTACTAACTGTTTTACAAACCGATGTCCTAGCCCAAGGCCTCCACACAATGTAAATTATGAAATGTCATGATTTACAATTCATGGTACTGCAGCTCTTGTGATGGTGGTTCGCATGGCATGTTGGAAAACTAGTATTGTATGGCATGATTACATGGCGAACATAAGCGATAGACCCCAACATGAAAATCATGACCTTCGCATCATGTAACAACATGACTACATGCCACGTTCATGATGTCCTCGCTGCCGTTTCGCTAGCGTCTCATATATCGAATTTGGTATTACAGTACGTGATTGGATGACGAAGGTATGTTACTGGTGCAAACATGATTATGATGAGATGCGTATCTTGTAACAACATGAGTACATGCCACGCTCGTGATGCGTTGGCGGCTGTTTCGCAAGCTTCACTAATACAAGTTTGGTATCACGGGACGTGAATGAATGACGAAGGTATGATAGTGGTGCAAACATGATAAACATGTGATGCGTGTCATGTTATAACAAGGCTACATGCTACGCTCATGAAGCGCTCGCGGCTGTTTTGCTAGCTTCACATGTACCAAAGTCGTTGTTATGCAACACGAACAGACGACATAGGTAAATGACACATTCAAACATGATAATCACGACATGCGTGACATGTAATAACATGCCTACAAGCCACACTGATGATGCACTCGCGGCCGTTTCGCTAGCTTCATATATGCCAAAATTTGTATTACGTGACGCCAACAGCTGACGAAGGTATGTGACTGCTGCAAACATGATAATCAACGGATGCGTGTCATGTGAATGACTAAATGTCACAGTCAAGGCGCAAATACATTTCGACGTGACACGGTGCGCGTGTTCGCCGGCGTTCAATTTGTCTCTTCACGGTGGCCTTGCCACGCTAGGCGGAGGTGCTGCTTATACTCGCAGGTGCACGCCAGGCTGCGTTGCTTTGACATATATGCCTTTCAGTGCATCCGGTGTTGCTCCATCAAGAAAAGAGGGAGACGCAGTGTTGTCTGGGTAACGCATCAGCGCGAAATGCAGCAAGTCGCATTTCGCACCGGTTGCCGCTAGGCCGCGCCGGCGAACGGTGGTTGCGCCTGGCGCCAGACTACAGAGTGCTCGCGTTTTGCTAACGTGGCATTTCTGTGCCCAGAGTGCGCACGCGTCAACGCTACATTGGAGTATAAAGGGCCCTTTATGATGCGCTCGAGGCCATTTTGCTAGCTCTACATATACCAAATGTTGTGTTCCGTGGCGTCAATGGATGAAAAGTATACGACTGGCGCAAATATGACAATCCTGACACGCGTGTCATTTAAGAACAAGGCAACAAACCACGCTCATAGCGTGCTCACTGCCGTTTCACTAGCTCCACATATAGTATATTCGTTATTCTGCAACGTGAATCAATGAGAAAGGTAAACGACACATCCAAACATGATAATCTTTACACGGAAGTACGGCATCATTTACCTGCGCCTCGAAACGTTGTGCTGATTTTAAAGTAGTACGTCTACATTCTTATTTGCGCTTCGCATATCATCGATTACAAATGCAAGAGGAATGTGCCATTATTTTCCTTTCATAACTCAATAAACAAGAATGATGAATGGATTTTATTTTTTATCGCTGCTTCAAGTCTTCCTATTGTTCTAAAAGTTTGCCTTCATAATCCAGTTTTATTTAATTGATGCAGTTCAATACCTGATCTAAGAAACATTTGTCAGTGATTAAAGTCGAAGTCCTCTTCCAGAGCTCCCAAGTAAACGTTCTATCTTGTGTTTTCTCTCTTATATCACATTTAACGAAACAATCATCACTGACGTGTATTGGGTAGACAGCATATATCTTACAGTGGGCCATTATCTCAATCGACACGTAAATGCGATCAAGGTGTGCATAGCTATTCCTCTGAAAATGTGTGAAACGCGCTTCCCGCGTTCGCTCCACATAGCCACGCACGTCTTCTCACTCGATTTCAGTATTTATGTCTGCTAGCGTCCTACTACTTGTATCGTACATGGCGCGTCCGTTTAATCGATCTCACCCATTGAGGACACAGTTGAAATCACCAAGTATTAAAAACTATTTTCAAGAGTGAAATGCTCTTATTGCTTTGAAAAAAAAAACCAAACCTTTGTCGCAAACGTTTGGCGCACAAATACACACGATACAACACTGAAATTTATTTAAAAAATTGGCAGATCCCACGTACAGTGGGAATCGATGATACGCGAAGCACGAATGAGAAATTTTGAACTGTCACATTAATATCAGCACAACGTTACGAGGTGAAAGTAAATGATGACGTACACGACTTCCGTATAATGATTCTCATGTTTAGATGCGTTGTCTACCATCGTCATTTATTCACGTTACGTGATACCAAATTTAGTATATGTGGAGCTAGCGGAAAGGCCGTGAGCACGCTATGAGTGAGGTATAATGTCATGTTTTTACATGACACGCTGTCGGGATCATCATGTTTGCATCAGTCATATATTTCGCCATCGATTGACGTCATGTTACAACACATTTGGGATATGTGGAGCTAGCAAAACTAAAACGGCCGTGAGCGCATCATGAAAGGCCCAATATACTCCAATGTAGCGTTGATGTGCGAGAACACTGGGCACAAAGACGCTATGTTAGCAAAACGCGAGCACTCTAAAATCTGACGCCAGGCGCGACCAGCGTACGTCGGCGCGGCTCGACGGCAACCAGCTCCAAATGCGACATGCTGCATTTCGCGCTCATGCGTTTCCCAGGCAACACTGCGTCTTCTTCTTTTCGTAACGGAGGGGAACTGCACGCGCTCTAACGCGCATGCATCAAAGCAACGCAGCGCAGCGCCCGCCTGCGAGTAAATGGCAGCACCGGAATCTGGTGTGTAAAAGCCGGCGTGACGCGACTAAACGAATGCCGGCGAGCATGTGCACCGCGTTACGTTGAACTATACTGGCGCCTTGACTATGGCATGTACTCATGTTCTCACATGTCATGCATCTTATGAGTATCATACTTGCACCACTCACATACCGTCGTCATCCATAGGCGTCACCTAATACCGATTGATATGTGGGGTTTAACGTCCCAAAACCACTATATGATTATGAGAGACGCCGTAGTGGAGGGCTCCGGAAATTTAGACCACCTGGGGTTCTGTAACGTGCACCCAAATCTGAGTACACGGGCCTACAACATTTCCGCCTCCATCGGAAATGCCACCTAATACCGAATTCGGCATATGAGAAGTTTGTGAAACGGCCGCGAGCGCATCATCAGTGTAGCATGTAGTCATGTTGTTACATTACACGCATGCCGTGATCATCATGTTTCGACGTGTCATTTACCTATGTCGTCCGTTCACGTCGCGAAATACCGAGTTTGGTACATGTGAATGTTAGCGAAACGGCCACGAGCGCATCATGAGCGTATACCATGTAGTCATGTTGTTACATGCCACGCATCTCATGTTTAGTATGTTTGAACGAGTACCATATCTTCGTCATCCGTTCACATCCCGTAATACGAAATTTGGTATGTGTAAAGCTAGCGAAACGGCCGCCAGCGTATTATGAGTGTGGCATGTATTTATGTCGTTTCATGACACGTATCTCATGATTATCATGTTTGCACCAGTCACATACCTTCGTCATCCATTCACGTACTGTATTACCAAATTTTATGTATGTGACTAGCGAAACGGCCACGAACGCATCATGATCGTAGCATGTAGTGATGTTGTTACATGACACGCAAGTCACGACTTTCATGTTAGGGTCTGTCGCTTGTGTACGCCACGTAATTATGACATACCATACCAATTTTGCCACATGCCATGTGAATGAAACCACCGCAAGAGCTGCAGGGCCATGAAATGTTAATGATGACATTCATAACATACATGTAATGTTCATGTAATGTTCATGTTCATACATGTATTATGTTCTTCATACAGTCATGTTATGCTAAAACAAGTTTGGTATCGATACTATTAAAGAAACTGCGAGGAGAGCTAAAGTCGTAGGTGGCTAGATAGATAGATAGATAGATAGATAGATAGATAGATAGATAGATAGATAGATAGATAGATAGATAGATAGATAGATAGATAGATAGATAGATAGATAGATAGATAGATAGATAGATAGATAGATACTCTCAAAGTCGCCGAAGTTCGCTATAAAAATTGGCAGATCTCACGTACAGTGGGAATCGATGATGCGTGAAGCATGAATGAGGAATGTTATGGCCCTTTAAAATCAGCACAACGTTACGAGGTGAAGGTAAATAATGCCGTACATAACTTCCTTCTCATGGTTGCCATGTTTGGATGTGTCGTTTACGTTCGTCGTCTATTCACCTCACGCGACACCAAATTTAGTAGATTTGGAGCTAGCAAAACGGCTTCGAGCGCGCTATAAGCGTGGTATGTTGTCGTGTTGTTACATGACGCGCGTGTCAGGATTATCATGTTTGCAAAAGTAATATATTTCGTCATCCATTGTCGTCACGTAATTTGGAATATGTGAAGTAGCAAAACGGCAGCGAGCGCATTATGAAGGACCCAGTATATGCTAGTGTATTGTTGATGCACGCGCACGCTGGGAACAACGACGCCACGTTAGCAAAGCGCGAGCACTTATGCTTGACGCCAGGCGCGACCACCCGCGTGAAATGCGACATGCTGTATTTCGCGCCGATGCCTTAGAGTAACATTACTCTATGCGTATGCGTTTCCCATACAACACTGAGTCTCCCTCTTTTCGTGACAAAGGGACGATGGGCGCGCTTAAGCACGCATGCGTCAAAGCAACGCAGCGCGGCAAGCACCTGCGAGTACATGGCAGGACCGGTGCCTGGCGTGGCGACGCCGGCGTGACGCGACGAAATGAACACCGGCAGAAACGCACACCGCGTCATGTCGAAATGTATTGGTGGCTTGACCTGTAGTCATGTTCACACATGACACGCATCTCATCAATATGTTTGCACCAGTCACATACCTTAGTAATCCGTTGGCGTCATGAAATACAAATTTAGCATATGTGAAGCTAGCGATACGGCCGCGAGTGCATCAAGAGTGTGGCATGTAGTCATGTTGTTACATGATACGCATCTCGTGATCATCATGTTTGGATGTATAAGTTACCTATGTCGTGCGTTCGCGTCGCGTAACAGCGAGTTTGGGACATGTGAAACTAGCGAAACGGCCGCGAGGGCATCATTAGCGTAGCATGTTGTCATGTTGCTACATGATACGCACCTTATGTTCATCGTGTTTGCACCAGTATCATACATTTGTCGTCCATTCACGTCCCATAATACAAAATTTGGTATAAGTGACGCTAGTGAAACGGCCGCCAGCTAATCATGACCGTGAATGTAGTCTTGTTGTTACATGACACGCATGTCATGATTTTTATGTTAGGGTCTGTGGCCTAATTTCACCATAAAATCATGTCATACCAAACCATTTTGCAACATGTCTTGTGAACGAAACCACCGCAAGAGCCACAGGGCCATGAAACGTAAACCATGACATTCATGACATACATATTATAATTTTCACGTTATCAATGTTTGTATGTGGACACCTCGCACCACCCTGCAGACTGTTCCTGGAGTATTTTGCTTGCCCCCCCCCCCCTCCGCACTAGTACTCTCGGTCGGCACTGGAACGAGTTCCGTAAATTCCACTGGCTCGGGCTCCTTCAATGGGGTGCTTGTGTAGCCTTCTTCTGTTTGGCCGGCTGGCTCTTGACTAATCTCCTCACATTCTATGTCTTCTTGTACTGTTGGTCCATCACCACCTGTCGGTGTGGCTATTCCTGCTGAAGCATCTGGGTTCACCACGTCACCTGTCCTTTTGGCCGCGTCTTGAACTTCGGTCGTGTTTATCACTAACTCTGTTGAGTCTTCACCTTCAGCTGATTCAGGACATACATATCATGATTTTCATGTTATGACTAGTCAAATATGTTCTTCAAAGAGGTATGTTATGCCATACCAAGTTTGGTATAGGTACCATTATTGAAACGGCCAGGAGAGCTAAAAGTCCTAGGCGGCTTGATAGATAGATAAATAGATAGATAGATAGATAGATAGATAGATACATAGATAGATAGATAGATAGATAGATAGATACGCTTAAAGCTACCGAATTTCGCTAAGAAATGCGTCGCATTTATTACAAAATCAGAGGAATCCAATGTATCGGACGGGCAAGAGAAGGTATCGTGTGCTACGAGACCCGGTAACTCCTTAATGAACAAGACACAGCCTGCAGACGTGCCTATTGCTTGACTTACAATTGCGTAGTAACGCGTCGTAAAGGTCAGCATCATGCCCAGGTCTCTTTCTTATCGTCTACTTATGTTTCTTGTGCAGCTAGTACATCCAGATCATGATCCACGAGCAGCCTGTAGAGTTGGGTCTGTTTCTGCTTGGTGGCAAGACCTCAAAGATTTAACGTTTCCACTCTAAGTTTTGGTGTAAAAGCCATGTCTACACGGTGGAGAAACTAGCCCGGAACATGATGCTATCCTTCAGCGTCTAGCATAGTGCTAGACATTCTCGGAGCCTAGAGGAGAACCCGTTCCACTGACGGACAACGGTGGCCAGTGTTTGTCCGATATTAGGTTAGAACGCAGCCTTGTTTTCCTGCGTCGGAATGAAGTTCCCTTCGCAGGTGGCCCATTTTTTATGCTTTTCACTGGACACCTCGCACCGTCCTGAGGACTGTTAGTGGGGTCCTTTGCTTGGCGCCCCACCACTGGTACTCTCGGTTTGCACTAGAAGGTGTTCGGTTGATTCCACCGGCCCGGGCTCCTTCGATGGGGTCCTTGTATACCCTCCTCAGTTTGGCCGGCTGACTCTTGACTAACATCTCCACATGCTATGTCTGCTTGTACTGTTGGTTCATCACCACCAGTCGGTGTGGCTATACCTGTTGAAGGATCTGGGTTCACCACGTCACCTGTCCCGTTGGCCGCGTCTTCAGCATCGGTCGTGTCTGTCACCTACTCTGCTGTGTGTTCACCTTCAGCTAATCCAATAGCCGATGCGTACGTCATGCACTCATCTTCGCTGTGGCCAAACCACCGAGAACGTGAGCATCGGGGTAACTTACACTCTCTTCTGGAATGGCCAGTACCTTGGCAGCGAGAACGCTGCATTGGCACCAGGTGCAACCACAAGTCGCAGTTGACCAGCCACCCTTATTTGATGCGGGAGATCTTCAGCCTTCACGCCAGTCTTGAGCTTAAGAAGCAGAGACCGTGTAGTTCACTCATTTTCGCTGTCTCCTTGAACGAACCAATGCTCCCGGTTGACTTGTACGACTTTCCTAAACGCTGCCACGCCATTTGCACGTCTTCATCATTGACGCCTTATAGCAACCAATGAAGGCGAAGCCGCATCTACTCATCCAGGGGGTCTACGATGATGCAGCGTCGCCCCTGACTTTCAGCTCCTTCACGTCCAGCAAGCGTTCGTAGCGTCCGCGTTGCTCATGGTGACTGCCCAGACTTGATTTATTTTGTAGGCCCCCAGTGCCAACACCTGCGGCAGAAGTCCTGTAGGGCTGAGCGCCTCTCGGAAATCTACTCGATACGATCTGCCACGCAGATCACCATGTGGACTCGCTCACTAGATTTCGTGCCGACCAGTTGTGCCGCCACGATCTCCGATGACAGTGCAGTTCTGGCCGACAGGCTCGCCCTACGCCATCTCCTGACGCTTCCAAGAGCTCTCGCCAAGTAGTGCCCAGTCTTCGAATTCCTGCGACTGTGTTCATCTTTCCTATCTGCTCCTTGCTTCCTTATGTCGCGGTCCCTGCGCCGCGCTCTCTCTTTCCTGCTGTATTTCTATACCTTTATTCCTATTCTTTTAATCCGTCCTTAACCCCATCTCTCGTGAGCTACTGTTATTGTGCCCCACTGTGGTGCAGACAGCTACGGGGCTCACTTTTCTTTTCTCTTTTAAAAATCAAATACCAATCACATAAGATCACCATGTAAAAACACTGTGTTTTGCGCGATGCGTCCCTTGGGCAGTGGTGGCAAAATAATCTGGTATCTTGCGTTTTGATCTTCGATCATCATGTTATCGCGGATAGCTTGTGCCGCAAACGCCACTCCCACGGAGCACATGATCCTTGCGTCCGACGCACGTGAGTGCCGACGAAAAACATTCTGAGCCACACCAGTGCTTGGGACTTGTTGGCAATTTGCCGTAGGCACTCTTAATGTCTGGAAAGCAATCGCGTCAATAAGACTTATAAATCGTTTTAAAACAGCGGAAGACCAACCAGTCGTCCGACACTGCGAATAACGTAACGAATGGGTCGTACAATGCTCCAACCCATTACGAAAGCTCGTTCTTGTTCCTCTATAACTGTGGTGCATACCCACTTTTGCCATGATTTCTCATCGTTGTGAGCCACTGCATGAAAAATTGGCACGAAATTCCTTGCAATCGTTTAGCGAATAGCATGCTTCTAAGAAGAGTGACGAAAAATGGCATAGCGAATGCCGGCATACTACCCAAAAATTTTCATTAATGATGCTCTGGTGGGTACTAAGCAAGTGTGCTTGCAGCAGTTACCCAATGTGTTTTTTGAAAGGCTCTGAAAGGCCGCTCTTCTAGCTTTCGCTGTGACTGTGCTGTGCTTTCCGCGCAGGCCTGGAGTTTTTTTTTATTGACATTGTTCACTACTATGAATGCCGCCACAAGATTAGATAAGTGGGCTTTCAGCGAGAGGTTATGCTTTTGCTCGGGAGGTGAATCAATTGACTGAAAGAAAAGAGAAAGACAGACCGAAATTTTCGCGCTGAAGTAGTTAAAGACGATCGTCTTAAAAGTAGCACATGTGATCGGTAGAACAAGCCAGGATAGACGCGGAAAAAGGATCACGAGAGCCCGTCGCTAGCTGTACGGGATCACTGAGGCCTCTCCGCATTGCGCTTTTGCGCGTGTGTGCATTGTCTCTATCCTGCTTCACTGCTTATATGCTTCAACTACGTGCTTACTAACTACGTGTTTTCTCACAAGCTGGTTTCTGGCACATTTATGCACTATTTTCTGGCAAGCGTGCCTTGCACAAGCAGGACATCACTAAATCACCCTTGCCAGGGCAAACTAACACACGAAGGCTGTCTTATTTTCTTCAGCTTATTCCTTTCTCGCAGAAGACCTTATTCTCTTACTTCCCTCTGCCTCTCTCTGAGTCAGCATATTGGCGGCTTACGCGAAAGAGCCCACAGTGCTCAAGACCACAATTTTCACGTGGCCCATTTTTTGTTTTACCTTGCGTACATCTTTTTCACCCCGACTTTGTTTTTCTCGTTATTTCACCGTCACTGAGAATTTTCTCAGTAATGTTGAGTCTTAGGTTCCCCGTCCCCACAACTTCGTTGTTTGTGTTGCAGAATCTTAAAAGAAGAAATGTTCAGAGGGCGTAGCACCATCTTCGCTGGCGAAACTGGTGATGTTCTGCGGTTACCACAAACGAGCTTCAATCAAGTGTATAATTTGGACACTGATGTGTGGGAAAGAACAATGGGAGACCAACACAAGGTGAACGAGTTAGAAGGTGCCTTGGTCGCTCCCTTATACGTGTTCTTTGAGGTTAAGATTATTTTTTTGTCAATTTCATCGCAAAGTGAGCACGCGATTGAAAAATCAGATGCGAGACTGGCGCATCCGTGTGATCTTGTGTGTTCTGTAGGCACCTACATCAGACGACGTGACGCAAGTACGAATAGAGACACATCCATAGTCTGTCACATTGGTGCTTTCGAATAACCGAGATTCAATTGAAGCTGGTTGTTTTGTCTCATTTTGTATGCTTTACGCCTGGCACGGGTCGGTGCCCAGCTGAAGGCTTATGCGGTGCATGTGGTGTTTTCTGCAGTGAAGACAGCACAATACAGACAGTGGCAAGCGCATACATCTTGCGCGCAGAAGGTGCCCTCTCGTCTGTTTCGATGTGGTGATATCGTACCAGTTACTGAAGCGTATGGCGATAGCATGGCGTGAATATTATCGCGTAAATGAAACAGTGGTTCAGAGTGATGGCGACGTATAAGCAGGATCTGAACGAATAGAGGGCCATTGCGCTCGATTGCACGATGGAGTAATTACCACAGTTTTGCGCAGTGAACTGCTTGATGGATTGGTGTTACATACTTCAAGTAAAACGTGGGTAAAGAAATATAAATAGATAGCAGAGCTGGGCAGCCTCAAAAATACGTATCATTGACACACTCTCATGAACTCTTCAGGTATCTTGTACTCATATCGTGAATGGCTCGCAAAACAAGTGTCTGTATTTGTATATACGATACAATAAACAGTGTACCACGTATCGTTAAATACAATATACTGCTACTACGGCGCTACCGTGCGACTGAACAACGTTTAACAATATCTGGCTGAACTGTGTTTTAAGCTTTTATAGGTGCGCCTTAACCTGGTGAATAAACCTAAGGGAAGGACCAAATTTCACATTTAGCCAGTCTACCGGAGACAGCAGGCGATAAGGTGTTCGCGTTCTGATTGGTCATCATCATCAGCCTGACGACGCCCACTGCAGGACAAAGGCCTCTTCCCTGTTCCGCCAGTTAGCTTGGTCCTGTGCTTGCTGCTACCAATTTATACCTGCAAACTTCTTATTCTGATTGGCTCACCTAACCTTCTGTCTCCCCCTAACCTGCTTGCCATCTCTACGAATCCAGTTAGTTAACCTTAATCACTTCTTCTTGTCTCTTGAATTTACACCTACCATATGCCTTTCCATTGCTCGCTTCATCGTACTCAATTTAAGCTGAAGCGTCTTTGAAGTTTCCAGCCATGTTTCTGCTACATAGCTAAGTACCAGCAAGATGCAGCCGTTAAATAACTTCCTCTTGAGAGATGGTGGCAATGTACCTGTCGTCAGTTGAGAGTGCTTGCCAAATGTAATACACCCCATTTGTATTCTTCTAGTTACTTCAGTCTCACGGTTCGGCTCCGCATTTATTACCTCTCCTACGTAGGCATATTCTTTTTTACAACTTAAAGCACACCATTACCTATCTGGAAGCGTTGTTCTTTTTGGAGGTTGTTGTACATTACTTTCTTTTTCTGCAGATTATATTTAAGACCTACTATTCTGTTCTCCCTCTCCAACTCTGTAACCATCAGTTGCAATTCTTCCCCTGAGTTACTCTGCAATGCAATGTCATCGGTGAAGCACCGGTCACTAAAAGGCTAACTCATATGCGTGATTGCACCCATTCTAAGCCTTCTAAAACCTCCTGTGAGCCCGCGATAAATAGCATTGAGTAGATAGTATCCCCCTGTCTTACATCCTTCCTGCTTGGCATGCTGTTGCTTTCGTTATGAAGCACTATGGTAGCTGTTAACCCCCTTAGATTTCTTCCTGGATGTTTGTATATGCTTGTTCAACCCCTGATATCGCAGTGTCTGCATGACTGCTGATATTTCTACTGAATCAAATTTCTTCTCGTAATCTGTGAAAGCTATGTGTAGTGGTTAGATATCTTCTGAGCATTTCTTTATTACCTAATTGATAGTATGAATGTGGTCGATTGTTGAGTAGTCTGTTCGAAATCCTGCTTGTTCCTTTGATTGATTGAGTTCTAATGTTGTCTTAATTTTGTTAGCAATTACCTTTGTAAATAGCTTGTACACTACGGAGAGCAAACTGATCGACCTGTAAATGAAGTCTTTGTCATCTCCTTCCTTATTTATTAAGATGATGTTAGCATTCTTCTAAGATTGTCGTACTCTTCACGTCAGGAGACACCTCGTAAACAGGGTCGCTAGCTTTTCTAACATAATCTACCCTTCATCTTTCAGCAGATCTGATGTTACCTGATTCTCACCAGCAGCTTTGCCTTTTTGCATGCTCTCCAAGGCTTTTCTTACTTCTTCTATTAATACTTGTGGAGTAACATCTGGGTTACTGCTAGTTTTTATATTAAGGTTGTGGTTGTGCTGGCTACTGTACAGATGTCTGCAAAACTCCTCCGGTAATTTTTCTATCCTATCAATATTGGTAGTTACTTTGCCTTCCTTGTCTTTTAGTGCATACATCTGATTTCTGCCTGTCCCAAGCTTTCTATTCACTGCTTCGATGCTTCCTCTGTTTTTCTGAGCGTGTTAAAATCACTCCGTGTTATACCTTCTTACATCGGATACCTTACGCCTAATTATTCACTTCGAAATCTCTACCAACTCTATTTTGTCTGTTGTACCTGAGGAATTCATACTTTGACGTTCCTAGTGAGTTTCTTTGTTTCATGGAACAGCTTGCCTATGCCCTCTCTTACTACAGTACCTCCAACTTCCACTGCACACTCCGTAATGATACTCGTCAGAATATCATTCATTGCGTCAACGCTAAGGCTTTTTTTCTCGTTAAGAGCAGAGTGCCTGTTGTAAAGCGAGACTCTTCATTTCTGTACTTTACCTCTCAGTGCCAGCTCATTGACTGGCTTCTTGCGTATCAGTTTCTGTCGTTTTTTCTTCAAGTCTTGGTGGACTCGGGACCGTACCATTCTATCGTCGCTGCACGGTACCTTGCAAAACAATTCCACATCCTGCACGATGCTGTGGTGTGCACTCAGTATAAAGACTATTTCGTTGTTATTTTCGCCATTAGGGCTCTTCATTTCTACTTACGGTTCCCTCACTTTTGGTAGAAGGCCTTCAAAATCCGTAAGTGATTGCGTTCTGCCAATTCTACTAGTAGCTCCCCTCTGGCGTTTCCAGTAAGTACCGGTTCTATAATCTTATACTGCCTGGTCCCCAGCCTGTTTCTTGCCTACTTTTGCATTGAAGTCTCTCATCAGTATGGCATTATGTGTTTTTAGTTTACTCAATGGCGATTGAACGTCTTCATAGAAGATTTCCAGTGACGCGTCATCACAGCTGGACGTAGGCGCATAGGACTGCACCATCATCTTGTATTTCTTATCCAGTTTAATTACGATACCTACCACCCTTTCATTTATTTATTTATTCAAAACTCTTTACAGGCCCACTGAAGGGCGTTTAGTAAGGGGAGCATCAGTATACAAACGAAATAACAAATAACAATAGAGGAGAAAAGCAGACGGTATATATATATATATATATATATATATATATATATATATATATATATATATATATATATATTGACCCGTGTCTACATGTGGACAAAAACGATGATGGGGGAATTTAGCGGACACTAGGTAGTGGGCCTCTGGCTTGACGCGAGAACGAAGAAGATCTTGTGCTCAGCTGTTGAGAACACGCTGCTTTCGCTGCCTCAAGGCGTACTTGTGCTTTGTTCGCGTTGTACTGTGACACTGGTGGAGGTGCTGGCCCGCGACCCCGCTTGATGCTCCACACTCCCACGGGGAGCCGTTCATCCAGCCCAGAAGCACTTGTCGACACTCCCGTGCATCGCTGCAGTCGTCGCTTGCGAGGCCTCCTTCCAGAGTTCACTCTCTCACAGGAACACTCTACAAAGCACCGCTCAGATCTACCAATGGCCACCGCCAATCCACAACAGTTACTACGAGACAGTAGTTTGCCAACCCCATCTCAGTTAACCTTTTTTTCACCGCTGGTGCCTGATCGCTTTGGTGGTGGAGCACATGAAGACGTTGAAGAATGGCTTGATCACTATGAGCGTGTCGCTAACACCAACCAGTGGTCCCTTGAACAAAGGCTTTCCCGCGCCTATTTTGATCTCGACGACAGTGCTAGAACTTGGTACGAGAACAGAGAAGGCAGTTTGTCATCATGAAGTGACTTTAAAAGAGGGATGATTGACACATTTGCCGATGTCGACCGGCGCGAACGTGAGCAGCATTTACTCGAGCTGCGGGTTCAGAAACCCAATGAAACGGTCGCAATGTTCGCTGAGGACATGGCCCGTCTCTTCCGGAAAGCTGACCCGCACATGACCGACGACAAAAAGTTGCGCTACCTCATGTGCGGCGTTAAAGAGCAATTGTTCGCCGGACTTTTGCGGAACCCGCCAAGCACCGTGACAGACTTCATCAAAGAAGCTACGGCTATCGAACGGGCGCTTCACCTACGATGCCGACAATACGATCGCTTGTCCAGCAGCGCCTACATGCAAGTCGCTGCTACGGCATCTGACAGTCAAAGCTCGTTGCGCGATTTGATAAGAGAGATTGTTCGCGAAGAGCTGCTGAAGTTGCGGAATCTGGTCACGTAACCACCCACAGCGTCTGTCGCTGAAGTCGTCCGTGAAGAAATACGCCAAGCGTTTTCAACAGCTGATCCTACTGACGATCAGCGACCTATGAGCTACGCAGCCGTGTTTCCCCGCCCGCCGCCCGTTGCGCCGTCGTACCGCCAGCCATCGGCAGCCGTTCCTTGGTCGCCACAAGAACAGACACCGTGACGACCTGCCGTCGTACCGCCGTACGAAATGCCGCCGTACCAAGAGCCGTCTCCCAACGAGACACGGCATTTGACACATTACGAGCCGTTGCGGCGTCCACAGCTTTGAAAACAGACGCCTGGCGCACTGTAGATAGGCGTCCGCTTTGTTTTATCTGCGGAGGTGTGGGCCACATTTCCCGCCATTGCTGGCACCGCGTAGATATGTTTCGACCTCTTCGGCAATGGTCTGACGATCTACGCGCCAACGACGGCTACGCACCACGCCGGGACACTCATTCTCAAGGACCCCCCTTGTCTCAGTCCCATTTTGACAACCGCCGTGCCAATAATGACGACAGTGTGCCCGATTACCAGCCAGGTTTGGGACGTCGACCACGCTCTCCGTCTCCGGCATATTTGCCTTCGTCGCGCTACCGAACAACAGCCGACGTCAGTGGAAGGAGGTCACCAAGTCCACGCCGGAGAAACTGAAGGCGGCGACCTCCGGGTGTGAGGTTGCAGGCCGTCAAGGAGACGAAAAAAAGGCCCCGTTACTTGTACGACAGGACGCCGTAAAGCCGAGAAGTTGTAACACCGTCGAAACTGTGACCACAGATCTTACCGTTTCGGTAGACGGACAGCAAGTAACAGCCTTAGTTGACACCGGCGCCGACTTTTCTATCATAAGTGAAAACCTTGCCGTACGCCTCAAAAAAGTGAGGGCTACGTGGACGGGACCCCACCTGAGGACAGCAGGCGGCCAGCTGTTGATGCCTGTCGGAAGGTGTACAGCAAGACTCGACATCGGTGGCCCTTCTTGCGTGGCGACGTTCGTCATCCTCACCTCGTGTTGCAAGGACTTGATCATAGGGATGGACTTCTTAAGAGAATATGGTGCCGTTATCAACATCCCGGACCGTTCAATTACATTCCGCAACAGCCCTGGTTTAGTTGACTGTTCAGACGCAATACGCAACACTTTACGTATAATTGATGATGATGTGGTCGTCCCGCCCCGGTCATGCACTCTTGTTTCAGTAGAAGGCGACGAAGCGTTTGATGGCGAAGGCATTGCTGGCCAAACGGGCTCGCTGCTATTTAGTCATGGCATTTTGGTCGCACGAGGTATCGTCCGTCTCACTGGTGGACGCACAAATTTACTTCTGACGAACTTTAGTGCTGAGCGCCGGCACCTTCCGAAGGGCACAGCTATCGCTTCGTTCGACAATATTGTAGAAATGCGAGGCAGTTTATGTTTGTCGGTATTGGACGAAGAGCCTAATCAAGAACCAGAACCCATTCTCGATGTTGGCACCACTCTATCAAAGGACGAGCGACAGAGACTTCTTCAGCTGCTAGCCGAATTCCGCGACTGCTTTACAACGACATCACGATTTGGTCGAACACCTTTGACAAAGCACCGAATAATCACCGAAGACACGGTGAGACCTATCCACCCGAACCCTTATCGTGTAGCTTCAAAGGAACGCGAAGCCATACAACAACAAGTCCCAAAAATGCTTGCAGATGACGTTATTCAACCGTCACAGAGCCCCTGGGCATCGCCTGTAGTGCTAGTAAAGAAAAAGGACGGCACCCTGCGTTTTTGCGTGGACTACAAGAAGCTGAATCGGGTGACCAAGAAAGATGTGTACCCGCTCCCACGTATTGATGACTCCCTTGACAGATTTCGGCACGCTCGCTACTTTTCTTCCATGGACTTGAGGAGTGGATACTGGCAGATCGAGGTAGACCCGAGAGACCGAGAGAAAACCACTTTTGTGACCCCAGATGGTTTATACGAATTTAAAGTCTTGCCTTTCGGTTTGTGCTCCGCGCCCGCAACTTTTCAAAGGCTTATGGACACGGTACTTTCGGGATTGAAGTGGAAGACGTGCCTAGTCTATCTGGACGACGTTGTAGTGTTTTCGACCACTTTTGACGAGCATCTCAAAAGGCTGGAAGTTGTTTTACGTGCCACACGGTTCGTGGGCCTAACATTGAAACCAGAAAAGTGCCATTTCTGTTTTCACGAACTTCACTTTCTCGGTCACGTCGTCAGCGACGCAGGCGTCCGGCCCGATCCTGGAAAAATTGCCGCCGTCGCACAGTGCCCAGTACCCTCCAATAAGAAGGCTGTCAGACGCTTCCTAGGCCTTTGTTCCTATTATCGCCGGTTTATCGCAGACTTCGCCCGCATCGCGTCGCCACTAACTCGTCTCACAAGAGAAGATGTTGCCTTTGAGTGGAAAGAAGAACAGGAGGCAACCTTTAATGATCTGCGTCAACGTCTCCAAACGCCCCCTGTGCTCGCCCACTTCGACGAAGAAGCCCCGACGATACTTCACACAGACGCTAGCAATGTAGGTCTTGGGGCTGTGCTTGTGCAACGGCAAGAGGACACAGAAAGAGTGATCGCCTACGCAAGCCGAACGCTAACACGCGCAGAGGCTAACTATTCAACAACAGAGAAAGAATGCCTCGCCGTAGTGTGGGCAGTAATGACATTTCGCCCGTACTTGTATGGCCGGCACTTCAAAGTTATTAGTGACCATCACTCCCTTTGCTGGTTAACTAATCTAAAAGATCCCACCGGCCGATTAGTGCGTTGGAGCCTAAAACTGCAAGAGTTTGACATGACGGTCGTGCACAAGTCAGGCAAGCGACATATGGACGCTGACTGTCTATCCCGTTCACCCATTGAGTCGGCAACCCTACCCGAGGAGGGGGAAACGGCATTTCTCGGTGTCCTCGACACGACCGCCATTGCGCAGCAACAACGTGACGACACTGAGTTGCTTGGCTTAATTAACTACTTGGAAGGCAGATCTCAGAAGGCGCCAAGAGTTTTCACAAGAGTATTGTCATCTTTTTGTTTACGGGGTGGAGTACTTTACAAAAGAAACTTTTCGTCGACAGGATCCGCCTATCTGCTCATCATACCAGCAGCCCTTCGTACCGAAATACTCAAAGCATGCCACAACGAGGTGACCTCTGGCCATTTGGGTTACATGAGAACGTTGGCCAGAGTACAGCAAAGGTATTACTGGCCGAGACTAACCACAGCCGTGAAGCACCACGTTCGTACCTGTCTCGACTGCCAGCGACGCAAGTCACCACCGACTAAACCAGCTGGCCTTCTGCAACCCGTGCAGGTCCCAACAGCTCCATTCTACCAGATAGGCATGGACATTTTGGGCCTACTTCCTATTTCCACTGCAGGAAACTGCTGGGTTATCGTCGCGACGGATTATCTGACCCGTTATGCCGAGACAAAAGCTATCCATAGAGGTACAGCAGCGGAAGTGGCAAGATTTTTCATCAAAATTATGGTACTGAGGAATGGTGCACCAATCGTCGTTATCACAGACAGAGGAACAGCATTTACGGCAGCTCTTTTGGATCACGCCCTGATGCTGAGTGGAACAACGCATCGTAAGACCACTGCCTACCACCCACAAACAAACGGGCTGACGGAGCGTCTGAACAAAACCATTGAAGACATGCTTTCACTGTACGTAGACATTGAACACAAAAATTGGGATGAAATCTTGCCATACATAACTTTTGCGTTCAACACGGCCAAGGAAGAAACGACCCGCATGACCCCGTTCAGCCTCGTTCATGGACGAGAAGTACGAACTATGTTAGATGCGATGCTGCTGCACGAAAGTGACGACATCGACCCAGACGCCAACACGTTTACGGAACGCGCGGAAGAAGCTAGACAACTGGCACGTTTACGGATCCGCCAACAGCAAGAGTACGATGCAGGCTGCTACAATGCTCACCGCAGAGCAGTTGTCTATCAAACTGGTGACAAAGTATGGATTTGGACACTCATACGGAAACGAGGACTATCAGAAAAGCTCTTAAGAAGATACTTTGGACCATACCGAGTGCTGCGACAACTGAGTGACGTCACTTACGAAGTTGTTTCCGACAATTCGTGTAGTACCAAGCGTCGCCAGCACCATCCTGAACTCGTTCACGTAGCGCGCATGAAGCCTTACGTCAACGAGTGATTGCGTGACACTTATCTGTTAACAAAAACTGCATTATTGACTTCGCATCGGGTCGATGCTCTTTGAGAGGGAGGCAAATGACCCGTGTCTACATGTGGACAAAAACGATGATAGGGGAATTTAGCGGACACCAGGTAGTGGGCCTCTGGCTTGACGCGAGAACGAAGAAGATCTCGTAGCTCAGCTGTTGAGAACACGCTGTTTTCGCTGCCTCAAGGCGTACTTGTGCTTTGTTCGCGTTGTACTGTGACAATATATCTATATATCTATATCTATATATATATATATATATATATGTATATATATATATAATGATTACAAAAATCAAGGTGCAACAGCGTTATACGACATTAGAGTGCAACGAAATCAGGTTATCATGAAAAATTTCATGGTTACAAGTGAATACAACATGATCCGAAAGACCGTTCCATTATGCAATGGCTCGAGGTAGTGATGAAAAGGTTAATGCCTGTGCGTGACCATGAATGCGCATAAAACTACGTGCTTTGTGAATGCGCTGGGAAGTGCGTGCACGAGAATAAACTGGCAAACAGTGAATTTCGTTACTATAAATGTACCTTTCAAACAGAAATAAAAGAGCAATGTTGCGACATATTTCTAGTGACTGATATATAAGGTTTTGTTTTATTAGGGTAATGCTTGAATGATAGTCGTAGTTTCCGGAGATGAATCTCGCTGCCCTATTCTGGACGACATTGAACATAGGTACCAAGTAATCTTGATATGGTGACCATGTGGATGATGCATACTCTATTATAGCTACCAATGCTACAGTAATGCTATAGTATTCCACTATGTCGCCAGCTATGTTTCTGTGGATAAGGAACCCTACTCCCAGTTTTCTTCTGTCAGCCAAGTCGCAATAGCGAAGGACGTACCCATTTTGTAGCACTGTGTAGGCCTTATCTGTCCTCCTAACCTCACTGAGCCCTATTTCATCCCATTTAGTGCCCTCTAGCTTCTCAATATGTCATTGGAGAGCAAATTACAGTGCTCGCGCAGTCTCTACAGAAGCAAGCGAGTGATCGTTGGCGTGCTAGCGCTTCTCCACGTGCATAATGTTTTGTCCGTTTTTCTTTTTATAATTTTCTTAGTGTCACGACACTAATTCTTTGCCTTTTATTTGTACCGCAATCAGCGAAGCGATGATAACGATAATATCGATGTACTCTCCTTTGTGACACTTCATAAATATATCTGACAGAAAGGGTTCCTTTTCTACTCGCCACAATCACACAACCACGACTTGGTGGATCTTGCAGATGTAAAAGCTTTATTTACTAGCATTTGACGTATGTAAAATTAAGATTGTCTTGCATCCCAAATAATACCTAGGGCTCTGAGCAGTTTTGTTTCTGTCTGTTCACTGGAAATTGTCTTTTGCAACATGTAGCTAAAATAAGCTCTATGATTTATTCTTACAATGAACCATCTATTTTGTTTTCGGCTACCGATTACACATTTGTAATTCATTTCAATTTACAGTTCTGCCAAAGTGATTTCAGAAAAAAGTATGTCAATATGTGAGCGTGAATTAAGTATTCAGCAGAATATATTATGCTCAAGGCATAGTGAAATGGCAAAGTTTAGCTCGCAATCTACCTTTCACACTTGGGAGCCATCCTAACGATATTAAGAAGAGAATTAGGAACACTATGTCTTTTCTCATAAGAGCATTCTTAAAAGCCAATCAAGACATTTTTTTCGGCACTTAATTCATATATCATTTTCCGTCACAGGAAAGTTAGCGACAATTGTCATAGCTATGGAGGGTGTAACCTGTATTGTGTTTCTCTAGTTATTCACTGTGAGTGTTGGATACAACGGCTTAGATATATATTTACATTTAGTTTTTTTATGTAGGCTTGCCTATTTGTTTAGTAACAATAATCGCGATGTAGTCAGAGCAATGGGCGTCAACGTCGTGAATGGTGGTGGTGTCCTGCAACTATTTGTGCAACTATACACTACCAATAAAATCTTACTTCATGGTTATAAGGCAACACACGAGTTTGGCATAAAAAAAAGCAAAGAAGTTCATCATTCTTGAAAATACGAAGCCAAACCACAGTTTGCAAAGTTCTTAAAATGCTGTCCCGTTAAACAGCTGAACCAAATACCAATAAGCATTTCGGAAGTAAACTAACGCATAATTTGAGCCAGAAGTGCAAAACATTTGAGATACTAGCAGACAGTTCATTAGAATTGAATGAAATTGATCACAATTAGGCAATTTCAAGCAAAAGTTTTGATGAATAGACTTCTTGGTTAGTTTCAAAGTATATTACAATGTCATTGGAGAGTATCGCATAGGAAACGATTGTTGCTGTAGTACTTTGTATTTGTATCTCCAATACTTTTTGTGTAAGCTTCTTGTATCATATTGTCACGGGGTTGTGACGTGGCCGAAGACAGGAGACTTCGTGTTGGGGTTTAACTGTTTATTTGGGCGAACCTGTGCCCGGTAAACGGAAAGTCCAATTACAGCAGCAGTCTCGCACAGATAGCAGTCTCGGACTGATAGCGGCGAACGGAGCGTCGGCCTTCGATCAACAACTAACAAGCGGCGAAGCGCGTCGGCATTTATACTCTTGCCGTCGAATGTTCTAGCGTTATCGCTGGCGGTGGCGTAGCTTCCAGAACAATCTGTACCGTTCGCACAGTGGGCGTGATCTTATCGAAATGATCTACTACAGTCCGGAACCTTCTAGAAAACTGCAGGCGCGGTTTGCGCTAAGAATCGTGTGGTGTTTTGGGACGATAACAAGAACTTGGGAAATGGAACGTGGCAATATCGTGTTAAATTGGAACGGATTAATTCTCTGCTTTAATAGATAGATAGATAGATAGATAGATAGATAGATAGATAGATAGATAGATAGATAGATAGATAGATAGATAGATAGATAGATAGATAGATAGATAGCGAATGTTTCATCAACAAACCTGGCAGATGATTAGGGTGTTCACCAGCATTTATTTAGATTAGGCGAATTTCTGTAATCACTCCCGAATGGTCCGATGAAACTTTAGTGGATGTGTTTTACTGTACGAGAGAATTTTCTCCGATGACATGATGGCGTTATCCTAAAGGAAAGTGAGCTCAACGAGACATGTAGATTGGTTTGCCAGAAGTTGCGCATAATACCGAGAGTACCGAAATTGACCTATTGCAATGAAGTTGCCTTTTGTAGTGGGTGTTTTGCCAGGAAAGCAATCCTTTAGAGTGACGGTTTCATCTAACACCTGCGATTCATTTTAGCGTGATTGATTGACTTATAGAATAGTTCATTCATTTATTCATTCATTTTTTTGAATTCGCGTGTTGGTTGGCACAAAAGAGAACATGTGCAACTCCCTCTGCTTTGCCTTTGTTGACTAAATAAACGCAGTGAATAAGACGCAAGTTTTCTAAGAAAAGATTTCATGTCCGGTAACTCAACAGGAGGCTGTTTCTCATTCACTAGACAGACACCTATGAACAAAAACTCATCGCGAATCCAATTCCTGCAATTTTTAGAGCAGCACAAAAAGGCGAAAGCAAGGTACCGCCTGGCTCCTCCACGTGCTACCTTGTGCATATTTCAAGAAATATCGCAAATCGTATCAGCCTCTTTCGAAACAAAGAAACAGAAACGTCTGGTTGTGGCATTCTATCTGCTTGTTGCAGAAGTCTGCTTTTTGACTTCTCCACGAGCCGCATACAACGAATCTTGGCACGCTTGGTCGAGCAAGCAGAACTACTCGAAGAAACTGAGCTTAGATGTCTTACCTTTATTCCTAAAGAACAAAAGACACACGAGGCGCTCTGCGCATGTGAGCCCGTATACACTGTCATACCTGGTCAGTTGTGCTCGATGTGGGAAGGCATGCGAGAAACGGTCTCGCAACAAAATTGTTTGTGACGGGTAGGATTGTGCCAGCACCTGCTTTCGGCCGTTGGCGCGTGTGCATGCTTATGCCACCGAGTGTTATTTCGTATTTAACGTGATCTCTGTGCGCGGCGTATAGTAAACCGAGACGCATCGGTGGCACATGCAGGAGTGGAATGCTGGTTAATACTATGCAGTGTTTTTTCGTGCGCGCCCAGGGCGTGTCTCAACTATCGGGATATTGTCACGCGTGCTTCGCTTGTAGTAGTAGTTCTTGTTGTAATGCCTTCTAATATTTTATTGTGTTTTATATATATACATTATATATTTTATATATATACAATTATATATATACATAGAGATAGTTTAAAATGGACAATGTTGCACACACAGATATTGGTTAAATTTCTTTGCAGCACAGTTGAAGCATCTATGTAGAACTGAAGCATCAAGAGAAGCTCATGCGCCCTCACTTTATTGCGCTTTACATAGCTTGTATGCGTCCATGCAGCCATGATATGATATATTTTAAAGCATTTGTTTAACCTATATTCTTCTTATTCATTAAAGCTGGCCCATAAGTTGTGTCTTATGTAGCACTACAATTAAAGCGTAATCTGCATGGTGGTCTGAAACAATGCTTTTGAAAATCTCAAAACAACCCAGCTCTATACACGACCATCCGAGCATCAATGATAAGCACCATTATATGTCCGTACATATCAGTTGTGCTCTCATACTTAATTATTTTTCTGACCACTCCCTCTGCCCCTACCTCGTTTCTGTCGTGAAGCTGTGGCAAGTTGTGTATAGCTGTATTTATAGTGTAGGAGCACATACTATCAATAAAAATTATTTTTAGGCTACATGCAATTAGTTTTCATAGATTTTCATTTGTTTTGTCGGTGCTCAGGAGAGCTAAGCTCATGGTCGATATTTTAAAATGACATCTCTCTTTGCCAATGTTAATGAGAACAGTTTCATTAATATTGACAAGTTATTTCACATTGAATTTAGTTCTCATTATTATTGTTTCTACCAAAAAACAAGCCCTTGAAGTTATGCTTTTTTGCTTGATTTGTTTTCGTGTGACAGCATGCAAGTAAATTGACAGTTATTGTCATTCCTTGTGAATGACACATTTTTCGTTTGACAGACTTTAGCACCTGGTCATCTGCAGAAGTTGTATTCATTCTGGAAAAGGGCGAACAGCGGTGACTGACAACACAGACTAGCCTGCGTTATTTTTTGTACTATATATGTCACTGTGAATTCATTTAAAACTTTATAGAGCTCGGATTTCCTGCTGAAAATGTGACAACTGTACAGTTTCCAAATTTTTGCAACAATCCACATGCCTTTCATACACTATTGCACATTTTCGTAAGCACCTTACAAAATCTGTATATTTCCGTAAGACCTTACATTCTGCATTTTCCTTATGAAAGCTTCTGTACACTCCATACACTTTCCTTATCCTTCCATATCTTCCATAATGAACTCTCCGTATGTTCCATAAGTTTCCTTATCTTTCCGTATACTCCATAAAAAGCTTTCCGTATACGCCATACAATTTCCTTATCCTTCCGTATACTCCATAAGAAGCTTTCCGTAAATGCCATACAACTTCCGTATATTTCCATAAAACTCCTTATGTTTTCCGTATGTAGCATAAGGAAATGTTACGGAGTCCATATATTTTCCGTAAGATTTCATACGGAACGTTTCAGTAGGGTGGTTTAGCCTCAGCTGACATAGAACTGGTTTATCAACCTGTCCTATACCTGTCACTTGTTTCATCCCTTTCAAAGCTGCTCCCAAGATGTACGGCTACAGTTGATTTGCCGAAGGAGCAAAGGGATGAATTCGATGGCAGCAAGTTGTAATGTTATACGAAGTACTGCTCCCAGCGAAATTCTTTGAGATGCAAAGCAGCGTAACGCCAGAAAATTGTGCTGTGAGAAAATACAGATGCTGCAGCGTGCGAAGCAGCTTCTTTTCTGTGTGTCGCGTCAACATGGTCCTCTTAGCACGCTACCGGTGTGCAAACAGGCCAACAATTGAAAGCCAACTTCTCAACTGCAAGCCTACTTCAACGCGCAGTAAGTGCCGAGAGCATAAAAAAGTAACAGCTGTAGGCGGAACTTTGTGGACATTATTACGTGCGACTGTGCCAATTTGTACGAAATAAGCAGTTTCTACTCGTGCAACGCTGCCCCCACCACGTTCCTGTTCAGCCGGCATCCCTTCGCTTTCCTTCACCCCGCGGAGCCGGCCGAAAAGGTTTCATCTATGCTTAGGCAGCCCCTGCCCACAGTCTTTTCTTAACAAGCTTTTACTCGCATCGTTCTGAATTTGGGCATAAAGAACAACGTGATGTAGACGGCAGAAACGCGCCTTGAGAATGCATGTACCTGATATCTAATTAAAATAACAAGCAACTGGTGAACACTTACGACATTGGAGAGGCTCGTATAAGCGTGGGCTGTATTGTGTTGACCAGCTAAGCATGCTGTAGAACGTAAATCGTAGTACCAACCATTAATGACATGATCGGAAACTACAACAGCTTATTACGAGATTATATTTTCTATATTCTTTTTTCCGGCCCTAATCTACACTGATCCGCGGTAAAATGCAAGTCGTGAGACGGAGAAAGAAATCAGTTTGGGAAGACTTATTGATCATTGCTGACCAGTTGAACCATATCTCAGTAGTTTTGCAAATGTCATCAGAACTGTGAGAATAATGCAGTGGCCAGTCTTTTCTTGAGATTTCTCTATCCACAAGCTCTTACTGCCAACGGGTGATTGCGCTAGACGTGAGCAGGGCTTTGTAATTAGAGCGAGGGCAAGGCTTTACCGCAGCCTCTTCGCCCTTCTACAATTTTTTTCCACTAACACCCTAGCTAATCTTAACGCAGTTCATTGACAGGATTTCGAGAAAGATGGGATATCGCCCTTCTGCTGCTCTAGACATAGGCCTTTCGGTATGAATGTTCAATTTGCCATGAAAAGTACTGTGAACTGCCAGCTGTCAACTTTCTTTACTCTAGTTGCTGCCTGCAGTGAATTTATACTTTACAGCAGGCTTCACAATTAAGGGTTACCCCTGCATGCCGCATTAACTTGAATGTCACTTGGACGCAGTTTACGCTGATATTTAGCTGTCCTGCCCATCCTCCTCGCGGAGGCAGCCCACAAACAGCATACAGGAGTATGGGAAGCCTTACTTCCATCTCAGCATCTGAACACACACTGAAGTGGGGTGCCAGTGCCCTCGTCCTGCGTGGTCTTGACACATACGCGAAATTTAATGGCCTTGTGGTAGCCCAAGCCCTTAGAACACCCAAAATCACTCGCCCAATAAAGTTTTCCCCCCTCGTTCTCCTTCCAGAAGTCACAGACGCAGAAAAAGTTTGACTGATATCTCTGAGATGGGTTGAATTTTGAAAAAGTAGCATGCAATAAAACAAAGGAATGAACCGCTCTAAGCGGAGTTGGTATTTTACGGCACATCCAATTGAATTTCCTGATCGTCCACACTTGCCTTCTTCTCTACAATAATATCTGAACCCTGCTTTCCTAATAGCCTCACTGCGTACGCAGACCTCTCACGCAGACTTAAATACTGCCCAACTGATCAGTAATCGATATTTTACTTTCCTTCTTCCTTTTGCATATTCACCTGGCTCGACTGGACCGGCGCCGAAAGAGAAGAGCAGAGTTGACTGAGCCCACAAGTTGTCGGAATGCTCGGTTTTTAGTTTTTGGCTTAAATAGATCCATTACCACTATAAAAAGAATAGAGTGACAGAAGGAACCAGAGTGCAAGTAAAATGTCAGGTCTTTATATATTTGCTTGTTGACAAAATAGGTTTGTTGATGATAGATATGTGTGCCCCGCCGCGGTGGTCTAGTGGCTAAGGTACTCGGCTGCTGACCCGCAGGTCGCGGGTTCGATTCCCGGCTGCGGCGGCTGCATTTCCGATAGAGGCGGAAATGTTGTAGGCCCGTGTACTCAGATTTGGGTGCACGTTAAAAAACCCCAGGTGGTCTAAATTTCCGGAGCCCTCCACTACGGCGTCTCTCATAATCAAATGGTGGTTTTGGGACGTTAAACCCCACAAATCAATCAATAAATCAATCAATCAATGATTGATATGTGTGGTTTAACGTCCCAAAATCACCATATGATTATGAGAGACGTCGTAGTGGAGGGCTCCGAAAGCTTTGACCACTTGGGGTTCTTTAACCTGCACCCAAATCCGAGCACATGGGCCTACGACATTCCCGCCTCCATTGGAAATTCAGCCGCTGGAGCCGGGTTTTGATCCCGCGACCTGCGGGTCAGCAGCCGAGTACATTAGCCACTAGACCATCGCGATGAGGCCAAATAAATTTGTGTGCATAATTCAAAAACTTGATCTTGTGCCTTGGCTTGTGTAGCGCTTGCTGAAATTACTTAAAAGCTCTCGAATGATGATTGATGATATACGATGGTAGCTATTCTTCGTTGCTGTTTTTGATTTTATCATTGACTGATTTCTGTCTTGTCTCTTTCTACTGTACAACTTTATCTTATCATGAATGACAGTTTAGAGTAAATAACTGTATTCCATTACCCCACCACCTGGCCACTATGTAATTAACAACGCGAACATCTTCGACGCGGTGAGGATCAAGAATGATTATAAATACAGAATTTGGTTCTCACTGAGCTCATGAACAATTTTTTTCACAATGAATGTGTTTTATCTCATCTCTATAATGAAAACTAACAGGCAATATAGCATAGAAAAGTACAGGAATGATATTAGTAATGAATTTATTGTAAATGTGAACAAACAAAAGTAGACGAAATGATAACTCGCCACGCACAAGGAACGAACCTGCTGCTGCCGAACAACGCATTTAATGCTTTAACCTGAGCCACTACGGCGGCTATTTCCCCGTTCACTTTCTAGGGCATATACGTATGTGCATTGTAAGGTCTGGCATCGCGTGCAAGGGGAACTAACGTGTGTTTTTGCGTCCCAAATGTACGCGCTTTCCGAGAAGCCAATTGTCGGGAAGTGAGATGGCCACCGTTCTAGTACGAGAAACGTAGTAGAGCATTTTGTGGGTTTCAGCTTATATGAAAACAGTCATTCGTTAGGTAATGTGCAGCGCGGGAGATTAACGCAAATGTACAGCAAGTTTAGACATTTGAGATGGTGTCGCGTGGACAGGGTTCCTAGACCTCTAGCAGCAAGAAGACAGGAGGGTGAGAAATTCCGCTCGTAGCGAGTTAAAACGAAGCGGGTGGCTTTATTTAGAACTGATCTGGTGTGTTGATATCCGATAATTGATGGGATTCCGTGCGGGGAGCCATATTGCGGAACAGCCGGATGATTGACCTATATGTTAGCAATTCTGGTTCACACAGTTTATGATTTACATACACCAGTTTTTCTAAAGCTTTATAATATGTATTCAATATGTTGAATACATTGTGTATTCAATATGAGGCCAAGGCGTGTTGGATGTGAGGATAAGGTCTAGATACTATTATTAGGGCACATCATTCAGCGAGGAGCAATTCAAAAGTGTGATTGAACAGAGAAACAGAGGTGATTTTGCAGAAGGAAAGAGTGACTGTTTTAACAAAGTTTATGCTCATTTGCCTCGTGTGGCAAAATTGTGCAGAAGAATAACTGAAGGAGCACTGACACATAATTTCAAAGGCGAGTTAATCTACGAGATAAATTTAGCTCCAGAATATACAAAACATCTACGTGATATAAAGAGTTGAATATAGCCTAGAACCTATTTAAATACAATTTAAAAGTGAACACTGCATGACTGAGCGAAATGCGGAGCGCCTCGTGACGCCGACAACAATGCAGGGGCAACGTGTACGAAGCAATTTCAGTAGTTTGTGTTGGCTTGTTGCTAGCACGCGCCTTGCTCTTGTGCTACCTGCGTTTTCCTCCTTCACTCCTGTGGATTCGCATGTGCTGGCTTTGCTGGCTGTTAGAGCTAGTGCGTCGCCCAACCGTGCATACTGTCGTGCGCGGTGCTCCCGTCATTCGTTTAGCGTGGTCACAGGTGTTAAATTTTGCCTCCGGAACTGCTACTGCCTATCTTGTTGCTCTTTTAAACCGATGGTGACCCTGGATGCTGTAAAAACATTCCTAAATAAACATTTGTGATGCACTCGTGCAAACGAGGTTTTCAACTGTAATAAGCGGGTCGCAAGGTACTTATCCAATAAATAAAAGATAAAAATAGTTGCGTCAGTGATCCATTAGGATTGCATGTGTTCACTGCGCTCCTGACAGTAGATCATGTCTGTATAAATTACTACGCTAAGTGCGTGTGCGAAAGTTCGCTTAAGGTGAAGCTTTTGTTAATTAGTTATTTGCATCTGCCTCGATTTTTCTACTCGATTTGCTGGCACCGCAATTTCCAGAGCACGGGCTTTTTGTAGCTATCGTGCTAGATGAGCCTTACAAAGAAGACCAGTGAGCGGTCGTTAAGTAAAACATGACTACCCTCTCGAATTAAACATTTCTGTCGCTCCGTGAAGCGTTTGTTGCCACCGTGATTGGATTATATTTTCCGTGCTCTAATTACATGCATTCAACAAACTTCGCATACGAGACAAATAGGAATGAAAGGAAGCGGTAGAGCCAATCCTGCATAATTAGGCAAGACCCCCTTTTTAAAACCATTCGTCTCCATTCTTCCACACTGGTGTCGTCAGTGTTCGACATCTTGAACTACACAGTACGCACGATGGTGTTGGAACGTCTACAAATCCAGCGGGAGCGAGACGGACTAAACGCGCAAACAGAATCGCGCACGGCGGATAGCACGAGGTGGCTGTCGTTGTGATTTTGCACTCTCGTGGTCGTGGCTGAAGTGTAGTGAGAAGTGAGGTGCGGTTGTGACACAGGCGCGTTCCGAGACAAGCTAGGTGCTTGCAGCGTGAGAAGGCTGTGAAACCGCACCCCTAATCGGCTTAGCGTAGCCGCTCGCATGCCAAAGCCTCCCAAGCGACAGTTCTCTCTCCCGGGCTCCTCCACTCCTGTGCTAGCCGAGCGCCTCTCATGGCTCCTCTACTGTGCAATTCACAGAATATCGTGTTGTATACCGAACGCCAGAGTAAGTTGGCGGTGAGCTCAGCCCGCGAGGAGGTGATGCCGCTGCCGAGATAGATCTCGAGGCATAGTAGCGGGATTCCACCTCCTCCGTCTCACTCACTGCTTTGTTCTTTCTCTTCCTATCCCCGCCCATCTGTATCCTTCGTTTTGAATGAATCACCCCCCCCCTGGGCCTTCATTCGATGTGCACTTGATCGCGATGGTGTCCACACCTGTAGGAAGAAGGAGGCTTTTCGGCTTTTATTGATTCTAACCCCGTCTATAGAGACGATGTTGAAAAGCAGGCAGATGAAGGTTCCGGCTCTCTGAATGGCCGCGTGGGTGCTCGATAATAAAAATGATGTGTGCCGCATGGTACACTGTGTTTTGATGTATTTTTAAAGGTCTCTTGGGGACCTTCGACGGAAAAATGTTGGTGTGTCTGTCTGTCTGTCTGTCTGTCTGTCTGTCTGTACAATTGTCTGTATGTCTGCCCTAACGATACCTCAAACGGCCCTAAACGGCCAACCCCATCAGCAGCACCCACCAATATTGCTCAATGTTTAGCGTTCATAGTTGTGCGACTGTCAATTAAAAAGCAATTATTGCGCATATGTGAGGCGCCACAACAACGCTTCAATGTTTTGTATGTCTGCCTTTATACCATAAGAGGCACACACAAGTGAAGGGAGGCTGTACTTAATGTAATAAATTATTCGATAAGAGAAGCTTGGATTCTATCTGAATGGAAAATCACGAAAATCACACGTTATAATAAAACAGGTAAAGGATACGTTTTAGTCGATATCAGGCCAACTGCACTAACGTACGATTTTGTCAAAGTAATAGAGCGATTAGTGCATGTTCGCATAAATAAATGTGTCGAAAGAGAAAGGATTCTTCGCCCATGTCAAATTGGATTCGGGCCGGCATGTTCCATATGGCAAGCGCATATTGACCTAGACAGTAGCATAGAACTGGTGCGGCGTCAAGGGCAGTACGCAACTGGACGCAGAACCCTGGACATAACAAAAGCGTATGACAGCGTCGAGAATAGTGTACTAGTCAGTCGTCCGTAAGAAATCAATTTGCCCGATTTTTGAGAAGCGTAGGTAACAAAAATTTCTGGAAATAGGACATTTTCCTCTTCACAAGATGATGTTTCGTCAAGTACTTATAAACAGGAAAAGGACTACCGCAGGGTGCTGCTCTGTCTTCGATACTATTCAATATTTTACTAAGCTCGATTCGACGCAATGAGAATGTTCAGCGTATGTATATGCTGATATTATCGCGTTCTTTTCGTCAGGTCATGATAATCACGCTGTCTATCAAAACCTCCAATTGTACTTATCTGAAATAGAGCACCGGCTCGACGTTATTCACCTATCTCTAAACGCGAACAAGTGTGCATTTTAGTGTTTCCAATAAAAAACCCAGTATACATGTCTCTCATGCACAACTGATACCATGTCGCGTGTTAAATATGGGACCGTCACTTTAGTTTCTGTGTGATGCGATGAAGAAAGGAGCCATGACTGGGTCTTGCACACATCCTATAGTAGCAAAGAAAACTAACTCCCGCGAAACGAGACACGCACGCAAAAGCAAATCTCTGACGCTACAGAAGAGTCTGTACAGTCCTGAGTGCGCTCTCAGACTTCACAGCGGAGCAGCGGTAGTCCCTCAGTCGCCTGTCATGGACGACATGGTGTGGCTTGCGATGCAGCAGGGCGCGTGGTGGCAAAATCAATGTGCAGGTCAGTATTTAACGGACCTCTCTGGAACCATTCACATACGGGACAAGAGTCGTGCCCGGGGCCCCAGTGGTCGTAGTAGCACGGTCAGTCAGGAGGCTGCCCAGCGGTAGTCCTGGCTAGCCCTCACGAACATTGGTCGCCTCTCAAACGCCGCTGCCTGCGTGACCACGCTTGCTTGCTTGCTGGATCTTTTGTTTTGTGGCTCTCATCCACTAAGGGGGAGTGACCAAGAAGCCGGTGTTTATTGCAAGTACCTTTAGGTTATCCAGGGTAGGGGAATAGGATTACTTTCTTTGATTTTGTGGGATTATTTTGGCACAATATGGAAAAAAAGAAAGAAAACAAATAATAGAATTTGTTGAAAAGCTGAGGTGTATACGTTATATAAAATTCTTCTGAAGGTTAAATCAATACAGTGTAATAGCTAAATAATAAATGTCAGATTGGCTAGTACAAATGGAGAGCTGATCAATGGCTCAGCAAAGTAATCTTCCTGTGTTACATAGAAATTCCCAGAGAGCCCCGCAGATGTTCCTGTCGCTGTGTCCTAATAAAGCAGCCCCAAAAGACAAAATATTAGGAGTAGTAGGCAATATTCCTAGTTTTTTAATAAAATCTCAAAACATTTTTTTTATTTTTAAAACGGTGACATGTTAGAAGAAAATAGTCAATATGATTGGGTTCATTACAGCTTGAGCACAGAGGGGATGGCACCAGACCAGACCGGTTTAGCTAGAAATTAAGAGGTGGTACACGGCAACGTAATTTTGTTATAGTGACTTCCAATTTACTTGTGGGACACCATTTATTATTCCATGCGAAGGGCAGGTGCGTGAAATCTGGATTTGGTATAGTGAATTTTGATGAGCCTTCAAGAAGAGAAAGTTTTCTGAACCTCGCTGCTGTTATAAGCTCTAAGAGGCATGAATGGCACAATCGGAAGATCAAGAGATGCTCGCGCAAGTGAGTCAGCCATGTCATTTATAAAAATACTATGACGACCTGGCACCCATATCATTCGCACTAGACGAATGTTTGCTGGGATTAATGATTGAAAAGATTCTAGTACTACTGATGCCGAGGACGACGACGATAAAAATGAACAGACGGAATACGAGTCAGTGTCTATCATAGCTGTCGAATGAGTCGCAGGAAGTTAACGAAAAGCTAATATAACGGCTGTTGATTCCACTTCAAATATTGTTGTATATTCTTGGAGGCATAATAAAAAGGACTACAGCAATAGGAGAGAAAAAAATACTCACACCTGTCTTCTCGCCACTCATAGATGCATCGGTTGCAAATATTATATTGGTACCTAATTGAGACAGGTGTTCTAATAAGCCAATCAAATATTTAGAGGGCAAGTGCTTAGCATTCAGTGGAAAGATGTCATCAAATTCTATTTTCACTTGGCCGATTGGTTTGTCAGATGGTATGATCTTGAATATATTAGCATTTAAAGCATCTAGAAGTGTTTGAACAATTGCCTTTGGCGTTTGTATACACGGAAACAATGTTAAGTGAAAAAAATACCAGGCTCGGCAAAGAATACGAGCTGTCGCCTTCATTAAGTGGATTGAGAAAGCGTTAAATAGGTTTTAACTGTTAAAACACGGAATCTGCAAACAAGGTTGGGTATCGGAGCTTCTTGATACAAAACATTTTCAGCTGAGAATTTCGGCACACCTAAACAACTTTGAAGAGCTTCCCGCTCTAAGAGAATCAAGGAGTTTATTTTGTATACTGGTTCACCAGAGAATAGTACACATCCGAATTCAAGAATCGGGCGAACGCACATGCAATAATTCATGATCAACGTATCTCTGCAAAGACCAGAATGGAGCCGGCCAAGCCTACCTATCATACGAACAGCGCGTGTAGCCTTAGTTTTATTATGCTCAATGTGATATCGCCACCTCAGTTTTTGATCGTAAAATACAGGCAGATTTTAATACAGTTAACTTGGAGAATTATTTTTTGATGGTACTGAAGAGAAATAGTAACTGGTACTTCCAATGGAAAAACTACTATAGCACTTTTAGTTACGTTCAGTTTCATAAGAATTTTCTGCAACCATGGTTTCAATGTTGCCAAATAAAACTGTAAAGTCGAATGTCGTAAATAAATATCATAGTCAGATGCAGAAAACGCAATATTATCTGCATATACCTGTACTCGTATCTTATCAATCAGTGGTATTCAACTTAACAAAATGTCAAATAGCACTGACGATAGAACAGAGCCTTGCGGAGTACCTTTGTTTTGGCTATATTTCGGTGTGGAAATAGCTCGTTGGAAGCAATAAAATTTTCTGTCGTTTGAAAATTCGTATATTCGTTTTGTTATATATTGTGGGAAGGTTAGGTCTTTTGGGGCATTGATAAGAATAGCATGTTCAACACTATTATATGCCTTGGCTGAATCAAGGGTTACTAGGGTTACATATTGACGTCTGTCGCGAGCAAGCTATATACGACCTTCTAAATCAACGTGCGCCCACCGTATAAAATAAGCTAGTCTAAATCCAGTCTGGCACGCACTGAATATTGCATTATCTGTTATGAACTTCATACTTTTAATGTAAAGTATCTTTCTATCAACTTAACTACAAGTGATGTTAAAACGATTGACCTAATATTTTCTATCCGCATACCTAGTCCCTGTTATCTAAGAAGCGGTATTATATTTGCAAGTCTCCAGTCAAGAGGTAGCCAACTATTTTCATGTGAATAGTTGACAACGTTAAGGATGTCTTCAGGAGAGATGTCGAATAATATGTTTAACATTCCTGAAGTGACAACATCAGGTCCAGGACCTGTGTATGGCAGAATATGAACGACGTGCGCAAGTCCATTCCTACTTACTTCAAGAAAATCATTTCCGTATGAAGGTCTTACAAACTTTATTTGTATTTGTGATGCGAATCTCTTCTCTAATCCTAATGCAATTTAGGTTGATATATCTTCAACTCCTTCGGAGAAAGAATAACTGAGTCAATATTTACGGGTGCTGCAATGGCTTTGAGATTACAGAGAAATCTGATCAGAACTTTCTTGTCACCACTCTTGGAGAGACAGCTATAACGCTTTTCTTCATAATAATCTTTCGCTAATGAAACTGTTTTTCTAAGCGCAGTTTTAGTATATTGTTATGTAAAAATGACACGAGGCGTGTCTATTCAGATTCTATATTCACACTGATGCGTATAGCATCGACTAATATGGAAGACAGCATGCACAACCGACAGACCGCTTTCTCGTTGTCGTTTTCTGACCGCTGATATGTCAGCTACGCAGCATTACCCCCGGCGGTGAAAGCGCCGTCTTGGTGCATAATAATTACGGTCTTCAGTAGGCAGGTGGTAATGTTTTAGCCTGCTGACATGCACAACATCACTGGCTGTGGTTGCAGGCAGGCTTCTGGTCTCAGATGCAGGAATGATCTCATAGGTGACGTCAGTTACCTAGTAGAGTATACGGTAAGAACCCATGTAGCGAGACAACACCTTCTCTGATTAGCTAACTCGACGAACTGAGCACCACAGGTGAACGAGAGAACCGAGTGAGAAGCGAACGTCAACATGGCGGCTGTCATATATGGCTTTTTGGGTGGCTTGCGAAGACGAAAGTCTAGATCGGGCGGTCTGACGTGCGTGGTCGGCACGAGCAATAGCGTCACA
Source organism: Rhipicephalus annulatus (assembly GCA_013436015.1). Taxonomy (NCBI): domain Eukaryota; kingdom Metazoa; phylum Arthropoda; class Arachnida; order Ixodida; family Ixodidae; genus Rhipicephalus; species Rhipicephalus annulatus. The sequence continues at coordinate 199,785 of WOVY01000160.1, forward strand.
TGCCTATTCGGTTGACAACGTTGTAGTTGTTGGAAGTAGGGTGTCGAGTGGTAACTTAGGATTACGGCCATAGAGCAAATAAAAGGGTGAATAACCAGTGGTGGCGTGGCGCGAAGAATTGCACGCGAAGGTCACGTGAGGCAGCGCCCGGTCCCAGTCATGTTGGTCCGAGGACACATACATCGCGAGCATGTCCGTGAGGGTGCAATGTAGGCGTTCGGTAAGGCCATTTGTTTCATGATGGTTGGATGTAGCGCACCTGTGCTGCGTCGAGGAAGAGAGAAGAAGATCGTCGATTACTCAAGACTAAAATGCGCGGCCGCGAGCTTTGAGTAATTGGCGAGGAGCGCCATGGTGTAGGGTGACATCGTGGAGCAAAAAGTCCACAACGTCAGTAGTGGTGCTAGTGGGGAGTGCTCGAGTGATGGCATACCTAGTCGCGTAGTCTATAGCAACGGCGACCCACTCGTTGCCATATTTCGACTCAGAAGAAGAACCAAGAAGATCTGTACCAACACAGAAGAAAGGATCGGTTGAAGAAGTTCAGCTGAATGGTGCAGTAGGTCACTTCCTACGTTGGCATTTATCGCAGGAGGACACGTAACGGCGAACGAACCTGACGAGACCGTGCCAAAAAAAAGTGGCGACGCACACTGTTGTACATCCGAGATACACTCAGATGACCAGCAGTTGGTTCATCGTGAAGCTCATGCAGCATGGTTGAATGCAAATGTTTCGGTGCGACAAGAAGGAGCTCAGGGCCATCTGGCTGGAGGCTACGACGGTGCAATGTGACATTCAGGAGGATGTACATGCGAAGCGATGCGTCGTTCGGAGCAGTCAAGACAGTCAGTAAGTTGTAGCAGGGAAGCATCACGACGTTGTTCATCACCAGTCTGAAGAAAGAAACTGGGACATTGACATGCCGCTGAGGCTAGGCTCGATGTCTTATTCATCGGGTTGATCAACAGGGTAGCGGGCTAAGATGTCGGCGTCCAGATGGAGACGTGCAGACTTATAAGCAACCGAGTAGGAATACTCCTGTAGGCGTAATGCCCAATGGACAAGTCGTCCAGTGGGGTCCTTCAGAGAAGAAAGACAACGCAGCGCATGATGACCGGTGATGACACGGAAAAAGCAGCCATACAAGTAAAGACTCTAGGGATGAAACCAAAGTGAAGGAGTGGAAGAAACACATAGTGATCCGCTACGGCCGCGATGGTATGGGGCACAGTAACACTGCACGTGAGCGTCAGTAATCGGCGTAACGGTATAATCACCGTCTGGAACTAGACGAGCCGATGACAAAGACGCATACGCGATGGTACGACGTGGCAGGCGAATGAAAGTGGTTGGGCTCAAGCGGCTGGTGGGCTTTGCAAAGTAGTCGTCAAAGATTGGAAGATCGAGGCTGAGGGTACCAGTCGAACAGTCAATCAAGACCGAGTGTGTCGAAAAGAAATCAAGGCCAAGTATGAGAGCATGAGGGCAGCAGACTAGCACGGCAAAAGGGACCACGGCGTGAAGACCGGCAATATTGGCATGAGCAGTGCACATTACAATTACTGGTACTGTATCGCCATCGGCAACACGTATTGCTTGCGTCGTAGATGGCGTCATAATCTTTTGCAAGCGGTGGCGTAGATAAGCGCTCATAGTAATCAGGTGCGCACCTGTGTGAATGAGGGCGGTCACAAGAACGTGGCCAACTTGTACTTCAAGCAGGCTGTGGTGCGTGGGAAGCGCCAGTAGAGGATTTTCGGCCGTCATTGGTATGGCAGCTTCACCTCTATATGCTGCAATATCTAGTTTTCTTGCTGCGATCGTCCAGAGAAGCTCGGCGAGGAGAAGCGCCGAGGCGGCGGAGAGCGGGATTTGCGACGTAGCGGCGACGGGTAGCGGGAGCTGCGGGGACCAGACGAACGGGCGTCAGTGTGGCGGCGACCGGGCAAGGGAGTGTCAGTGGAAGGCTCGTAAGATGACGACGAATAGAAATTGAAGGGTGCGGCGGCTGAACGTCGAGGGGTCGTTGGGTGTATGTCCGCTGAAGTAGAGAACGTCTGACGTGGTTGGTTTGACCAACGGCGACGGCAAGAGCGAAAAACGTCTCCAGGCTGGTGGCAGAAAAAACAAATAGGCCGGTCGTCGGGTGTTCGCCATTCCGAAGGGTTACTGAAAGGCATTGTTGGAGATAAACGGCGAGCGTGTCCTGGGGAGTAAGACGGGACTTCAGAGCGAGTGAAGGGATATGTTGTAGGAAGGCCGAGGTTCGCAAACTCCTGCCTCACCACACCTTGTATTAACACCACAGACGACTGTTGTTGGTCAGAGGCAAGCGTCGCAAAAACGGGTGGCTGAAGAGGAGCCGGACAGGCTGCTTTGATTTCCCGACGAACAATGCGCAGGATGTTGTCATACGCGAGGGACTGGCGGGCGGCTTCACACAATGAGGTTGCGGCCATGTTGGGCAGCTGCTTGAATCGCTGAGTAATACGGCGGCTCTTGGCTTATTCGAGCCGCCGGCACTCTTTAATGATAGCGGAGATGGCGGCAACGCTGTTGTACACTAGAAGATGAAAGGCGTCGTCTGCTATGCCTTTCAGCATATGGGCCACTTTCTCATACTCACTCACCTGCTCGTCAATCTGGCGGCATAGGGCGATGATGTCGTGAATGTACGCGACGTACGACTCCGTCGACGTCTGTGCACGAGCCACCAGTTAATTACGCGCTGCGATCTGCCGCCCAATGTCGTCGCCAAGAAGGTCATTGATCTTCTTTTTAAAGGAGTCCCAGCTTGTAATATTCGCTTCGTGCGTCTCGAAACACACCCGCGGTGGGCCATCGATTGTAAAAAAGACATTGACAAGCATAAAAGTCTGGTCCCACCTATAGCTTGCGCTGACTAGTTCGTACCGGCTGATCCATTTGTCGACGTCAACGCCATCCTGACCGGAAAATACACCGGGATCACGAGCAGGAGGTAGAACGACGTACGTAGAAGTCACAAAAGAGGCAGGTGGTGAAGACAATGGTTATTACACCTGTGACATGGTTGGACATATGACGACGCGGCCGTCGCCGAGCTTTGTGATGAAGACAGGGAAGTACCAATCACCTCCGCCACACGCATGTTAGGTAAAAATGACACGAGGCGTGTCTATTCAGAATCTATATTTACACTGATGCGTATAGCATCGACTTAGATGAAGGCTGCTGGCTGTTGGCTGTTCCCCAGAGTCCTGGCGCAACCCACCACGGGGGATCAGCCATTTGTGAGGTGGAGTTGTTTTACCAGCTGGAATATTTAGATAACGATGTTTAAGCAAGCAACCAATTGGTAAACGATAGATTAGAAATGATATAGAGTTAATAAAAAAACGAACAGTCTATTGTGATGTGAAATAAAGTGAATTTATGCCCCAGCTTAATATTCTAATTGTTTTGTTGCCTTTAGAAAATCGCATATGTCTCGCAAACATTCCTGTGGCTGAATCCCTTTTCAGTTGCTCCAAAAGAGAAAACCACCGGAAGGAATAAATTTAGAGCCAACCTACGGATAGGTTTTTCTAGCAGTCTCTTCCTTTGGTTTGTGTATAACCTGCATGTTAAAAGGAAATGGGGAAGAGATTCACTCTCGTTGCAGTGGAGGCACTGGGATGACTGTGCCAGACCAGACCTATGTAGATGAAAGTTCAGGGAGGGGGGGGGGGCTCGGCATCTTAATCTCGTAATATTGATCTCCGCCGTTCTAGAGGAGCACCATCGATTTTTTCAAGGGCACCTAAGATGGAAAAAATCCTATGTTGCCAAGCGAGATTTTTCAAACTGATCTGACATGACAAACTTTTCAAAGCGTGCCACGGCAATAAATGCTAGCGTCAGCAATATAGAAATTATGGGATAATTATGTGAGGCCACTGCGAGTGCATCTGCATATTATTGAGGGTTAAACCTTCATTCCCTGGTATCCACACCAAGCGAATGAGTCGTAAATGTCTTGGGGCAAGGTCATAACATACTTTTAAAGCATTGGACATATTAGGCGCAATTAATGAACTACACACTGACAAGCAGTCTGAAAGAATAATAGCATCTGTTACTGATTGAGGTAATTTTTGTAACGCTAAGAGAATTGCCAGTAATTGCGCTTGATAAATAGATGCGAAATCAGGTAAACGAATCGAAAAAGACCAATTTAATACTGAAGATGCAATTCTGACTCCTGCCTTCTCTTCGCGAGCTGAAGTTGCCATTACAATCTTTGTGTCTAATCTTGCCAGGTGGTCTTTAAAAATGACATTGAGATATCTACTGGGAAGATTTTTGCAATTATTAGAAAAAATATTGTCAAATTCTATTATCATTGTTTTAATAGGTGATCTTAGTACCCGTACTTCACGAATGTTAACATGTAATGTTTCCGAGAGCTTCTGTACGACGATGATTTGGGGACACCTAAATCTAGACCATTGTTGGTTAAAAAGGATCTCGGCTCAATAATGAAAACATATTGTGACCTCCTCTGTTGGGATGCGTATATTTTTAGGAATGTACGAACTGCTAGTATTTCGAACCTAGCACGAAGAGAAGGCCGGCGCGCTTCCTTATATAAAACATTAATTGCGACAAATTTAGGGAGCCAAAGACATAAACGTAACGCTTCGCGTTCTAGTAGTACCAGTGGTCTAATTTTGTAGGCGAGTGCTCCAGAAAACAAGACTGCCAATTTCCAATATTGGGCGATTATACATACAATATGTCATTATTAGCACTTCACGACGTAAACCACAACGTTTATTGCTGAGTCTACGAAGCCTCCCTAACACCTGTGCTCCTTTAGCTGCCATATTTTCTATATGTGGACTCCAATTTAGGTTTTCAGTATAAGTCACTTCCAAGTATTTATTCGATTTCACCTGCGGGATGAAGTCCTGTCTGTAAAGTACAGAAATCTGCACTCGAACACCTATAAGAAAAATAAATGAAGGACAGCACGCACAACCGACAGACCACTTCCTCGTTGTCGTCTTCTAATCGATGATATGTCAGCTACGTAGCAATATAAATAATTTCTCAAATTCTTAGAACATTCGTTGTTAGGGAGCTTTTTCAATGCAGGTTTGCGGCGTCTATCATCTCTTGCACAATCCAGATTTCACCAGGCAGATATGAATTTTCCTTTTGTTGAAGAAATATTGAACTGTGATTTTTAATTGTGTGCTTTAGAGAGGAACAAAGGCCCATATAGCTTTCACTTTTGATTCCATACTGGGCAAGGAAGACAAAGTTGACTGTTAATTCTTTTTCAATTTAGAGTAGTTTACAAAACTTTGCACCAGGTGGTCTGCCGTCGCTAAAGAAATGCTGAATTCAAATACCAGGGGGCAGTGATCACTACTTCTAGCGGTGATGCACACAAGCCATTAAGGTGAAGGTAAGAGGTGACAAGAGCGTTGCAGTAGGGGCGTCCCCAGGATGCAAGCTGGAGGCAGTCATGAGGCAAGCGAGCGCGAAGCTCAAAACTACAACTGATAGACGAAACCTCGCGATAATTTCAGGCGGTTTAAACGATGTCTTAAATGAAGATACAGCAAGACTAGGAACCACACTGACGAAAGACGTCAATGACATGCGCGCCACTTCTTCTCAGGTACAGGTAGAGATATGCATGATACCGTAGGTACCGGTGCTTGATAGCAACCTGGAAAGAGCGGTTGTCAACGCAAACCAAGAGATATGGCGGATGAGACGAGAGAAAGGTTTTGAGATGGTGGAATTAAACAGAGAGCTGCATAGGTGAGGGTGGTTTTCAACGAGACAGAATTCACTTCAATGGGCGGCTAGGTCATGAGGTGGGTTGGCGACTTGCAGGACGCGCAGTAGCTTTTTTGGGGGAGAGCGCACCCTTCGGGGTGCAGGATAGCTAGTAACGAGAAAAACAACCAGGGAGACCCTTTGACGAGTGGTATGGACAGATACGATTCCAAAGTGGCACCAGTATCTAAGATAGGTAGAGCCCGGGGCAGAAATAGACTTAGCCACGAGCGCCGAGCCAATTCAGATATAGGGTATATTAACATGCAGGGTGGTAGGGACAGGCTGAAGCGGGAAGAGATAGAACAGCTAAGGGGGGAGAGGCCGATGGTATACGGTTTTTCGAAAACACATCTCAGGGACATAGAACAACCTCCGAACAATCCGGAATACGCGTGGGAATATTGTAATAGAAGAGGAGGCAGCAGAAAGGGGGTGGTATTGGGGACATTCATTCATAAAAGTACAGACTGGCGAAGGGTCAAGCAGGAGTGCAAGGAACATTTATGGCTAAAAAGAAAAGTGGCAGGGCAAGTAACACTTTTTGGTTTTGTGTAGTTGTGGATGGGAGCAAAGGCTACAGAGGGAAACCAGGCAATGGTAGAGCGTATATCAAAGGACATTCAGGAGTTAGGAGGAAAGTGCGAGATAATTATACTAGGAGATATGAATGCGCACATAGAAGATATAGATGGCTATACCGATCCAACAGGCAAAATGATCCTGGATATGTGTCAAAGGCTTGATTTGATAATTTGCAACAGTACCGAGAAGTGTGAAGCCCAAATAACAAGGGAGGTAGGAAGGCTGCAGTCGACAATAGATTGGGCACTGGTGTCACATAGGATGTCTGATAAGTTCAGGGGAATGCACATAGATGAAGGTGGCTCCAGAAGTCTGGGTAGTGATCACAAATGTATCAAGCTAAGTTTTGGAAGAGCAGTGAAAATGGGAAGGAGACAAGATCAGCAACTACAGGAAAATTTTTATTCAGAAAGGCAAATTTAAATTGCCACTAAACAAAATGAGAAAGTAATGACTCAGGATAATAAAACAGGGAGGACATACACAAATCTAATTGTACTGACTGAGCTAGAGCTTTCTAAGGCACGTGACAAGTCACCCCGGTAAAGAAGACACAAACCTAAAAGTTGGTGGTATGAGGAAGTTAAGAGAGACATAGCAAAACGTCAGGAAGCCTCCATGGAACACAGACATGCTAAGCAGCGGGGTGAACCGACAGATGATATTGAAAGAAAATGGGACATCTTTCTACGCTGTAGAAGGAATTCATCATTTCTGATCAATGAAAAGATTAGAAGAAATGGAGCTCAGTGGCTGGCAGAAGTACATAAAAAGATATAAAGGCAGCTGCGAGATTTTGGAACCATCTAATTTCCCTAAGAAATGAGACGAGCCTAGAGCAGAGGTTTATACCTACAGCTCCAGGTGCTAGGATATAAGGGGACGTAGCTATTGAATATATAAGAACAAGAATAACAGAAAAATTTTAACAAATAAGTGCTGTAGGCACCACAATGGACAAGGAGGAATCAAGTGGCGCAATGGCTCCATTTTCACATCGAGAGTAAAAAAGGGCTGAGAAAAGGGTTCCTAGTAGTACATCAACAGACCCAGATGGCATTCAAATTGTGCTGTTAAAGACATTAGGCCCGAAGTCTAAGCAGGCTTTGAGAGAGGCAGTGAGCAAAATAATATTCGATGGTGAAGTTCCCGATGGATGGAAACTTAGCAGGATGAGCATGATCTATAAAGGAAAGGGAGACAAAGCTCACATAGACAACTACCGTTCTATAACAGTGACATCAGTTGTCTACAGGCTGGCGATGCATATTTTAAAGGGAAGACTGCAGGCATAGATAGAGGATGGGGGGGGGGGTGCTGGAGGAACTGCAGAATGGGTTTCGGAAACACGGAAGGTTGGAAGACAATGTGTTCTCACTGACGCAGGGCGTGGAAATAGTAGAAAAGGAACAGAGACCCCTGTGGCTAGCATTTTTGTATATCAAGGGAGCATACGATAGCGTGGTTCAAGAAGAATTGTGGGGAGCACTGAACACACAAGGCATAGAAGTTGTAGTCACTAATCTTTTATTGGGTATCTATAAAGGTAACAAGGTAGTTATAAAGTGGGAAAAACAAGTATCCAAGCCTGCAGAGGTAAAACGGGGCTTAGGCTGGCGTGTCCCCTGTCGCCCTTTATTATTCATGATGCACATACAAGGATTAGAGGCCAAATTAGGGGGAAGTGGACTGGGCTTCAACCTTTCTTTCGTCAAACAAGGAAAACTCATTGAACAGGCACTACCAGCATTGATGTACACAGATGATATAGTGCTAATGACAGACAACAAGGAAGTTTGGCAGAGATTGGTGGACATATGTGGTACTGAGGGAGATAGGTTAGATTTCAGATTCCGTAAGGAAAAATCAGCAGTCACAGTGTTTGATGGCAATGAAGGTAGTGAGCTTAGAATACAGGAGGTAACGCTAAAAATAACACATAATTACAAATACCTAGACGTATGGATAAGCAATGGGGCCGAGTACCTAAGGGAACACGAAATATACTTGACGACTAAAGGTAACAGGAATGCAGCGGTAATGAAAAACAGGGCACTGTGTAATTACAATAGGTATAATGTGGTGAGAAGAAGATGGGAAGGGGTCATGGTTCCTGGTCTGACGTTCGGCAAAGCGGTCTTGTGCATGAGATCACAATTTCAAGCAAGATAAAAAATTAAGCAACGTGGAATAGGTAGGCTCCCCTTAGGAGCTCACGGGAATACACCAATTCATGGTGTACAAAGTGATATTGAAGGGACATCATTTGAGGGTGGGGAAGCTCGCAGCAAGATAAAATTTGAGAAGTGATTGAGAGAAATGGTGGAGGAGCGTTGGGCTAGGGAGGTATTCAGCTACTTGTACATGAAGAATGTCGATACAAAATGGAGGAAGCGAACCACAAAATTACCGTTAAATACTTAGAAAACAGTAGGGTTGAGAGCTGGGCTAGTTGGTGAGACATCATTTAACGAGTGTAGCGAGTGTCGTGTTTTCTTGTCCTCTTCGTCCCCGTCGAATTTGCGTTACTAAACTTAGAAAATAGCAGGGGTCCAAACTAAAAATAATTATCGGTTAGGAAGAAGGTGAAGGAAGCTGAGACCGATATGTGGCGAATTAGCATGATTAAGAAGTCGGCACTAAAGATATATCGAACTATTAAGCAGGAAATTGCCAAGGAAAGGATCTATGATAATACTCGGGGTAGTTCTCTACTGTTTGAGACCAGAACAGGAGTGTTGCGAACCAAGATATATTTAGCCAAATACGAAGGGGTAGACACGGCATGCAGTGCGTGTGAATAGCAAGAAGAAACTGCCGAACACTTGGTAATGTTCTGTAAAGGACTTCAACCTATAGTTTAGGATGATGGCGCAGAGTTTTTCAAAGCAATGAGGTTTAGAGACAGGGAGGGCAAAATAGACTTTAAGCGGTAGAAAAAACTAGAAGGAGGTTATCTGATTGGTGGCTAAAGTCAAGGCACAAGTGAAAATTAAACCCTTCACTGAAAAGTACGAATCCTCAATGTCACTTTTAAAGGGCAAAATTAAATATAGTTTTTGATTCATTAAGTATTACGGCTTGGTAGCGCTAGCCACCGCCCAATCTAAAAGGTACAGTCACATCCATCCATCCATCCATCCATCCATCCATCCATCCATCCATCCATCCATCCATCCATCCATCCATCCATCCTTCCATCCATCCATCCATCCATTCTTCCATCCATCCATCCATCCATCCATCCATCCATCCATCCATCCATCCATCCATCCATCCATCCGTCCGTCCGTCCGTCCGTCCGTCCGTCCGTCCGTCCGTCCATCCATCCATCCATCCATCCATCCATCCATCCATCCATCCATCCATCCATCCATCCATCCATCCGTCCGTCCGTCCGTCCGTCCTTCCGTCCGTCCGTCCGTCCGTCCATCCATCCATCCATCCATCCAGCGGTATCAAGAACAGTCCAAGACGATATTGTCACATTGGAGCTAGCTAATGTCAAATCTAAGACGGACCTCGAATCACATCGAACGAATCTGGGAGCTGTAGAACTCAAATCAATAAGGTTATTTCGATTAGTCCAGTCACACAACCATTTTTCAGATCAAGCATCGCGGAATCCTCGCGACACGTGATGAGAATGAAAGTCTTCCGTAAATAGTATACTTGTGGTGAGTAAGGGGTTTACTCAATGGGCCCAGGTCATCGGACGCACTCAAGAGAACCTCATAACACGAAGACGTTCTTTATATTGGACGAGGACAAGAAGACAGACGAAGAAATCTCACAAAGAACATCAGGACGATACGAGGTTACAGAAAGTCTACTGGCAAGTTCCTGTCCACGTGAGACGTAAGTCTACGTCTTAACACTCAACGCACTTAACTTCCGCGCCACCAAGTTTTCAAGACGACACTCACGCGCACCATCGTTGCGGTGACCGTAGCACCGGGCGACGTGGCCTTGAGTCCGTCGTGGTTGCGTCCACGGGGGAACACACCTCGTGTAGCTCGCTGACTGGAGATTACGTCGATGTGCCGCATCCTGACATCTTGCTGGCGTCCAGGCCACCCAGTACACGGGGTCAAAAGACCCGACAACCATCGAAGCCGGCTGCGTATGTTCACTGCACTAGTCTTCTTTCTTATCTTCTTCTATTTAATTTTCCGCTCCGGTTTCGCCCCTGTGGCGCTGTCGTCATAATCATCACATTCTTTCTCCATCTTCAAGAAACTTGCATGCTTTTTGACTGGCCTGGTTAAAGTAGTTCATGTAGCGTGCAACTTCACGGTGTCGAGGTGTTTAAGAATATCGGGATGCCTTTAGCTCGGTACCTTTGTTGCTGTTATGCATCCAGCTCGAAGTCCATTGTCGTGTCGCTGTTCAGTTCAGAATCGGTCAACTAGGTTTGTATTCTTCAACCTTTTTTTCCATGTACTAGCGCAGAACCGGAGTTCTTCCTTCCTATGTGCATCTGTGTACCGCGGTGGCTTCTCGATGTCCAAATAGATGGAGCAGTATCCAATCTAAACATTGGGGTCTGAGAGCCAAGCTACGCAGTTCGAAGCACGCCACATCTTTCGGTTGTCTCGAAGTTCGTGTGCCTCCGCACGGTACGCTGTACCTTGTTTTGGGCTCACAGCGTTCCTAGCTCAACTACTACTCTTGGAGTTCTAGCCCTTCTTGCTCGAATTATGATCATCTTGATTGATATGTGGGGTTTAACGTCCCAAAACCACTATATGATTATAAGAGACGCCGTAGTGGAGGGCTCCGGAAAGTTAGACCACCTGGGGTTCTTTAACGTGCACCCAAGTCTGAGCACACGAATTATGATCATCTTCTGGCTCTATTTAGGGTTTGTCAGGGCCGCTCGCTTTTAGTTGGGCTCCGAAGCAGGAGTCACAAATAGGCATGACCTGCTCTTCTTTTGGCCAAGAGGTTTCAGCTCACGACTGCAGAGACTATGCTGCTTCATACTTCTGCCACCTTCAATGTCATCACATGTGTGCTTAACACATTCACTTGCAGATCGTGTACCCAGAGCTACATCATCACGTTCTCCGAAATACACTTTTTCGAGTATACCTGACAGACTTGTGTCAACATCATGGATAACTATCTCATCCTTGAGAGGATTGACTTGGTCCTCTTCATTATCCTTCTTAGGTACTACCCTATTTTCAATCTCTCCGATTTCGAAGATAGCTGTGCTGATCTCAGACAACAGCGTCTCTCCATCCTGTCGCAAACGCACACGCTCATTGTCATTTTTGCACATATACCACAGTTCAAAATCAATTCTCTTATGTTCTGAAGAAGGTATTCTTGCAACATTCGCTCTAAGCTGGCACAAGACCAACCGACCTTCTCTCCAATACAAAGCAGTCTTTGCACGTTAACAGGCATCCTGTGCGCGACCGATTATCGGCTGAAAGATGTTAAGTGCCGATCATGGCAAGGCTCGCCAATTGTGGTGAGTAATGGGTTTTCTCAATGGGCCCAGGTAATCGGACGCAATCAAGACAACCTCATAACACAAAGACGTTCTTTATATTGGACTAGGACAAGAAGACAGGCGAAGAAATCTCACAAAGAGCATCAGGACGATACGAGGTTAAAAATGTCTACTGGCAAGTTCCTGTCCACGTGAGACGTAAGTCTACATCTTAACACTCAACGCACATAACTTCCTCGCCACCAAGTTTTCAAGACGATACTCACGCGCACCGTCATTGCGGTGACTGTAGCACCGGGCAACGTGGCGTTGAGTCCGGCGTGGTAGCGTCCATGGGGGAACACACCTTGTGTAGCTCGCTGACTCGAGATTACGTCGATGTCCCGCATCCTGACATTTTGCTGGCGTCCAGGTCGCGCTCGACGAATGCGAACGCTCAAGGACATGGGGTCGAAAGACCCGACAACCATCGAAGCCAGCTGCGTACGTTCGCTGCACCAGTCTTCTCTCCTCTCTTCTTCCAGTTAATTTTCCGCTCCAATTTTGTTTGTTTGTAAGTAGCCTCTAATCCATGGCTCGTACCCACTCTGGAGGATGGGCCAAGAGAACATATAGTATCATACGGACGATAACTGCATTATTGCTTACAACGAAAAAAAGGGGGTGAGGGGAGTTGTATAGTGAAGACAGTATGTAAAAAATAGAAACCAAAGATGTAGATAGTGAGAAAAAACAATTAACAAGAAAGTAGACACTAATACCTATACCTTGATTTTGGGAGCCGACCAAACAGATGGTTTCGCCAAACTCGATTAATTTGGTATGTCACGGATTTATCCAGACTTGAAAAAATTACTTTTTGACGTGTTTTTTTAGTACCTGTTTACGTGGGCTTTATGTTGAAAAACGTTTAGAGTCTTGAATAAAATTACACACCGCATCAAATGCATCTCTGGGGCAATTTTCCAAACACAGGCACCAAAACTTAGAACATTTTCTGTGGTTAAATTGAAACCTAGCTTCGCAAATGAAATATCAAAAAGTCGTTTCCTAATTAATGCATAGTTACGACATGAGCCAAATAATGTTCAATAGTTTCTGATTATTCGAAAATGGACAAAGGGGGGAAAGTGTCGGATCAGCTTTGTGTAAAAAACTTTTATGGGGGGAAACGGCACCGGAATATGGAGATTATAATTTCAAGTTTTTTTGACAGACTCCACAGGGCTTTCCATGGATATTTGAGGTGCTGATAATCTGCCCATTGTGTGATATTTTCTAAACTATCTGTAAAAATAGCAAATTTCTTATATCTAACCCCTGATAAGTACTCTAACTCGGGAAGTACTGAAATTACTGGTCCATCAAGTGATGCTCTTGCCAAAGCATCTGAGAATTCATTTAATAGTAATCCGCAGTGACCTGGGACCCACAATTATTTCAGGAGTTTTAAATGCGGTGGTGCTAAGGTGTGGAACGCTGCTAGGGCACGAGATTGTTCGGAGGTTGTCAGACCTGCACACTCCGAAAGTGAGTCTGTTCGGATGATTGCACTGGTCTCGGTCGTAGGAATTTTACGAAGAGCCAAAATAATAGCTACTAGCTCGGCTTCAAATATAGGAGTGAAATCTTGAAGCCTCACTGATTTTGCTCCTATGGCGTTGTCGTCATAATCATCACAATACTGTTTCTGCAAAAACTCACAGCCACATCAAGGGCTCTTTCATCTTGTATTTCAGCTGGCAAGTAGTTGTTGACTATAGATATGGGCGAGAATCCTAGAAAGTGAATTTCCAGAACCAATACTTCATAGTTTTGTGATAATCATTTCTAAACGAAGTGTGCTTTATGGCAAGTTTAGGATGAAATAAAAAAAATTTATCCTCCACCACGTGAGTCTCTGTCCAGTCGAAAGCACTGATAATTTGTTCAGATAGAAGTTTTGATCAGCAGACAGCCAAGTTTCTTGTAGCATTATGACGTCTGGAGATTGTTGAGAAATTAAGTAAAATAAGTATTTAGTTACAGAGAGAATTCAACGCCAGTTCCACTGAAGAAATCTAAGGCACCCTATGATGAGAAGCAAGCAGTAGCAAATTCTTGATTTAACATACTGTCTTTTAACAAAATCGCTTTAGTCCTTGGTTCCTTCACACTCTTTTATGTTTTTGAACGAGAAGAATTAATAAATTTGGCAGTAGGTGATCTGGTACGTTTCTAAAGGCGAGCATCCATATCTACATCCAGACCACTTATTGACTCTGAATCAGATATACCTTCCTGCTCAAGTGCGTTAGATCAGAAAGGCCTTGCTTCAATATCGATAGAAGCATCTGTCTTATGTTTGGCAGGCTTATTGATTGAAACACTAGAAGGGTGGACGCTTATTTATTCAATCAGATGCGCCAGATATTAGTGAATCCATAATATTATTGAGTGAGTAGGACAGACTGAGTGAAAATTTTTCTACTATTTTTCTACGGCCTTTTCCACCATAGCCTAAATGGATTGAGAAAGTGATGCATCCATAGCAAAAGGTGGACGTGCTATGCAGGTATAACCATGATTTCTGCTTCGAATTTATTCCGTTGCTTCTCTGGGAGAACATCGTCTCCTTTCAATGATTTTAAGCACCTGATGTTCCTTTGATCTTGCAGGGCAGTTAGGATTGTCTGCAGCGTTATTTGCCTTGCACAAACAGCATGTCTTGTTGTATTATTGGCGCTCAGCAGCACTATAGCCGTCCCCGTATATGTCCCCGCATATGCGGCATCGAGTGTCCGATCGACAACCTTTAGTACTGTGTCCAAAGCGCTAGCGTTTAGCACATTGCAACGGACGGAGAGTTACAGCTTTGACCCTATAGATAAGCGGCCATGCCTTGATCTCCGAAGGGCGATCCGTAGCAGCGAAAGTGGCAGATACAGTTTTAGTGGGAACTGTCTGGTTGTTTTCCTGTTCGGTACAGTGGTAAACAGAAATAACACCTGCTGGAGAAAAGATGTCCAAAACTTCTGCTGGACTTAGACTTGCGTCTACCTTCCGAACCAATCCTTTGCAGGAAGCTAGTTAAAATGGGATAAAAGAGCTCACCGGATGTGATGCAAAAGCAGTGCTCTTCAGTAGGTCTTGGATACAAGCCTTGTCTGGTGAGCAGCATAGTATCCCCCCCCCCGCGTCCAAACTGACGAACTTCTCTTATTAGTAGGGACTGGGGAGTGATCGCACGATGTTTCGTTTGGATTCTTCGCATTCTTCATACGGATGAACCCACCAGTAGTCGGCACCAAAGCGACAAGAACGCTACGGGTTCCATTGCGGAGAAACAATTCCAAAGGCAGATCCTGAGGGGAACAGAGAGTACGCTTCTGGCCCGGAGAAGAAACGGACATAAAATAAGGTGAAGTTACACTTATCAATGCCCTCAAAACAGTTGCAGAACAAAAGGTTGATCTAAGAAACTAAATGTAACCGCCGGCTATTTGACCGCAACCCTGAAGATGGAACAAAGAATGTTGGAACCAGCGAAGCTGTATCACGCAGATCGCATGCGAAGAGCCAGGTCTTGCCGCCACGCTCCCAGCTTCTGGCCTCTTTTTCTTTTTTTGTCACTGCCACCTCGCGCTTTATTTTTTAGCCGCTGCGTGCCCCATTCGGCGCTGTTCTAATTGTCTTCGTTCTTTTTCAACACTACACCTTTTGTTCCAAACAACTTTGTTCCAGCTAGGTGGCTTGGAGAGCCAGGACGCGGTTCACCAATGCACAACACACACCCAGAATACAGTTCACAGATTTTAGCACAGTTCCAGTATCAATATACATCACACACGCGGGTACAAAAAGGAAACAGAGAAGTATATAAACGTGAAAAGAAAGAACAACAAAAATCTACGATACTCTGCTTAAGTAGTCAGCGCCAATGTTGTTACTGCCTCTAATGTAATCTGTGGTAAAATCATGTACCGTGATTAACAAACTCCAACGAAGCACCATGTTGTTCAAAGGCTTAGCAGAATTGATGTGAGCAAGTGGTGCATGATCTGTTAGTATTAAAAAGCGCTTGCTATAGAGAAAGACATGAAACTTTTGCATGGCGCAGACGAAGGTGAGGCCTTGTCTTTCTACTTGAGAGTACCGTGTTTCTCTGGTCAGTAGCTTCCAACTTGCATATAAGACAGGGTGCAGAACTCCGTCATGGCGTTGAAGGAGGACAGCTCTGAGGCTTGTCGAGGATACACCTGTGCGAAATATAAAAGGCTGTTCTAAATCTGGAGAGCATAAAATTGGCTTATCAGAAAGAGAGTATCGCCGTTTTTTGGAAGGCTTCCTGACTACGCTCCTCTCAGATGAGCTTCTTGGGTGCCGGTTTGCGGGTTAATTCTGTGAGAGCTAGCGACACAGCAGAATAATTTGGCACGAAGTCCCGGAAGTATCTGGTAAGGCGCAGGAATGAACGCATTTCGTTCTTGAAGGTGGGTTGCTTGGAAGCCTCAATTTTTAAAGAGTCCCAATCTGTGGCCGGAAAATGCCGTTGCCCACATTGTCCCAGAATCTTCACACAAGTGAAGCCCACTTCGCTTCTGGGTGGCTTGATTGTTATGCCTACGTTCTTGACTTGTCGCAAGAAGTGTCCGAGGGTATTAACATGTTTCTCCTATGTTTTTTGGGTAATTCGGACGTCATCAAAGTAGTGGTAGATATTGGGAATACCGTGCATTATTTTCCCCTTTAGCCGGTTGAAAACAGCTAGTGCGATCTTCTTGCCCAATGGCATGAATCGGAAGAGATAGATGCCTGATAATGCCCAGAAGGTGGTCATATGTTTGCTCTCTGGCTGCATGGGGACCTGCGAATACCTTTTGGTGAAGTTGAACTGGGACAGGTAACGACTTTTTCCCAGCTTGGTGAACGTCATGTTTACCTTGGGTATTGGCTCACTGTCCATGATGAACACTTGATTTAATTGCCTCAAATCAATGCGCAACCACATTCTGCCATCTTTTTTCACTACGATCACCGGTGCTCGGTATGGTGAGTGTGAAGGTTCAATGATGCCTTGCTTGAGCTTTTCGTGTACTTCCTGCTTTATAGCTTTCTCGACTGAAAAAGGGTCTGGATAGTGACGAAGGTGCACAGGCGTTTCCATAGTGAATCTTGGCTGGCACTCTACGAGATGTGTCTTTCTACGGACATATGAGCATATGTCTTGTAATGCATGTGCCGTTCCCTTCGCTTCAGATTTTTGTTCCACCGTGAGGTCCGTGTCAATTTTCGCGTCCTGGAATGTTTCTGTCCGTTTCAGTACAATAAAGGGAGGGTCGTTCTTTTCACCGTGTTCGTACGTGCAGAAAGCGGCATCAGCTTGGTGTTCTGCTGGCGATAGTGAGTGACCCGAATCTCTCTCTTTGTACATTTTGAGTAGGATTATAAGAAAAGTACTTTGGTGCGTGCCAAGGTCTATAATGATGTCACTGTCGCTCCTCTTCTCGGTGATGACGAAAGGTGCTTTCTACGCCAGGATGAGCTTGTTGTAATCAGAAGGTAGTAAAAGGAGCACTTTGTCTCCTACACAAAGGTGCCGTGCCTTCGCTTTGCAGTCATAGTACTGCTTCTGGGTGGCCTTCGATCTTCGAAACATCTCCTGAGCGAGTTGGCACGTCTCGTGCAGCCGTTCTTGTAGTTTGACAACATTGCCATACGTCGTCTTTGTCTTCTGATCTAGTTGTCTTCTTGACCAGAGATCTTTGAGAATGGCCGTGGGTCCTCTGACGTAGCGACCACACAGAAGATTGAAAGGGGAGGAGCCCAAGCTCGTCTGTGAAACTTCTCGGTACGCGAACAAAAGTGGAGCCAAGTACCGATCCCACTTTTCGGGGCTCTCTTGGCCCATTTTTCGGATCGTTTGTTTTACCGTTCCGTTAAAACGTTCTAGTAGGCTATTCGCGTTTGGATGATCAGGCGTCGTCGACAGATGTTTAAAGGAAAGCAGGTGACTTAGATCTTGCATAGGCTGTGAGGTGAATTGGGCACCTCGATCAGAGACAATTTCTCGTGGAATTCGCACGCGAGAAAACATCTCAGCCACCGCATCTGCGACACTTTCAGTTTCAATCGCGTCGGGGTAACGCGTTGCAAAATCTACCATTGGGAGGACATATTCATTACCATTAGCCGATCTAGGTGAAAGCAAACTGATGATATCGATAGCAACGCACTGGAAAAGGCATACTGATGATTGGCGTGTTTCAGAGAAGTACCCGCCCTACCAAGTGCAATGAAGTGGTCTTCTGGCAAATGTCGCATGACTTTAGCTAGCGCGTGACAACAGCTTGGATACCTAGCCAATAAAACTGTTCTGAAGTCTTGTCAGCCGTTCTCTTTGGCGCTTGGTGTCGGGAAAGGCTACCTTCGTGCGCGATCTCCAAGACAGATGCCAGAAGGTCCTTCGGAACAACGAAATGATCCACTTTTCTGTTTGTGGCGTATATGTAACGCCTTAAGAGAAGGTCGTTGATGAGGATGAAGGTGGCCGTGGTAGATCACGTCGTTTCGGTCTTGTGCAAGTCCGCGATGCAACCACTAAGACTTCGATAATCCTTTTGAAACGTCGCCAACGCTTCGGGATTGGCGTCTAGCGGGCTGGCGATTGCAACTGGTAACTGGACCACTTTTCGTGAAGTAGACCGTGACACAGCAGGCAGGTCACTGTCGCATAGATACTCAGCATTGACCTTGGCATGCGCTCCGTCATCGGTTTGCTGGAATCGACTGTAGCCAGCTTATTTGAGTCGGCTTGGTCTTCAGACAGTTTGACGGAGGGGTACACACTGGGAATATTACCTATCAAAATATCATAGAGTGGTTGCTCCATGCATATGGCAAGCACGGTGCCCTTCAAAAAGGGGCAGTTTGTCTCCACTTTCACTTCTGGTAGGTGATGAGCGGAACTACTTAATAAATAGATGGTCCGAGTTTCTCAAGAAAACTTGCTGATTGGAATGAGCGCGCGCCGAACCACGACAGAGTCGCAACCGTTGTTCTCAGTACAGTGACGGTTGCCCTTCTAGGCACCCTTGTGCACTAGGCATTTATTCTGTTCGACATTTCGGCCAAATCAGGTTATGCGCCCCCACGCCAATTTTTTCAGGATTTGAAGCTGCAGTATCTGCAACAACTCGATGATTTCACAGCAATGTGTTTCTCTAGGTGTTTGGTCAGGCTGAGAAAGAAAACACGAAATTTCATTGTGGTCCTTCGTAGTTTTTGAAAAGCCCTGAGGTTTCTTTCCCTTCCAACCGGTCGCTGACTTGCTTCTTGTAGACTGAGACCAGAAGTTGGATGGCGTGTGTCCTCGCTTATTACATATGAAGCCGTGGGGCTTTCCCTGAATGTTTGATGACACCTTCGTTGATGTCCCACTCTTCACATGCACAGTTTCCTCTTTACTTCTAGAGAGGCGGGTGAGGCCTTGCACATCGAGGCAGAGATCAGCTGTTTTGGCCAAACTGTGAAAATTCTTGCGACGTCGCTCCCTTATACTACAGCGAGCTTCTGGTCACATGGGAGTGACAATTGATTCGAAACAATTCGGTCTCTCAAGGCGTGATATGTTTTCTCGGTTTTCGCCATCTCTTTTCAATGGTCGATATACGCCAGCAGTCTGCCCGAAAATTGACGTCCTGTTTCAACCGTTCTCTGGTTTGGCTTCGTGGAACTTGACTCAGTAGCCTAACATAATATATGGTGCACGTGGATTGAAATGTGCAAAAAACAAAACACTTCGCCGCGTGGTGGCGACTTGTGTGGCTTTTTGAATGTGTGCGCCGTGCAGGGGCGAATTGGGTATGTGCCATTCGGCGGTGAAGAGGACGGTGATCGTGTGCGCGGCGTGTCTAGAGACAGCGTGGGCCGTGCACAAAGGTCGGAATTGCAAGGCTGGGCTCTCCTTCGCTGGGCATCCGGTCCATGGGAGAACCCGGAGCCCTACCTCCTGCTGCCTCGACTCAGAGCGCTCCCGCATGTTCCGCTACGAGGAGGTCGGGCCAGGGAACGTGCACGAGGCCGGGCCAAGGTCTTGACGCTGTGGGCAGACGGACACACTCAGGGTTCGGCCCACGAGCACGCACAGGCCGAGGGTGTCCACCGTGGAGCGGGTCCCTTGGACGCAGAGTCCCGGCATCAACGGCCGCAGAGTGGACCTTCTTGACTTCACGCGGCCAGACCAAACACCGAGCTACGGCATCGGACAGATGGTCTACGCACGGCGCCTTCAACTCGGCAACTTCCTCGCCTCTGACAACAAACTGTACGCTACGGATTGACTATTTCGCGTAACAGCCCTCATGTTAAATTTAACTGTCTTTCTCTATTTTTTGAGCCCTATCGTGTCTGTAAAGGTGTCTTACGCGTGTTTGTCCACCTGCGTGCTGCGTTATTCTTTCTGGAGCGAATCCTGAACCCACGACAACATCACATAGCCCTCCTCTCTGTACCGGAACCTCACAAGCAAGGTCGACTTGATCACAGCCAAGTCGGTGGCATCTTCTGTAGACATGCGTCAGACTATTGACAAAGGTTCCACTGTTAGGCACAAGCTCAAGGAGAGACACCATTGGTCCATAAGTCTGCCCTGGTAGAGGCAACTCACTCAAACTTTTGAAATATATGCATTAAGCTCATCACGGGCTTTGTTGAACGCAGGGATGAGCTTGTGTGGGCTTCGAAAACCTTGATTTTTTGTGTCGCGTTCAGTTGGCTCGGTGGGGACTACTTGGCTAAATTGCTGCCATTCCTGCACGCGCATACGAAGCTCTAACAATTGCTGTTCTCCACCTTGTCGCTGTAACGCCCGTTCTTGGTCTTCTTTAGCTGCCTCCAGCCTTAGCGCAAACTCTTCTCTTTCTCTGTCGTGCTCCTTGTCTATCCATGCTTGGAGTGCCTTGCCCGAGAATCCTAACTCTTTAAAGAGACCTATTAATTTATTGATGTTCATCTTCAACCACCACACAATACCCAAGTGAGGCTACGAGACCTTTGTCTTGTCGCGCTGACGCCAGAAATGTGTGTTAATTATAGGACCGTCATTTTGCTAATATATGATGTGTGCTAGACCCAGTCGTTAGCTCCTTTATTCTCCGCACCGCGCATAAACCAAAAAAACCTAACTCCCGCGACACTCGACACGCAAGCAAAAGCGAATCCCTGACGCTACAGAATAGTCTATACAGTCCTGAGTGCGCCCAAACATTTCACAGCAGGCTAGCGGTAGTCTCTCAGTCACCGGTCGTGGACGACGTGTTGCGGCTTGCGATGCTGCAGGGCGCGTGGTGGTGGAATCGATATGCAGGTCGGTAGGCAACGGACCTCTGAGAAACCATTCACGTACGGGACAAAAGTCGTACCCGGTGCCCCAGCAGTCGTAGTAGCGCGGTCAGTCAGGAGGCTGCCCAGCGGTAGTCCCGCCTAGCCCTCACGAACATTGGTCGCCTCTCGAACGCCGACTGATGATGATGATGTTCCTCAGAGCATCACCATCATCACTGTTATTCTGGTACACACCCACAAAGGGGTATCGGCCAAGCACCGGGCGGCAGTATCTTTGGTTTTGCAAAGATAAAGTAATATATATATATATATATATATATATATATATATATATATATATATATATATATATATATATATTGTCACGTGGTCGTGACGTTGACGAATAGAGCACACTGCAAGTGGAATAATAAACTGTTTATTTGGGTGAACTTGTGCCCAGTAAACGGAAAGTTGGACTACAGTGGCAGTGTTGGGCTGATAGCGGCGAACGGAGCGTCGGCCGTCGATCAACAACTGACAAGCGGCGAAGTGCATTGGCATTTATACTGTTGCCATCGGATGCTCTAGTGTTATCGCTGGCGGTGACGAGTGTTCCAGAATATTCTATACAGTTCGCGGAGTGGGCGTGATCTTATCGAAATGATCTACTACATTCCCAAAGCTTCTCGAAAACTGCAGGCGCGGTTTGCGCTGAGAATTGTGTAGTGTTATGGAGCGATAAAAATGCTTGAGGGATGGACCGTGTCGTTGCCCCGTCTGAAGAAGGCATAGTCCCGATGCTTTATCCAAAGATGAAGGTACAACAATTATGCAAGAAAGTAAAATGACTAAATTACGACACAGCAGTAATAAAAAAAACACTGTTTCAGTTTGTTAACTCGCATGAAACGGCTTGAGGCGCGCGACATGGACGACTTCAGGTCGCGATCGGCGTCGTTGAGAGTTCGTGATGCCGTCGGGGACAAACTCATATTCAAGTGGGCTGAGACGTCGAACCACCCTGTACGGTCCGAAATACCGTCGAAGAAGCTTTTCACTGAGTCCACGTCGGCGTATCGGCGTTCACACCCAAACACGTTCTTCGGGCTGGTATTCCACGAAGATTGTAATTCAAAGATTGTAATGGCGGCTGTCGGTCGTCTGTTGATTCTTGATACGGAGACGCGCGAGTTGTCGGGCTTCTTCGGCGCGTTGAAGGTACTCACTCACATGGAGGTTTTCTTTGTCGGTGACGTTGGGTAACATGGCATTGAGCGTCATTGCCGGGCTCCTTCCGTAGACCGATTTGTATGGAGATATCTGCGTCGTCTCCTGCACCGCCGTGTTGTATAGGAAGGTCACGTACTGAAGAATGGCGTCCCACGTCTTGTGTTCGACATGATTGATTGATTGATATGTGGGGTTTAACGTCCCAAAACCACTATATGATTTTGAGAGACGCCGTAGTGGAGGGCTCCGGAAATTTAGACCACCTGGGGTTCTTTAACGTGCACCCAAATCTGAGCACACGGGCCTACAACATTTCCGCCTCCATCGGAAATGCAGCCGCCGCAGCCGGGATTCGAACCCGCGCCCTGCGGGTCAGCAGCCGAGTACCTTAGCCACTAGACCACCGCGGCGGGGCATGTGTGTTCGACATCGACGTACATTGCCAGCATGTTGGAGATCGTCTTGTTTAGCCGCTCGGTGGGGACGTTGTTCTGTGGGTGGTACGCTGTCGTCCTGCGGTGGTTTATCAGGCTGTATACCTAGATTGCTTGAATTAGGTCAGCAGTATATGCCGTTCCCCTGTCGGTGATGAGGACCTCCGGGGCGCCGTTACGTAGGACGATATTTTCGACGAAAAACTTAGCTACCTCGGATTCACTGCCTTTGGGCCGGGCTTTTGTCTCGGCGTAATGGGTGAGGTAGTCGGTAGCTACCACGATCCATTTGTTTCTGAAAGCCCACGTCAGGAACGGCCCCAGAAGGTCCATACCAATCTGCTGGAAAGGTCGGCAATATGGTTCATTTTGGCTGCAGAAGTCCCGCGGACCTTGTCAGTGGTGTCTTGCGTCGTTGACAGTCCCGGCATGTCCTCACATAACGAGTGACGTCGGTGGTGAGACGTGGCCAGTAGTACCTTGCTTGTATCCTCACATGCGTGCGGGAAACACCGAGGTGCCCTTCCGTCGGATCGTCGTGCAGGGTCTGCAGGAGTTCTGGCCTGAGAGCTGAACGCACCACAAGGAGGTACTTGGCTCGAAGCGGTGAAAAGATTTTCTTTTGGAGAAGACCGTTTCGCAGGAAGAACGACGCAAGGGCGCTATTGAATACCTTCGGGACTTCGCTGGTCCTGCCTTTGAGGTATTCTATTAGGGCCCTAAGTTCCGGGTCGGCCCGCTGTCGTTACGCGAAGTCGTCGGCAGTTATCGTTCCCAAGAAGTAGTCGTCATCTGGGTCGTTGGGTGGTGGTTGGTCAACAGGCGCATGAGAGAGACAGTCAGCGTCGGAGTGTTTCTTGCCGGACTTGTAAAGGACGGTAATGTCATATTCTTGAATTCTCAGGCTCCATCTTACGAGGCGACCTAAAGGGTCCTTCAAGGTGGCTAGCCAACACAAGGATTGGTGGTCACTCACAACTCTGAAGGGCCTGCCGTAGAGGTAGGGGAGAAATTTCAACGCAGCCCAGATGATGGCGAGGCACTTCTTTTCTGTTGTGGAATAATTGGCTTCTCCTTTGGATAGCGATCGCCTGGCGTAACTAATAACCCTTTCAAATTCGTCAGCCGGCCCTCTGTGCAAGAACGGCGCCGATACCTATGCTGCTTGCGTCAGTGTGTTTTTCTGTCTCGGTGAATTCGTCGAAATAGGCAAGTCACAGAGGTGTCTGGAGGCGATGTTTAGGCTCCTGGAAAGCGTGTTCCTGCGGCGTTTTCCAATTGAACTCTATGTTGGCCTTGGTAAAGTTAGTGAGTGGATCGGCGATGCGGGCGAAGTTTTTCACGCACCACCTATAGTAGTCGCACAGGCCCAGAAATTGGCGCACCGCCTTCTTGTCAGTGGGCGGCGGGAAGTTGGCGATGGCGGCTGTTTTCTGTGGATCGGGACGAACTCCAGCCTTGCTAATCAAGTGCCACAGAAACAAAAGCTCTTCGTACGCAAATCTGCAGTTTTCTGGCTTCAGTGTGAGTCCGGACGTCTTGGTGGCTTGAAGTACAGCTTCAAGGCTCCGAAGATGCTCGTCGAAACTGGAGAAAAACACGACGACGTCGTCCAAGTACACAAGGCAAGTCTGCCACTTCAATCCTGCCAGTACTGTATCCATAACGTGTTGAAAAGTTGCAGGCGCTGAGCAAAGACCGAAGGGCATCATCTCAAACTCGAAGAGGCCAGCCGGTGTTTTAAACGCCGTCTTCTTTCGGTCACTTTGGTCGACTTCGATTTGCCAATAGCCAGTCTTGAGGTTCATTGACGAAAAGTACTTGGCGTTATAGAACCGATCCAGTGCACCGTCTATTCGTGGGAGAGGATACACGTCCTTTTTTGTGATTTTGTTCAGGCGACGATAATCGATGCAGAAACGTAGGGTCCCTTCCTTTTTCTTTAAGAACACCACGGGGGACGCCCATGGGCTCTTGGACGGCTGGATGATGTCGTCCAGTAGCATTTCATCAACTTGTGTCTTTAAGGCCTCGCGTTCTCGCCTCGAAACCCAGTACGGACCCTGACGGAGTGGTCTGGTATATTCCTCGGTTATGATGCGATGTATCGCGATTGGCGTCTGCCGAATTTTCGACGACGATCAAAAGCAATCTTCGTATTGCAGCAGCAGGGTCTTGAGCTGTTTTTGCTTATAGTTCGAAAGGCTGGAATTGACGTCAAAAGCTGAGGGAGGGGCTTGGTTTCTCTGAGCAGGTTCCGCAGAATCGGCCAGGCCGAAAGCACTGGTAGCATTTACGATTTCTTTGATGTATGCGACCATCGCTTCTTTGTTCACATGTTTGTATTCATTGCGGAAATTTGTGAGTATAGCCGTTGCTTTGCCTCCTCGCAGCTCTGCAATTCCTGTTGCGACGGAAATATTGTGGGTGACCAACAGATGCTGACTGCCTTCAACGACGCCTTCCAAGTCGGGTGGTTTAGGGGCGCCGACTTAAATAATCATGCTGGAGCGAGGCGGAACGGTTACCTGTTTTTCCAGCACATTCAATGGATGGTTTCCTGACGGGGTGCGCGGCGGTAGTGCTTCTTCTGTGAATAACGTTATCGACTTTGTTCTTAGGTTGATGACAGCACCATGGAGGCATAAGAAGTTCATGCCTAGGATGACATCTCTCGAGCAACGCTGTAGGACTACGAACTCTGCAGGATAAATACGGCCGGTAATGGTGACTCTTGCTGTGCAGATTTCTGCTGGCGTTACAACATGATCTCCGGCTGTGCGTATTTCAGGGCCTTCCCAAGCTGTCCTAACTTTCTTCAACTTCGCGGCGAACGACCGACTAATGACGGAATAGTCAGCTCCAGTATCGACGAGAGTGGTCACACTGTGGCCGTCGATAAGAACGTCGAGGTTGCTAGTTCGCCGTCTTGTGTTGCAGTTAGGCCGTGGCGTCGGATCAAGGTTTCATCAATTTGTTCCGCTGCTTCTAGTTGCGTCGTCAGGTCACCCTCGGTGAATGAGGTTTCGTCGTCGAGACTTTGCCTGGTTGGCGTGGTGTTCGGAAAGCTCCATCGCGGCGTCGTCGTCGTCGGAGGATCATCGGTAGTACGTCGCACAGCAACCGCACCTCCATCGGTTGCTGCCCTTAGTTTCCTGGATACGGGCTAAGAGACCGACCACGCGTTGTGCAAGAGTACTGCCGGTGGTACGGTGACGTGTGGCGGCTGGGCGACGTTGAACGGGAAGGACTTCGTGATGTCCACTGAATTTCTGTCAGGTAGTCGGTGATGTCACGTGGCCGTTTCCCTGGCTGCGCACGTGGTGCATTGACGGCGAAGCCATGCCGCCCCTTCTGTCCGTACTGGCAACGGCGGTAAGTGTGCCCGGCCTCGCCGCAGTGGTAGCACAGTGGGTGGTGGTCAGGGGTGCGCCAAACGTTAGTTTTCCTCGGCGCACTGCACTGGCCCGCTGGAGAACGGTAGGTCGTCGGAGCGGGTGATGGAGGCGGTGACGTCTGGCGACTGAAGTGGGATGGGGCGGCGTTTTGGGGTGCGCGTGGAGGAGGGGCATGGCGGCGGGCGGCAGCAGCATAGCTCATGACTTTGCAGCTGCGGCTCTTGAGGCTGAGGAATGCCCAGCGATTGCTGGATCTCCTGGCGTACGACGTCGGCGATGGATTCCACGTGAGGCTGCGCTGAAGAAATTTTCGCTGCTCCTCTTGCACGGTCGCTCGGATCGTCTCACGCAAGTGGGTGGTTCCTGGCGGTTGAATGCCGGTGTAGCTTGAAGACGAGAAGCTACGGTTATATTGCCACGTGCATATCTCGAGTATCTTCTGTATCGTAGATGCTTCTGAAACGAATTCAGCGACCGTCTTTGGCGGGTTTCTGATCAGGCCGGCGAAGAGTTCCTGCTTTACTCCTCGCAAGAGCAGACGGACCTTCTTCTCCTCGGACATGTCGGAGTCAGTGGGGCGAAAGAGTTTAATCATATCTTCCATGAATAGCACCCCGTTTTCATTTGGCATCTGCATCTATGTTTCTACACTCTAAAAAATATTGAGTAAAAAGGGCGTCTTTTTTCCCGCAACAATAATCGTCATCAGGTTGAAAACTCCGCGCTGTCTACTTTCCTATCGAGAATGCAATGCAACCCTGATAATGGGCATGTCGATCATGACAGCAATGTACCGGGCGCGCGGCGATAGCGCAGGGATGGAACGCAATATAGATGACGATTATTGTTGTGGGACAAAAAGACATCCTTTTACTCGCTTTTTTTAGAGTGTAGGAGAGCTGCGGCTGCTCTCCACAATGCTGCTCCATTCGTCCACGTCACGACCCCGTGACATCTGGTGGAGGTGCTTTTTCTTCCATGTAGCGGACGCCTCCGTCAAGCCGTGTACCCAGCACCTCCACCAGATGTCACGGGGTCGTGATGTGGACGAATGGAGCACACTGCGAGTCGAATAATAAATTGTTAATTTGGGTGAACCTGTGCCCAGTAAACGGAAAGTCGGACTACAGTAGCAGTGTTGGACTGATAGCGGCGAACGGAGCGTCGGCCGTGGATCAACAACTGACAAGCGGCGAAGTGCGTCAGCATTTATGCTGTTGCCATCGAATGTTCTAGCGTTATCGCTGGCGGTGACGTCTGTTCCAGAATATTCTATACAGTTCGCGGAGTTGGCGTTATCTGCCACGATAGAATTACTGCCATATTTAATTCATATCCTAATTTTTTCAAGAGGAGCTACCAGGTCTCTTTTCCGCTGATAAATAGGGTAAGGGGACCGCTAAGAGATACTGTGGCTAGTGCATTCTCCATCTTCGCCATCTCATTGAGATGTATGCCTAAATTGGCTGGTACCCATAACAGCTGAAGTTACGGCGTGGATTCACTCCCAGGTTTTGGCTTGCTTTTCTTTTTTGCCGCTCCCCCCACACGCTCTTTTTTTCGGCCGTGCGTGCCGCATTCGGCGCTGTTATTGTTGTTTACGTTTTTCCTTTACTGCATACCATTTCACAAGTGCAAATCATCGAATATCTAGGAGTGATATACGACAGCTCTCTAGTATGGCGAAAGCACATCGAATATGTTGCTGCAAAGGGTGTCCGGGCAGTCGGCTTATTACGGAGAGTAAGCAACAGGAGATCAGGAGCGCGCAGAGCCAAGATAGTATCAATATACCGCATGTATGTGAGGCCGGTTGTAGAATTATGATGTGTTTTATACTCCGGGGCAGCAGCCTAAAAGCTGCGTCCTCTTGTTTTTCTGGAAAAGCAGGCACTGAGTATGTGCTTAGGGCTTCCTAAATTTGTAGCGAGTAACGTTTTATTTATAGAAGCTAGAATTCCCTCACTCCTTACCAGATTCAGAATGTTGACTGTACAAACGTACTTACTTAAGGGCACTTGAATCTCCTTCGAAGCGCAAAAAAACATTCTTCATTGCGTAACCAGGTTTATTTTTTGATTGTCATTGGCATAGATTTCACACACCTCAAGTAAAGTTTGTGCAGTCTCTTCTGTATCCACTGTACGCGCAAATTAGGCAGGTTCTGCCAATTGGTAGCTCGACAAGTTCTCTCCAAATATATTTTGATGATATTTTCTCTAATAGTGCTAAATACCTGCCAATTAATTTGTTAGGAGCTACTTTACAGGACTACCTGCTAGGAATGAAAGCACGTGTCATCACTGCGTGTCCTCACTGCGACGGACGCCTCACAGTGAGATGAAAAGAGTGGCATCAGTATATTCTGCCTTGTTCTAGACTCGCCCTTTTCCCTCCGAATTCCAGATTTTACACCAATCTTTACTGCTGAATATTCAGTCGTAGTATTGGCCCTTCAAAACCTGCCAGCATCAGTGAATTCCGCCGTAATATTAACAGACTTCTTGTTGGTCTGTAGTGCGCTCACGGCATCCGGTGATTCGAAGGCATTAGGCAAATTCAACTTTCTAGTACCGAGCCACTTAACCCAGGTGCAATTAGTGTGGGTGCTGGGGCATGGAGGCGTAACTATATACAAACAGCTGGTGGACTAGCGATAGCGGTGTTAGACTGACAAGCTATCAATACTACCCCTACAACCGCCTTTAGAGTACCTTTACATTTATGAGGCAAATGATGATGCGAGAATTCTCTACACCATATTAAAAAGTCATCTGGATTTCAACCATTTAATGACACCCTGGAAAACTTCCTCATGTCATAACCGATGCCTGGAAGTTTTAATCACTTGATTACGCTGTCATATTTCGTTAAATTTTTATTTGTTAAAAGCAGGCCTGACTTCCTCCCTACTTTGTTCTTTTGTGGAGAAAAGGACACTGTGGAGCACTTTTTGATCTCTTGTAGAAAGTTTTCAACATTAAAAAAGTATCACTAGAAATACCATTACGAATCATTGGCTTAGCTTTGACAACGTCAAATTTACTATCCCTAGGTGCACATACCCTAGGGCACAGCAACGGGACTGTGCGCGCGGCCGTGCGAAATTTCATTGTACAGTCTAGGAGATTTACTCAATAACCTCAATACCAAAAGGCTTTCAATTAACCCATGTAGACTATAAAAATCTATTTGCTATCAATTATTTATTTCTTATTCAGTAGAAACTAATTATTCTAGATTTTTTCTCGGAATAATTTACAAAAAATCAATATTTCTGTTTATTTTGTTTTCACCAGTATATAAATATATGGATTTCCTTTTTTGTTAAGCTACCCAAGTCTTGGTAGATCCATCATATGGATCATATGGCATTGTGTACATATGGCATTGTGTAACGCATCTACAGCTGCGTTACACAATGCCATATGTACTGCGAAAACAAACTAAAAAGCAGAAACCACCGAATTTATAGATAATGCGAAGAATAAATATTACAAACTGCAGCATTGGTCTAGCATAAAAGCAAGTGAAGCACCAAAGCAAAACAACACAGTTCAATGCGAAATAACAGACTATGGTGACTGCCAGGTGCACACATGGAATTTATAAGGCTCAGAAGTACAAAGATGCAATTACTTTACATTGTAGGAAAGAGCACTTCAATAGAAGAAATTTCTACGATTGCGGAAGAAAGCTCATTGCGAAGAATGGTCGTTCTCAGAAAAAAGGCAGTTGATGAAAAAAAATGTATTGCATTTATAATCTCTAATCGTGTGTCTATAATCATTGTGGGCTGAAAAGAAGTAATGCCGGCTAAAGTTTACGTCGCGACGAATGGGAGTTTGGGATTAAAGTATGCTATGCAATACCTTTCGTTGAAAGAACGCCCTTCTGTGCTGCAAAGACTTTCATTTTAAATTCAGCCTAAATCTGTAACACTGCCGTCAGCCGTCTGTCATACAGAAGCAAAATCAATCATATATCTGGCCGCCGTGGACTTTTCCAATATTGTTTGATGCTGATGAAGTGTCCCTCACAGCATGCATGTTCCAATTCTGAGCTCACGTACAAGACTGTATATGGCTGGGATGCGCAATGAATATAGCGCGTCAGAAATCTTCCGCCGAAACTTTAGACGCGGCTTTAGACGCAGTTTCAGTACAATCACTCAACTTACCGAATTTAGTCATGATGTTATTGAAGCCATTGACTCGGGTTATCAGGTAGATGCTATTTTTATTGACTTATCGAAAGCTTTCGATACAGTTCTCCATTCCAAACTCTTACTTAAACTTAATTTCATAATAAAAAACCCGCTGCTCGTAGGTTGGATATCTAGTTTTCTCTCGCACCGCTCGCAGTATGTATTTTTTAACTCAACGGCATCCAGTACCGCTGATGTAACTTCAGGTGTTCCGCAGGGCTCAGTACTTGGACCCCTTCTTTTCTTATTATTTATTAATGACATATCCGGTAATCTAACGTCTCAGATTAGGCTATACGCCGATGACTGAGTGATTTATCAAAAAATACTTGTGCTGAGGATCACGAAAAACTGAACAACTCATTTTCCAATTTTCGCACTTGGTGCCAAACCTGGCAAATGAATGTAAATTTCCAAAAAACTGTGTGCATGACATTTTCTACTCGGCCATCCGCTCATCTATTTCCCTACTCATTCGATGGTTATCATTTAACAAGAAAAAGGGAATATAAGTACCTCGGCCTTCATTTCACTCACAACATGTCCTGGTCCAAACACATTGATATTACGTATAATAAAGCCCTGAAGATATTAGGTTGCTTACAGCGCGTTCTCCGTGTAGCACCAAAAGAAACCAAGCTCTTAACATTTAAAACGTTAGTACGGCCATTACTCGAATACGGTTGTGTCGTGTGGAATTCACACAAAGCGTCCGACATTGCAAAACTAGAATCCATACAAAAAAAAGCCGTCCGTTTTATCTGCCGAAGATATGACCGGGATTTTTCGCCTACGTCCAACTTAGCACCTTTGGGTTTAACTCCTTTATCTGCCAGGCGCCATTCAGAATGCTTAAAGCTCCTGTCATCATCATCATCAGCCTGTCTACGTCCACTGCAGGACAAAGGCCTCTTCCATGTTCCGCCAGTTAACCCTGTCCTGTGCTTGCTGTTGCCAATTTATACCCGCAAACTTTTTAATCTCATCTGCCCACCTAACCTTCTGTCTCCCCCTACCCCGCTTCCCTTCTCTGGGAATCCAGTTGGTGACCCTTAATGACCAGCGGTTATCCTGTCTACGTGCTACATGCCCGGCCCATGTCCATTTCCTCTTCTTTATTTCAGCTATGATATCCCTAACTCCCGTTTGTCCCCTAATCCACTCTGCTCTCTTCTTGTCTCTTAAGGTTACACCTACCATTTTTCTTTCCATTGCTCGCTGCGTCGTCCTCAATTTAAGTTGAACCCTCTTTGTGAGTCTCCAGGTTTCTGCTCCATAGCTAAGTACCGGCAAAATACAGCTGTTATATACCTTACTCTTGAGGAACAGTGGCAATGTACTTGTCATAATTTGAGAGTGCCTGCCGAATGTGCTCCACCCCATTCTTATTCTTCTAGTTACTTCAATCTCGTGGTTAGGCTCTGCGGTTATTACCTGCCCTAAGTAGACATAGTCTTTTACAACTTCAAGTGCATTATTACCTATCGCAAAGCGCTGCTCCTTTCCGAGGTTGTTGTACATTACTTTCGTTTTCTGCAGATTAATTTTAAGACCCACCTTTCTGCTCTCCTTGTCTAACTCCGCAATCACGAGTTGCAATTCGTCCCCTGAGTTACTCAGCAATGTAATGTCATCGGCGAAGCGCAGGTTACTGAGGTACTCTCCATTAACTCTTATCCCTAACTGTTCCCATTCTAGGCTTCTGAAAACGTCCTGTAAGCGCGCAGTGAATAGCATTGGGGAGATTGTGTCCCCCTGCCTTACACCCTTCTTTATTGGTATTCTGTTGCTTTCTTTATGAAGCACTATGGTAGCAGTTGATCCCCTGTAGATTTCTTCCAGAATGTTTATATATATTTCATCTACGCCCTGATTCCGCAGTGTCTGCATGACGGCTGATATTTCTACTAAATCAAACGCCTTCTCGTAATCTATGAAGGCTATGTATAGTGGTTGGTTATACTCTGAGCATTTCTCTATTACCTGATTGATAGTATGAATGTGGTCAATTGTTGAGTAGCCTGTTCTAAATCCTGCTTGTTCCTTTGGTTGATTGCATTCTAATGTTTTCTTTACTCTGCTAGCAATTACCTTTGTAAATAGCTTGTATACTACAGAGAGCAAGCTGATCAGCCTGTAATTCTTCAAGTCCTTGTCATCTCCTTTCTTATGTATTAAGATGATGTTAGCGTTCTTCAAGACTCTGGTACTTTTCCCGTCAGGAGACACCTCGTAAATAGAGTGGCTAGTTTTTCTAACACGATCTGTCCTCCATCTTTCAGCAGATCTGATGTTACCCGATCCTCACCAGCAGCTTTGCCTCTGTGCATGCTCTCCAAAGCTTTTCTGACTTCTTTTATCATTACCGGTGGGGTGTCGTCTGGGTTACTGCTAGTTCTTATAGTATTAAGGTCGTGGTTGTCTCGGCTACTGTACAGATCTCTGTAAAACTCCTCCGCTATTTTAACTATCCTATCCATATTGGTAGTTATTTTGCCTTCTTTGTCCCTTAGTGCATGCATCCGCCTTTTGCCTATCCCAAGTTTTCTCTTCACTGCTTTGACGCTTCCTCCGTTTTTCAGAGCGTGCTCAATTCTCTCCATGTTATACCTTCTTACATCGCATACTTTACGTCTATTAATGAACTTCGAAAGCTCTGCCAGTTCTATTTTCTCTGTTGTACTTGACACTTTCATGATTTGACGCTTCTTAATTAGGTTATTCGTTTCCTGGCAAAGCTTGCCGGTGTCCTGTGTAGCTACCCTGCCTCCAACTTCCACTGCACACTCCGTGATGATACTCGTCAGATTATCATTCATTGTATCTACGCTAAGGTTGGTTTCCTCGCTAAGAGCAGAGTACCTGTTCTGCAGTGACACTCTGAATTCCTGTACTTTCCCTCCCAGTGCTAGCTCATTGATTGGCTTCTTGCGTATCAGTTTCTGTCGTTCCTTCTTCAAGTCTAGGCGGATTCGAGCCCGTACCATTCTATGGTCACTGCATCTTACCTTGCCAACCACTTCCACATCCTGCACGACTCCTGGGTGTGCAGTCATTATAAAGTCTATTTCGTTTTTATTTACGCCATTAGGGCTCCTCCATGTCCACTTGCAGTTTTCTCGTTTTCGGTAGAAGGTATTCAAAATACGCAGATTATTGCGTTCTGCGAATTTTACTAGTAGCTCTTCCCTGGCGTTTCTAGTGCCGATGCCATAATCTCCTACTGCCTGGTCTCCAGCCTGCTTCTTCTCTACCTTTGCATTAAAGTCGCCCATTACTATAGTATACTGTGTTTTCACCTTACTCATTGCCGATTCCACGTCTTCATAGAAGCTTTCAACTGAAGCGTCATCATGGCTGGATGTAGGCGCGTAAGCCTGCTACTACCTTCATTTTGTATCTTTTATTCAGTTTATTTACAATGCCTACCACCCTTTCATTAATGCTATAGTAATCCTCTATGTTGCCAGCTATGTTTCTGTGAATTAGGAACCCTACTCCCAGTTCTCTTCTGTCTGCCAAGCCCCGATAGCAAATGACGTGCCCATTCTGTAGCACAGTATAGGCCTCATCTGTCCTCCTAACCTCACTCAGCCCTATTATATCCCATTTAATGCCTTCTAGCTCCTCGAATAATACAGCTAGACTTCCCTCACTAGATAACGTTCTAACGTTAAACGTTGCTAAGTTCAAGTTCCAATGGTGGCCTGTCCGTATCCAGAGATTCCTAGCACCCTCTGCTGCTTTGCAGATCTGACCGCCGCCGTGGTCAGTTGCTCCACAGCTGGTGGGGACTGAGGGCCGTGAGTTAATTGACGAATGCCTACGGGAGGGGGTGGCCAGATACTGCACCAGGGTGGCCAATCCTTCTCTGGTGAGATCATCGGTGCGTACCGGCTTTAAGCCGGTACGATCAGACAGTAGTGGGAATGCTCCATGCATGTCTTCCTTATTGTTGTTCAGCAGCGTTGGCGGCCACCCACCACGGAGCCCAACGAGGGGACGCTACAAGTTTACAATTGCTGAAACCTGCAGACGCCAGCCGTAGAACGCCACTATAACCCAATGCGCCTAGACAAAGGTAGGCTATTTGCACAGGGTTAACCCTAGCCGCCAGGAAGTTTGGAAGTAAACGGAAGAGAGTAGAAGACAGGACAGATAAATAGTAAGAGATAAAGACGAAGATGTAAGGAGAGAGAGATAGGAAAAGGCGACGGCCGATTCCCCTGGGTGGCACGGTCAGCTCAGGGGTGCCGTCTACGTGAAGCCGGGGCCAAAGGGGTGTGTTGCCTCTGCCGGGGGGCCTTAACGGTCCAATCACCCAGCGTCGGCTCAACCCCCAGGATCCCCTTTTCCTCGGACACGGCAAAGCCACGCACGGATAGGCGTGGGAGGGAGTCTACTCCCCCGTTAGCTAATACAGTAATAACAATTATTTAAAAAAATGCGCAAGACAACCAGTCGTAGCGACGTTTCTTGCAATATTAAAATAAATTCATAAGAAGTTCTCAATGGCAGAAGGAAGGACAAAGGGTCAATGTCTTCGTGGTTTGAAGTAGTCAATAGGTAAGGTAGCCTGTAGGACAATGTTCATCCTAAACGCTTTTAGCAACAGGTAAAATCCACATTTAATTATTTGTACCTAGTGAGACAAACACATGGGTTTGTCTAAGACAAACACTCGGCGGCCACTTTTCGCACCTCCCCATTCTCTGGCCTTGAGAGTCTTAGAGGAACGGGCCGCTTGACAGGAGACCTGATCTCCAAGCTCACCAATTATTATGGGTGGGCTCTGAAGACAGACACACCGTGGTGATGTTGATGTTATTGTAGCGAAACGTCGGGGTTGTTCAAGTTAGGCGCATCGGACGACCAGGGAGACGATTAAGTGTGGGTGAAACTCCGCGGAGGCAATCGATGAGACGTCAACAGGATGATTTCGGGGAGCACTCATTGGGGGTTTATTTAGCTAACACAACTTCAATTTACAAAATGCACTGGGTCACAAAGACAAAACATAGGAAATGGTGGCATACCCCTCGGCCTGCATGGCCTGGTCTCCGGTGGTGCGATCCGCTGTTGACCCCGACTCCGCTCACTTTTCAAGTTCAAACATCCTCTTTTTAACCCTTGGTCGAACAAAGAGTCTTCACAAAAACCAATCACATGTTGGGACTCGCAGCATCACAACCAATCACAGAAACACTTTCATAAAAGGCACTACTATTTGTAAAAACCTCCTTACCAAAATGAAACACGCAAAGGGAAAGGTCCTCCGCACGTGACACTCTCTCCCATACCAAGCCGTGCTGCCTCCTTCGGCCCACTACCGTCGGCGGCCGTTCCCACGCTCGGGCCCCGTAAGTTCTTTCGTTAATTGTTGCTTTCTAGAAGCGTCCTTAAGAGCGATGGGTACATTATTGCTTACCAGGTGTACATGCGACAGCGACGCGCCCCGACATCCTAACAAGAGCGCGGGGGAATATGGTCGTTTACCGGCCACCACTATGTCTCGGTCAGGCTAAGTGGTCGCGTCCCCATGTCATTCTCAATGACACGCGTGCCTGTTAACAATGGCTTAGACTCAGGTGGTGGCGCCGGACCTGCCTCTCGCTAGACGCTTTTCCGGGTAAGCTTTCCCCTTCTAATCCCGAACGGGGGCGACCTTGACTGCTACGTTTGTAAGCCGTAAATGCAGCGTGTAGGCGCCTGTCCCAGGCTGGAAAACACGATTTACCCCACATTCCATTAAAGTCAAAAGCCGAAGCTCTGTAATGGCCAGAGAAACAAACCCAAAGGTAGAAGAGTACAAAGAAAGACTTAAAAAAGAAGCAGAGGAGTTGGTTTTGCACAAATTTCCTGAGAAGATACTGGAGCTGGAAACCTTGCTCTCGCGACACCTCCCCCCTACGAAAAAGAGTGCCCCACTCGTTTTATCTGCAAAACACGACAAGAAATAGACTAATTGTACAAAAAGGTTTTGCATTCAACAAGTGTATGAGACGCTAATTTAAAGACACTTATGCATGTGTATAAAAGGTGAGAGGCTTTAAAAAAATACAAAAAAACAACAGATGAAAAACAAAACAAAATCATTCGACACAGAAATATATGGGTTCACTCATCGGTACTGCAATACAATTCAGTGTCCGTTTCGTAAGCACTGACATTCTGTTGTGCGTTGTTATTACTTGAAAATGTCTTCCAGTCCGAGTGAAGTTCAGTGTCCGTGTCGTAGCTTTCGCACTGCTGTACTGGAACACTGGTCTGTGTCCCGCGCACACAATGTTGCAAACGGAGTTCCTGACCCACTCGCGAACCACACTCGCGCACATCACCATTGGAGCCGCACTCGCGCATATCACTTTGATGGAATTCCTGTTCATCACTCGTTGCACTGTTCCCGCGCACAACACTTCGATGCAATCCGTGGTCATGTCTCCTGGCACTGCCCTCGCGCACATCACCACCGAGATCGCGCACCTCATGATTATCATCAGACTCATCGTCCGCGTCGTCGGCATCGGAGCCCAATCGAACGTGGCAGGGCTTTAAACGCGCCACATTCACAACGTCACGTTTTTTCCCAGTTTGGTCTACCACCTCCCAGTTGTTCTCGGCTACCTGGCGCACAAGACGGAAAGGTCCGTGATATTTGTGAAGAAGCTTCGTCGTCTTCCCTTTCGCCCGGGAGGGAGTCCACAAGTACACCAAGTCGCCCTGATGATAAACAACACTTCGTCGCCTAGCATCATAGCTGCGCTTGTTCTTCTCCTGCTGACGCTTCTCCCGTTCATTTACTATTTTTCGAGCCTGCCGCAGCCTGCGCGCCACTTTCATTGCATCCAGGGTGTAGTCGAATCCGCGTTGCGCGCCCGACCCTACATCCACCGGTAGTGTCGGTCATGTCCGTGAAGAAGAAAGAAGGGAGTGAATCCAGTTGTCTCGTGGGTGGAAGAATTGTATGCAAATAGAACGTACGGTAGGAATTCATCCCAGTCGCGGTGGTGTGAGGAAACGTACATGCTGAGCATGTCAGCCAACGTGCGGTTAAAACGCTCGCACAAGCCGTTGGCCTGTGGGTGGTATGCTGTTGTGGTGGCATGCTCGCTACCCACGAGCCGGAATATTTCTTCGGTCAAGTTGGCGACGAAGTGCTGCCCACGATCGCTTATTACTTTCTCCGGGGCACCATGACGTAGGACGATTTGTTCGAAGAAAGCTCTGGCTGCTTCTGCGGCAGTGGCCGCTGGACACGCGACAGCCTCGACCCATTTCGTATGGTAGTCGGTAATCACGACGATGTAGCGGTTCCCTGCTTTGGATTTAGTGAAAGGCCCAATGATGTCCATGCCCACCTGCTGAAAAGGTCGACCTGCAGGTGGGATCGGTTGGAGGAAACCGACCGGCCTCCCCGGTGGTTGCTTTCGTGTCTGGCAGTCGGGGCAGGAGAGAACGTACTTGCTCACGTACGAGAACATCTTCGGCCAGAAATATCGGTAACGAACTTTCTCCCATGTGCGCTTGACACCTAAGTGGCCTGCCGTGGTGGCATCATGGCAGTACCTTAAAATCTCAGATCTCAAGCACTTGGGGACAACGAGCGCAGCACGATCCTCCTGAAACCCTTTCGCCCTTCGATACAGTACACCGTCGATTAACCGAAAGCTCCGTGCCGTTCTTTTAGTTTTCCTGACAACGGGCGCATCCGGGTGCTCGAGGTGCTGCATAATTTCTTTCATCCATGGGTCTGCCCTCTCCTTTTTTCCAACATCCACCTGATCCAGAACCAGCAACGGTAAGGGGTTTTCTTCGCTTACAGGCGCGGGATCATGAGGAAGGCGGGAAAGCGTGTCGGCATTTCCATTCTTGAGGCCAGGGCGGTGTCGCAACGTTATGTCGAATTCCTGAAGCAACAGGGACCATCGCATAAGACGACCGTTCGGATTCCTTACTTTCATTAGCCAAGCCAGGCTGGCTTGGTCAGTCACGACCGTGAACTTAGAACCAAAGACGTATGGCCGAAACTGTCCGCAGGCGTACACAACGGCGAGGCATTCTTTTTCAGTGGTACTGTAGTTCATCTCAGCCTTGTTAAGGTGCCGGCGGGCATAGGCGACGACTCTCTCTTGAGTTCCAATTTTCTGTACAAGCACGGCGCCAATGCCGTAATCACAGGCATGAGTGTGCACCTCTATCGGCTTTCCCGGCTCAAACTGACGCAGAATTGGGGCTGTGATCAGCTTCTCTTTGAGTGTTTGCATGGCCACTTCGCAAGCCGCATCCCAGACGAAAGGAACATCCTTTTTGGTTAAGTTGGTCAGAGGTCGAGAAATGCGAGAGAAATCTTTGATGAATCGCCGATAGTAGTTACAGATTCCGAGAAAGTTCTGTACACCTTTCTTGTTTCGTGGCTTTGGAAATTTTTCGATCGCTGCTACTTTGTCTGGGTCTGGCCGGATGCTTTCACCTGTGAGAATGTGTCCAAGTTATTTGATCTCCTGGCGGGCGAAGCTGCACTTCTCGGACTTCAGTCGTAAGTTTGCCGCGTCCAAAGCCGAAAACAAACTTTCCAAATCTTGCAAATGAGTTGCCATAGTCTTCGAAAAAATAACGATGTCGTCCAAGTAGGCCAAACAAACTCTCCAGAGAAGACCACTGAGGACTTTGTTAATCATTCTCTGGAATGTGGCAGGGGCGTTGCACAGGCCGAAAGGGACAGCATTGAATTCGTACAGGCCGGGTCCACAGGAAAATGCGGTCTTTTGCTTATCTTCCTCCTTGATGCCCACTTGCCAGTAGCCTGATGTTAGATCAAGTGTGGTGAAGTATTTTGACCCCTGTAGCACGTCGAGAATGTCATCAATTCGTGGCAGTGGGTGCACATCTTTTTTAGTGACCTCATTGACTCTGCGGAAATCGACGCAGAAACGCCAAGTCCCATTTGGCTTCTTCACGAGGACGACAGGTGATGACCAAGGACTGTGAGACTCTCTAATTATCCCATCGCGCAGCATTTCCTCTACTTGTTGCTCAATCTGTTGTCTTTCAAAAGGGGAATGACGATATGGGTGCTGATGAATTGGTCGAGAATCGCCTGTGTCGATCACATGTTCAGCGACATGAGTCTGCCGGATGGGGTTGTCACTGCTCGTAAATAGATGGCGGTACTTCTCAATGAGCGACAGCAGTTCATCCCGTTCAGACGGCTGTAGGTGATCCCCAGTCTCTATGTGAAACTCTTGAGGCACTCGATCATTCTCGGGGGCCGTGATTGCCAGCTGTGCGTCATGAATAGATGAAGCCCATCCAAGCTTTGTTCCACTGAGCAGGTTTACTGGCGACATGGTGGGATTAGCTATGCGAATGAGGCCCCTCCCATGCACGATCCTCGTTATTGTGCGTGCAACCTGAAGTCCGTTTCTAAGCGTGCTGTTCGGTTAGACGAGGTGAATTCCATCCCTTGCGACCTTTACTTCAATAGCGACTTCTGTGCGAGGTTCAATGCGAATTTGCTTGTGGCACCGCACTGTAAGTACATCATTATGTTCGGGGGCACTTGAGTCTATACGTAGCCGGAAAATTTCACCGTTTAATTGCAGCTCTTTTTTGGAGAAATCAATGAGAAGCCGGGCTGCTCGACAAAAAGGAAGACCACCGAGTAGCTCGTACGGGCAATCCATGACCACTAAAAACGTCTCGTGAACTTTGATGGTGCCAATTTCAAGTTTTATTTCAACTTCACCATTGGGGGTGAGCAAGCCTCCGCCAATTCCTCGGATGAATATGTCTTTTCTTGATTTGAATGAAGCACATATTTTGTTAGCTAATTCTTCTGAGATGACATTTACGGACGAGCCGGTGTCAATTACAAGTTTTGTTTCTGTACCGTTGGCTCGTGTGGGGACTGTGAGAAGCAGACTTTCCGACAATGTGCCGATGGGGCGGCCGGGCTGGCCCCCTAGGCCCGGCCGTTCTCGTTTCCCGAAGGATTAGGCTGCACATTCTGATTGCCTTGGAGCTCAGCCTCATCGTTCCTGTCATCTCGGAACCGCTGCCAGCACTGTTGGGCTATGTGGCCTATGCGGCTGGCAAATCTGGCATCGGGGACTGCCCGTCGTTGGCACGGGAAGTTTTCCGAGGCCAAGGCATTGGGGGGCGACGCACCTCGTCTTCCGATGCCTTTTAGCCGGTCAGACAGCAAGGCAACCGAGTCCGCAATCGCTTTTAGGTCTCTTTCGCTGTCAGCAACCTCCCGTGAGCAACGCAATTCGGCCGCGGCGCAAGTGGCGACACACGTAGAAGGAGAGTACCCTGTCGCTGCGGCGGGTGCGAACCCTACGAGATGCGCGATGTTTTGCATCCACGACTGTAATCCGGTGGAATACTGGATGCCAATCGGTTGTGGCGCCGACGCACGGCTCATCAAAGCTGCCAGATTTATGCGTTGCAAAATTTGGAGGAATGCAGTGCAGCTCTCTGGGTTTGCGATTATCATCTTCTCCAGAATATCCGGACGCAAACCGCGCATAAGGTGCCGCAACCGATCATCTTCCGTCATGGACGGGTTCACTCTTGCACACAGCTGTACGACGTCATAGTAGTACTGCTCAGGGGTTTCGGACGGCAATTGGGTGCGGTTTTGTAGCCGCAAATGGGCGATCTCGACTGAGTGGCGACTCGTAAAGGACGTTTTAAGTAGCGTCGCCCATTCTTCCCATGTATTAGGAGCACCGGTTAGAATTTGAGTGGTGTGCCACTTTTTCGCATCTCCGTCTAAAGCCGGATATAGAAATTTCACCTTCGTGGCTTGGTCCCAATTATTAAGCGACGCTACACTTTCGTAGCAAAGTAGCCACTCTGAAATAGATTCCTCCGGCGCGCCTCTAAAGACTGGTGGTCCGACGAATGGTTTAACTTGGGGAGTAGACA
The DNA here is from genome assembly GCA_013436015.1 of Rhipicephalus annulatus. Lineage (NCBI taxonomy): Eukaryota > Metazoa > Arthropoda > Arachnida > Ixodida > Ixodidae > Rhipicephalus > Rhipicephalus annulatus. Next base: position 241,158 of record WOVY01000160.1, read on the forward strand.
TAGCAGAGAAGAAGGTAGGGGGTTCCGTCATAGTAGAGCAGTCAGAGGTAGGTTCCTGATATTCGTTGTTGACTCGGGGCATAATTTCAGAGCGGGACTATCGTTACCGAGCAACCTCCACCACTTTGTAGCGAAACGTCGGGGTTGTTCAAGTTAGGCGCAGCGGATGACCAGGGAGACGAATAAGTGTGGGTGAAACTCCGCGGAGGCAATCGATGAGACGTCAACAGGATGATTTCGGGGAGCACTCATTGGGGGTTTATTTAGCTAACACAACTTCAATTTACAAAATGCACTGGGTCACAAAGACAAAACATAGAAAATGGTGGCATACCCCTCGGCCTGCATGGCCTGGTCTCCGGTGGTGCGATCCGCTGTTGACCCCGACTCCGCTCACTTTTCAAGTTCAAACATCCTCTTTTTAACCCTTGGTCGAACAAAGAGTCTTCACAAAAACCAATCACATGTTGGGACTCGCAGCATCACAACCAATCACAGAAACACTTTCATAAAAGGCACTATATTTGTAAAAACCTCCTTACCAAAATGAAACACGCAAAGGGAAAGGTCCTCCGCACGTGACACTCTCTCCCATACCAAGCCGTGCTGCCTCCTTCGGCCCACTACCGTCGGCGGCCGTTCCCACGCTCGGGCCCCGTAAGTTCTTTCGTTAATTGTTGCTTTCTAGAAGCGTCCTTAAGAGCGATGGGTACATTATTGCTTACCAGGTGTACATGCGACAGCGAGGCGCCCCGACATCCTAACAAGAGCGCGGGGGAATATGGTCGTTTACCGGCTGCCACTATGTCTCGGTCAGGCTAAGTGGTCGCGTCCCCATGTCATTCTCAATGACACGCGTGCCTGTTAACAATGGCTTAGACTCAGGTGGTGGCGCCGGACCTGCCTCTCGCTAGACGCTTTTCCGGGTAAGCTTTCCCCTTCTAATCCCGAACGGGGGCGACCTTGACTGCTACGTTTGTAAGCCGTAAATGCAGCGTGTAGGCGCCTGTCCCAGGCTGGAAAACACGATTTACCCCACATTCCATTAAAGTCAAAAGCCGAAGCTCTGTAATGGCCAGAGAAACAAACCCAAAGGTAGAAGAGTACAAAGAAAGACTTAAAAAAGAAGCAGAGGAGTTGGTTTTGCACAAATTTCCTGAGAAGATACTGGAGCTGGAAACCTTGCTCTCGCGACATTATGCACACAGCAGTGATGGCCACTTATCACATCACGTCCAATGATGATGGGGCAAACCACACTCTGCGCCCACCTTGTCCAACTGACTGGTGCAAACAAAATGCGGCAAAGGCCAAGGGGGAGCCCATTCCCAAATATTGTCGAAAGCTGCCTTCACACGTCTACCAAGCCTTACTTCCCATTTATGAGCGCTTGTCAGACAGAAAGCTGTTGCAACGATGCCAGCGAGGAAAAACCCAAAATAACCATGAATGCCTGCATTCAATGATCTGGGCGCTGGCACCAAAGGAGTGACATGCTTCGCTATTCACGTTGGAGGCACCTGTGGCAGAAGCAGTGCTCAAGTTCAATGCAGGCAATAAAAAGGCATCAGAGGGCATTATGAAAGAGCTGAGCTCAAACCCCAGCTGGTAAAGCTGCAGTCGCATGGCTGAAAAAGATCGACGGCGCACGGCAGCATCAGTCAAGAAGCAACAAGCAACGGAGAACATGCACCAGTCCCTGAAAAAGCAACACACAGGAACTCATAGTCAAAAGGACTACATGCCCGGTGCATACTGAGCATTTTCAAGTGCAGTTATATAAATGAATGAGTTCTATTTCTTTTTCTCAGTTTTTTGAAAACATGCTTTTTGGTGACTTTACTAAATTGTCGGGTTGATATCTTGCAATCTAGAACAGCTAGAGCAATAATTTTTTCATTACGTAAAGCCCAATTTGTGTACAGTTAAACCTCGTTACAACGAGATGGGCTATAACGAATTAATGAATATAACGAGCAAATCTTAATTGCCCTTGAAAGTCCCCATACAGACCAATGTATTCAAAAGCTCGTTTTAACGAGGCAAAATTTGCCTGTTATGGGATATAACGAACAAATTTTGTTAGCATGTAAAATTTTGAGCCGATGTCACGACAGTGCACAACGCGAATTTGAGACGGCGCGCAACGCGAGAACTGTATTTAGCAGTTCAAAACTCCCACCACGCGCCCTCCAGCAACGCGCGCAAAGCAGACGGCACGCCCTGTTCCCGGAGGAGAGGTCGCTGCACGTGCGCCGCTTGGCTACCACCGACAGCGGAGCGCTCCGCAGCTCCGCGAACGTCTCGCCCTTTTCTTTTCTTTTGTGTCTTCTTTATATTCTCCCTCTCCCTTTTCTCATGGCGCTGAGGCGTGTTTCCTAATCTTACATACCCCCTTCCCTTTGAGTAACCGGTTCCTAGAGGGCAGCGCAAAAGAGCGCCCCTTCTGCCCCTTCCTCTTCACAGTCACTTTCTCAGCAAGTGTTGTCGCTCGCCGACGTGAGCTACGTTGCTTTTGCGTGCGTGTTTTTTTCTCTTTTTCGACCACTTCCGCCTTATCTTTTATCGTGCTGCGCTCATGATTCCAGCAACATGAATGCGCCAGGCGGGAAGAAAAAGTGCATAACGCTAGATCAGAAGGCGGCTATGATAAGAGCCGTCGAATCGGGGACCAAGAAAGGCAACGTGGCAAGAGACTTTGGCGTATCCACGAGCACACTGTCGACCATCTTGAGCAAGCAGGAGTCCATCATCGACGCTGTTGCACGTGGCGTGAAAGGAAGCGCTAAGAGGATGAGGGCACTTGCCTTTGAAGCGGTCGAAAGGGCCGTTTTTAAATGGTTCTTGGACACGCGAGCCGTGACTCTGACGGTGAGCGGCGCCTTGCTGCAAAGAAAAGCGAGAGACTTTGCCTGCATCATGGGCTATTACAACTTCGTAGCAAGTTCGGGTTGGCTCCAACGCTTCAAGGAGCGCCACGACATTGTCGGGAGAGCGGTCTGCGGCGAATCGCAATCTGTCGACGAAGCAGAGGCTACCAAGTGGGGAAAGAAAACATCGTGCGGCTGCTAGAAAAATACAGCACGGAGGATATTATTAACGCGGACGAAACCGCTCTCTTTTTCAAGATGTTGCCGCACAAGACGTTAGCCCTCAAAGTCGAGCCGTGCCATGACAGCAAGCAAAGTAAGCTGCGGATCACTGCGCTACTTTGTGCAAACATGACCGGCTCTGAGAAGCTGCCAATTTTCGTAATTGGCAAAAGTGCATCCCCTCGCTGATTTAAGGGGAAGAGGCAGCTCCCAGTCAAGTGCGTAGCCAAACACAAAGCCTGGATGACCAAGGAGATTTTTTCAAAATGGCTTTGCGAATGGGACGAGAAGCTGGCAAAGGCGAGCCGCAAGGTGTGCCTTGTTTTAGATAACTGCACCACCCTCCATACGGCTGCCGTGCTACAAAACATCGCGAGCTGCTGTTCCTTCCTGCCAACTGCACAGTAAAAATACAGCCGCTTGACCAAGGCGTGATTATGTCACTGAAGGCAGGTTACCGCAAGCGTGTGATAGACAAGCTCCTGCTCAACATGAGGATGAAGCGAGACACCAATGTTGACATGTACGCTGCGCTCGAAATGCTTCAGGCGGCGTGGATGAGTGTGACGGCGACCACGATCGCAAACTGCTTTTGACACGCCTCATTTGCCACGGCACCAGACGCCAGCGATGAGCTATCAGACGAGCCCACTGTGCCGGACGGTTTTGCCACATCAGACAAAGTCACTGCATCATGGACGGCACTTCGTGACGCCGGTGTTGTGCCTGACAGCGAGTCGTTTTGCGACTATGTGAGTGCGGACTCGGAAGTGGTGGCAACGGAGCAGCTCTTGGATGACGATATTGTGCGTGCTGTCAGTGATCGTAACGAAACCAGTGACGATGACTCTGTCGACGAACAGGAGACAAACGTGCCGACGGCGTCGGAGGCATTCGACGCGGTGGACGTACTGCGTCGCTACTTCGGCGCTCACGAGGGCGGCGAAGATGGCTTGAACATTGCGGCCGCAGCTGAGCGAGCCATCGTTCGCATCAGGAAGATGCATCAACATTCAATTACGGACTTCTTTGCAGCTAAGTCTGCCTGGATTGCAAGCTGTGTATTTTGAAGTGCATTAAAACAGGTGCATGACTTTTTCCTTTTTATTTGGGAATGCGGTTATTTTGTTGCATACCTCTGTGCGGCGAATGCTATTTCGCCCGCTATTTTTTTGGGGTAAGTACAGTGCATAATATTTGTGGTAAATGCCGCTACGGCTATAACGAAATATTGGTTATAACGAGCAAATAGTGGCGGCCCTCCAATTTTGTTATAACGACGTTTAACTGTATTACAAAGTGCTGAGAGCAGAATTTCCGTTTGCTGTCCACATAACTTTAGAAGGTATTAAATTTCTTTGTATGTGATTGCCATGACATGACTCCTCAACTTTCATCATCTGCAGAATCACTAGTTTTTCTTTAATTTGACATCTGCTTGCAGCATTGCACTTATGCTGATTGCACTGTCTAGCTATGCAATTATAAAGCCCTTTCCTTTCTATTTTCTCTAAAAACAATAGAAAGGCAGCATTGTGTATCTTCTAAATTGAATGAACTAAAAGAAAATTTTTTTTGCATATTTGAAATCAGCAGGATAAACTACATAAGCATGTATATTTTCATCATGTTTGGTCCACAAATACAGAAAATATCTCCACACACCATGTCCCTCCTCAAACTCCTTTATAAGAGGCATGCTTAGCAGCAATTCTCGTCTTTTATATGAGATGTCTCTTATAAGCAGGGAACTTCGTATGCATTTTCCTATCCCCCGTATACAGTCGAACCTCGATATATTGAACGGCGCGGTGATCGCGAAATAGTTCGATATATACAGAATTCGATCTAAAAATAATCACGAAAAAACTGCGTCAACAGCTTGCTGAAAACAACCAACGAACCGTTCAAGCGTGGCGCAGTAAATACTCACTTGAAGATTCAAACATAGTATTTATTGTGTTGGTTTAAAATATTGAAAAACAGACGGCCTATTCGAATGCAAGGTGACGCCACTCGGTCTTTGCTTGCCCCTGTAACTTTCCAACACGCTATGCATACTGTACTGGATGAATTGAAGTGGTAGGCTTGCCTCGGTTAGTTGAACAATGTCGTCATGTTTTCGTTGATCTTCGACGAGCATCTCCGGCGTCCTAAAGCTGTAGTTCAAACAATCAAGAACTCCGGACTAATCAGCAAGACAGAGGAGTGCCGCTTCACGTACGACGAACTGATGTTCTTGGACCACGTGATATCGAGGTCTGGTGTACGCCCCGACCCGCAGAAGACAACCATCGTCGCTGTTTTCTCTTTTTCTCTTCACCTGCCGACAGGAAAGCCGTCCGTCAATTTCTCGGCCTCGGTGCCTAATACATAAAAAAATCGCTTGAATTGCCAAACCACTTAATAACCTTATCGGATCCAGCGTGGAGTTCGAGTAGAAAATGTAGCAGCAGGAAGCATTTCAAGAACTAAAAGGACAGCTGCAGACATCTCCGTTGCTTACACATTTCGACAAATTCGGCTAAACAGAAATACATACCGACGTAAGCAGTGCAGGCCTCGGCGCCGTTCTTTCGGAGAGGGCTGACGAACAGGAAAGGGTGATTAGTTATGCCAGCCTGTCCCTATCAAAGGCAGGAGCCAAGTATTTACAACAGAAGAGGAGTGCCTCGCCATAATTTGGGCTACCTCAAAGTTTCACCCATACCTTCAAGACAGGCCCTTCAAAGTTGTAAGCAACCACCGCACCTTGTGCTGGCTTGCAATTTTGAAAAACCCTAGGTGCCGTCTCACAGGCTGAAGCCTGAGACTGCGAAAATTTGACGTTTCCGTCGTTTACAAGTCCGGCAGAAAGCACTCGGACACCGACAGCCTGTCTCGTGCCCACACTGATACACTACCCCAGAATGATGACTGCTTCTTGGGAACCGTAAGTGCCGACAACTTTGCTGAATGACAACAAGCCGATCCGGAACTCAGCGGCCTTATGGAATACCTCGAGGGCAGTGCAGCCGTTGTCGCAAAGGTATTCAAGTGAAAACTGACGTCGTTTTGTCTTGTGAAACGGCATTCTTCAAAGAACTTCTCGGCTCGTCGAGCGAAGTAACTTCTCGTCATATTTTTCACTTAGCGACCAGAACTACTCCACGCCTTGCACGATGAACATATATGGCCGGACCGTGGTGTTACCCCCAGGCTCGCCAGAATACAGGAACATTATTACTGGCCTCTCCTTGCTGCCGACCTTTGCTCGTCAAGTGAAGACTTGCCGCGATTGTACGCGACGGAAGACACCACCGACTAAGCCATCTGGACTTCTACAGCCCATCGAGCTACCACGCCGGCTATTCCAGCAAATCTACATGGATATACTAAGGCCGTTTTCTGCTCCGACTTCAGGAAACAAATATCATTGTCCCTACCAAACTATCTCACACCCTATGCTGAGACAAGGGCCCTGCTTGAAGGCAGTGCATCCAAGGTAGCCAAATTTTAGGGGCGAAGCTTTTTATAGCGGCACCCCTTCGTCCCTCGTAGTTGTAGTAGTAGTGTGCAACTAGTTTTACATTTTGGCCTCGAATGTGGTGCCGGTGGGAGATTTCGTCAGTGCGTTGTTTAATAATGAAAAATTCGCAGCGTGCGCGTTAACAAAAGCCGAATTCTCCTGTCTCTTACTCCCCCTTAGCAGCAATTGGTATGTACATTGAGCACAATCTGACAAGAAAGGGTTGCTACGTTATATTAGCTGGGCGCAGCCTCCTCGGTTTTAGAAAGGTTTAGAGAGCGTTGGGCCGCAGTGCCATGAATACAGTGAACTAGTATATACCATACACTCGAGGTGGTTAAAGGTGGGTAGTAGACACGAAGCGCAAGCCGTAAGAAAGTGTGTGTGTGCCTCCTCTCGTTTAGTCTTTGGAATGTCCGCTGGATGGCCGTGCTTCTATATGAGAAATATATGATGAAAAGATGCGAGATGGTGGTACTTGGAGTGTTGACTAGGTGGACGAACGGACACACAGACCGAGGCATGAACGGACGCTCGGATGGCTGCGCGGGGCGGATGCACGGACGCAGGAGCGAATGCATGGACTAACGCAGGAATGGACGCACAGATGGACGTGCGGACGCACGAACAGACCCTCGCAACGGACGGCTGGTTGGACGCACGGGCGGCCACAGTTGCACGCAGGGACGGATGGAAGCAAGAACGAATAGACGGATGAATGCTTCGGCCCACTCTCCATCATTCACTCCGTGGATATGCTGCCACTTTTTTTTAGAACATTTTGTTCTACGTCGAGGCGTACCGGAGGCCCTCATCGTTGACAGAGGTACGCGTTTAATGGCGAAATAATCGCCGCGCCACTGCCTACCATCCACTGACAAAGGCATCACTGAGCGGCTAAAAGAATACCATTGTCGACATCTGGTCCATGTACGTCGACCTCGAACAAAAAAACGTTGGACGCCATCTTTGCGTACGTGACCTTCGCATACAACACGGCAGTGCAAGAGACGACGCTGTCACCATACAAGTTGGTCTATGGAAGGAAGCGGACACCGACGCTCGCCGCCATACTGCCAAACGTCGCTGATGAAGAAAGCCTCGACGTCACCTTCGACCTTCAGCGCGCGAAAGAAGCTCGTCAACTCACCCCGCCTGTGCATCAAGAATCAGGAGGCGGCCAAAGCCAACGTTAAGATCTTAGACGAAACTTCGTGCAGTACCAGGCCGGTGACCGTGTCTGGGTATGCACGTCGATACGCCGACGTGGACTCTGTGAAAAACTTCTGCGACGGTACAGAGCAGTTAAACGTCTTGGCCCACATGACTATGAGGTTATTCCAGAAGGCATTACTAGCTCTCAACGGCACCACGTTCGACCCGAAGTCGTCCATGTCGTGCGCCTCTAGCCATTTCATGCGCGAAACTGAGGACTACTT